>JAPYXD010000186.1:0-352606 GCA_030998225.1 Diplolepis rosae
AAGATGTAAAATACATCTTCCCTGAGGAAGATGTATTTTAGGATCTTGGACTACTAAATATAATTTTACATGACGATATCTCTAAAATGTGTATTATGTATCTTAATTTTCAGTTATCAGCTTAAGTTCCACTGATGAAGTATAGTTTTTAAGCACCTGGACTACTAGATATATTTTTCAAAATGATGGGATCTCTAAAATATAATCCAGGTATCCTTAATTTCAGTTCTCAGCTTAAGTTCCTTGAGGAAGATGTTTTTCAAGCACCTGTACTACTATATAATTTTCAAAATGACGGGATCTTTAAAATATGAACTGTGTATCTTAATTTTCAGTTCTCAGCTTAAGTTCCCTGAGGAAGATGTATTTTAAGCACCTGGACTACTAAATATAATTTTTAAAATGACGATATCTCTAAAATGTGTAGTATGTATCTTAATTTTCAGTTATCAGCTTAAGTTCCCTGATGAAGATGGTTTTTAAGCACCTGGACTACTAAATATAATTTTTAAAATGACGAGATCTCTAAAAAATGTACTAGGTATCATAAATTTCAGTTCTCAGCTTAAGTTCCCTGACGAAGATGTATTTTAGGCGTTTGGACTACTAAATATAATTTTTAAAATGAGGATATCTCTAAAATGTGTACTATGTATCTTAATTTTCAGTTATCAGCTTAAGTTCCCTGATGAAGTTGGTTTTTAAGCACCTGGACTAATAGATATATTTTTCAAAATGACGGGATCTCTAAAATATATTCCAGGTATCCTTAATTTCAGTTCTCAGCTTAAGTTCCCTGAGGAAGATGTTTTTTAAGCACCTGGACTACTAAATATAATTTTTAAAATGACGAGATCTCTAAAATATGTACTAGGTATCATAAATTTCAGTTCTCAGCTTAAGTCCCCTGAGGAAGATGGTTTTTAAGCACCTCGACTACTAGATATAATTTTCAAAATGACGAGATCTCTAAAATATGTACTAGGTATCATAAATTTCAGTTCTCAGCTTAAGTTCCCTGAGGAAGATGTATTTTAGGCACTTGGACTACTAGATAAAATTTCCAAATGACGGGATCTTTAAAATATAATCCAGGTATCATAAATTTCAGTTCTCAGCTTAAGTTCCCTGAGGAAGATGTATTTTGGGCACTTGGACTACTAAATATAATTTTTAAAATGAAGAGATCTCTAAAATATGTACTAGGTATCTTAATTTTCAGTTCTCAGCTTAAGTTCCCTGAGGAAGATGGTTTTTAAGCACCTGGACTACTAAATATAATTTTTAAAATGACGAGATCTCTAAAATATGTACTAGGTATCATAAATTTCAGTTCTCAGCTTAAGTTCCCTCAGGAAGATGTATTTTAGGCACTTGGACTACTAGATATAATTTTCAAAATGACGGGATCTTTAAAATATAATCCAGGTATCCTTGATTTCAGTTCTCAGCTTAAGTTCCCTGAGGAAGATGGTTTTTAAGCAACTGGACTATTAGATATAATTTTCAAAATGACGGGATCTCTAAAATATGAACTGTGTATCTTAATTTTCAGTTCTCAGCTTAAGTTCCCTGAGGAAGAGGTTTTTTAAGCACCTGGACTACTAAATATAATTTTTAAAATGACGAGATCTCTAAAATATGTACTAGGTATCATAAATTTCAGTTCTCAGCTTAAATTTTTGAGGAAGATGTATTTTAGGCGTTTGGACTACTAAATATAATTTTTAAAATGACGATATCTCTAAAATGTGTACTATGTATCTTAATTTTCATTTATCAGCTTAAGTTCCCTGAGGAAGATGGTTTTTAAGCACCTCGACTACTAGATATATTTTTCAAAATGACGGGATCTCTAAAATATAATCCAGGTATCCTTGATTTCAGTTCTCATCTTAAGTTCCCTAAGGAATATGGTTTTTTAGCACCTGGACTACTAGATCTAATTTTGCAAATGCGGGGATCTTTAAAATATGGACTGGGTGTCTTAATTTTCAGTTCTCAGCTTAAGTTCCCTGAGGAAGATGTATTTTAGGCACTTGGACTACTAGATATAATTTTTAGAATGACTGGACCACTGATATACCATTGGGATATCTTAAATTTCAGTTCTCAGCTTAAGTTCCCTGAGGAAGATGTATTTTAGGCTCTTGGACTACTAAATATAATTTCTTACATGACGAGATCTCTAAAATATGTATAGAAATCATAAATTTCAGTTCTCAGCTTAAGTTCCCTGAGGAAGATGTTTTTTAAGCACCTGGACTACTATATAATTTTCAAAATGACGGGATCTTTAAAATATGGACTAGGTATCTTAATTTTCAGTTCTCAGCTTAAGTTTCCTGAGGAAGATGTATTTTAGGCACTTGGACTACTAGATATAATTTTTAGAATGACTGGACCACTGAAATACCATTCGGATATCTTAAATTTCAGTTCTCAGCTTAAGTTCCCTGAGGAAGATGTATTTTAGGAACTTGGACTACTAAATATAATTTTTTACATGATGAGATCTCTAAAATATGTACTATGTATCTTAATTTTCAGTTATCAGCTTAAGTTCCCTGATGAAGTTGGTTTTTAAGCACCTGGACTAATAGATATATTTTTCAAAATGACGGGATCTCTAAAATATAATCCAGGTATCCTTAATTTCAGTTCTCAGCTTAAGTTCCCTGAGGAAGATGTTTTTTAAGCACCTGGACTACTAAATATAATTTTTAAAATGACGACATCTCTAAAATATGTACTAGGTATCATAAATTTCAGTTCTCAGCTTAAGTTCCCTGAGGAAGATGGTTTTTAAGCACCTGGACTACTAGATATAATTTTAAAATGACGAGATCTCTAAAATATGTACTAGGTATCATAAATTTCAGTTCTCAGCTTAAGTTCCCTGAGGAAGATGTATTTTAGGCACTTGGACTACTAGATAAAATTTTCAAAATGACGGGATCTTTAAAATATAATCCAGGTATCATAAATTTCAGTTCTCAGCTTAAGTTCCCTGAGGAAGATGTATTTTAGGCACTTGGACTACTAAATATAATTTTTTAAATGACGAGATCTCTAAAATATGTACTAGGTATCTTAATTTTCAGTTCTCAGCTTAAGTTCCCTGAGGAAGATGTATTTTAAGCACCTGGACTACTAAATATAATTTTTAAAATGACGATATCTCTAAAATGTGTAGTATGTATCTTAATTTTCAGTTATCAGCTTAAGTTCCCTGATGAAGATGGTTTTTAAGCACCTGGACTACTAGATATAATTTTCAAAATGACGGGATCTTTAAAATATAATCCAGGTATCCTTGATTTCAGTTCTCAGCTTAAGTTCCCTGAGGAAGATGGTTTTTAAGCAACTGGACTACTAGATATAATTTTCAAAATGACGGGATCTCTAAAATATGAACTGTGTATCTTAATTTTCAGTTCTCAGCTTAAGTTCCCTGAGGAAGATGTATTTTAAGCACCTGGACTACTAAATATAATTTTTAAAATGACGATATCTCTAAAATGTGTAGTATGTATCTTAATTTTCAGTTATCAGCTTAAGTTCCCTGATGAAGATGGTTTTTAAGCACCTGGACTACTAGATATATTTTTCAAAATGACGGGATCTCTAAAATATAATCCAGGTATCCTTAATTTCAGTTCTCAGCTTAAGTTCCCTGAGGAAGATGTATTTTAAGCACCTGGACTACTAAATATAATTTTCAAAATGACAGGATCTCTAAAATATGAACTGTGTATCTTAATTTTCAGTTCTCAGCTTAAGTTCCCTGAGGAAGATGTATTTTAAGCACCTGGACTACTAAATATAGTTTTTAAAATGACGATATCTCTAAAATGTGTAGTATGTATCTTAATTTTCAGTTATCAGCTTAAGTTCCCTGATGAAGATGGTTTTTAAGCACCTGGACTACTAAATATAATTTTTAAAATGACGAGATCTCTAAAATATATACTAGGTATCGTAAATTTCAGTTCTCAGCTTAAGTTCCCTGAGGAAGATGTATTTTAGGCGTTTGGACTACTAAATATAATTTTTAAAATGACGATATCTCTAAAATGTGTACTATGTATCTTAATTTTCATTTATCAGCTTAAGTTCCCTGAGGAAGATGGTTTTTAAGCACCTCGACTACTAGATATATTTTTCAAAATGACGGGATCTCTAAAATATAATCCAGGTATCCTTGATTTCAGTTCTCATCTTAAGTTCCCTGAGGAAGATGTTTTTTAAGCACCTGGACTACTAAATATAATTTTTAAAATGACGAGATCTCTAAAATATGTACTAGGTATCATAAATTTCAGTTCTCAGCTTAAGTTCCCTGAGGAAGATGGTTTTTTAGCACCTGGACTACTAGATATATTTTTCAAAATGACGGGATCTCTAAAATATAATCCAGGTATCATAAATTTCAGTTCTCAGCTTAAGTTCCCTGAGGAAGATGGTTTTTAAGCAACTGGACTACTAGATATAATTTTCAAAATGACGGGATCTCTAAAATATGAACTGTGTATCTCAATTTTCAGTTCTCAGCTTAAGTTCCCTGAGGAAGATGTATTTTAAGCACCTGGACTACTAGATATAATTTTCAAAATGACGGGATCTTTAAAATATAATCCAGGTATCCTTGATTTCAGTTCTCAGCTTAAGTTCCCTGAGGAAGATGTTTTTTAAGCACCTGGACTACTAAATATAATTTTTAAAATGACGAGATCTCTAAAATATGTACTAGGTATCATAAATTTCAGTTCTCAGCTTAAGTTCCCTGAGGAAGATGGTTTTTTAGCACCTGGACTACTAGATATATTTTTCAAAATGACGGGATCTCTAAAATATAATCCAGGTATCATAAATTTCAGTTCTCAGCTTAAGTTCCCTAAGGAAGATGTATTTTAGGCACTTGGACTACTAGATATAATTTCTTACATGACGAGATCTCTAAAATATGTACTAGAAATCATAAATTTCAGTTCTCAGCTTAAGTTCCCTGAGGAAGATGTATTTTAGGCACTTGGACTACTAGATAAAATTTTCAAATTGACGGGATCTTTAAAATATAATCCAGGTATCCTTCATTTCAGTTCTCAGCTTAAGTTCCATGAGGAAGATGGTTTTTAAGCAACTGGACTACTAGATATAATTTTCAAAATGACGGGATCTCTAAAATATGAACTGTGTATCTCAATTTTCAGTTCTCAGCTTAAGTTCCCTGAGGAAGATGTATTTTAAGCACCTGGACTACTAAATATAATTTTTAAAATGACGATATCTCTAAAATGTGTAGTATGTATCTTAATTTTCAGTTATCAGCTTAAGTTCCCTGATGAAGATGGTTTTTAAGCACCTGGACTACTAAATATAATTTTTAAAATGACGAGATCTCTAAAATATGTACTAGGTATCGTAAATTTCAGTTCTCAGCTTAAGTTCCCTGAGGAAGATGTTTTTTAAGCACCTGGACTACTATATAATTTTCAAAATGACGGGATCTCTGAAATATGAACTGTGTATCTTAATTTTCAGTTATCAGCTTAAGTTCCCTGAGGAAGATGGTTTTTAAGCACCTGGACTACTAGATATAATTTTCAAAATGACGGGATCTCTAAAATATAATCCAGGTATCATAAATTTCAGTTCTCAGCTTAAGTTCCCTGAGGAAGATGTATTTTAGGCTCTTGGACTACTAAATATAATTTCTTACATGACGAGATCTCTAAAATATGTACTAGAAATCATAAATTTCAGTTCTCAGCTTAAGTTCCCTGAGGAAGATGTATTTTAGGCACTTGGACTACTAGATAAAATTTTCAAATTGACGGGATCTTTAAAATATAATCCAGGTATCCTTCATTTCAGTTCTCAGCTTAAGTTCCCTGAGGAAGATGGTTTTTAAGCAACTGGACTACTAGATATAATTTTCAAAATGACGGGATCTCTAAAATATGAACTGTGTATCTCAATTTTCAGATCTCAGCTTAAGTTCCCTGAGGAAGATGTATTTTAAGCACCTGGACTACTAGATATAATTTTGAAAATGACGGGATCTTTATAATATAATCCAGGTATCCTTGATTTCAGTTCTCAGCTTAAGTTCCCTGAGGAACATGTTTTTTAAGCACCTGGACTACTAAATATAATTTTTAAAATGACAACATCTCTAAAATATGTACTAGGTATCGTAAATTTCAGTTCTCAGCTTAAGTTCCCTGAGGAAGATGTATTTTAGGCGTTTGGACTACTAAATATAATTTTTAAAATGACTGGACCACTGATATACCATTGGGATATCTTAAATTTCAGTTCTCAGCTTAAGTTCCCTGAGGAAGATGTATTTTAGGCTCTTGGACTACTAAATATAATTTCTTACATGACGAGATCTCTAAAATATGTACTAGAAATCATAAATTTCAGTTCTCAGCTTAAGTTCCCTGAGGAAGATGTATTTTAAGCACCTGGACTACTAAATATAATTTTCAAAATGACGGGATCTTTAAAATATGGACTAGGTATCTTAATTTTCAGTTCTCAGCTTAAGTTCCCTGAGGAAGATGTATTTTAGGCACTTGGACTACTAGATATAATTTTTAGAATGACTGGACCACTGAAATACCATTCGGATATCTTAAATTTCAGTTCTCAGCTTAAGTTCCCTGAGGAAGATGTATTTTAGGCTCTTGGACTACTAAATATAATTTTTTACATGACGAGATCTCTAAAATATGTACTAGGTATCATAAATTTCAGTTCTCAGCTTAAGTTCCCTGAGGAAGATGTATTTTAGGCACTTGGACTACTAGATATAATTTTTAGAATGACTGGACCACTGATATACCATTGGGATATCTTAAATTTCAGTTCTCAGCTTAAGTTCCCTGAGGAAGATGTATTTTAGGCTCTTGGACTACTAAATATAATTTCTTACATGACGAGATCTCTAAAATATGTACTAGAAATCATAAATTTCAGTTCTCAGCTTAAGTTCCCTGAGGAAGATGTTTTTTAAGCACCTGGACTACTATATAATTTTCAAAATGACGGGATCTTTAAAATATGGACTAGGCATCTTAATTTTCAGTTCTCAGCTTAAGTTTCCTGAGGAAGATGTATTTTAGGCACTTGGACTACTAGATATAATTTTTAAAATGACTGGACTACTGAAATACCATTCGGATATCTTAAATTTCAGTTCTCAGCTTAAGTTCCGTGAGGAAGATGTATTTTAGGCACTTGGACTATTAATATAATTTTTTACATGATGAGATCTCTAAAATATGTACTATGTATCTTAATTTTCAGTTATCAGCTTAAGTTCCCTGATGAAGTTGGTTTTTAAGCACCTGGACTAATAGATATATTTTTCAAAATGACGGGATCTCTAAAATATGTTCCAGGTATCCTTAATTTCAGTTCTCAGCTTAAGTTCCCTGAGGAAGATGTTTTTTAAGCACCTGGACTACTAAATATAATTTTTAAAATGACGAGATCTCTAAAATATGCACTAGGTATCATAAATTTCAGTTCTCAGCTTAAGTCCCCTGAGGAAGATGGTTTTTAAGCACCTCGACTACTAGATATAATTTTTAAAATGACGAGATCTCTAAAATATGTACTAGGTATCATAAATTTCAGTTCTCAGCTTAAGTTCCCTCAGGAAGATGTATTTTAGGCACTTGGACTACTAGATATAATTTTCAAAATGACGGGATCTTTAAAATATAATCCAGGTATCATAAATTTCAGTTCTCAGCTTAAGTTCCCTGAGGAAGATGTATTTTAGGCACTTGGACTACTAAATATAATTTTTTAAATGACGAGATCTCTAAAATATGTACTAGGTATCTTAATTTTCAGTTCTCAGCTTAAGTTCCCTGAGGAAGATGTATTTTAAGCACCTGGACTACTAAATATAATTTTTAAAATGACGGGATCTTTAAAATATAATCCAGGTATCCTTGATTTCAGTTCTCAGCTTAAGTTCCCTGAGGAAGATGGTTTTTAAGCAACTGGACTACTAGATATAATTTTCAAAATGACGGGATCTCTAAAATATGAACTGTGTATCTTAATTTTCAGTTCTCAGCTTAAGTTCCCTGAGGAAGATGTATTTTAAGCACCTGGACTACTAAATATAATTTTTAAAATGACGATATCTCTAAAATGTGTAGTATGTATCTTAATTTTCAGTTATCAGCTTAAGTTCCCTGATGAAGATGGTTTTTAAGCACCTGGACTACTAGATATATTTTTCAAAATGACGGGATCTCTAAAATATAATCCAGGTATCCTTAATTTCAGTTCTCAGCTTAAGTTCCCTGAGGAAGATGTTTTTTAAGCACCTGGACTACTAAATATAATTTTCAAAATGACGGGATCTCTAAAATATGAACTGTGTATCTTAATTTTCAGTACTCAGCTTAAGTTCCCTGAGGAAGATGTATTTTAAGCACCTGGACTACTAAATATAGTTTTTAAAATGACGATATCTCTAAAATGTGTAGTATGTATCTTAATTTTCAGTTATCAGCTTAAGTTCCCTGATGAAGATGGTTTTTAAGCACCTGGACTACTAAATATAATTTTTAAAATGACGAGATCTCTAAAATATATACTAGGTATCGTAAATTTCAGTTCTCAGCTTAAGTTCCCTGAGGAAGATGTATTTTAGGCGTTTGGACTACTAAATATAATTTTTAAAATGACGATATCTCTAAAATGTGTACTATGTATCTTAATTTTCATTTATCAGCTTAAGTTCCCTGAGGAAGATGGTTTTTAAGCACCTCGACTACTAGATATATTTTTCAAAATGACGGGATCTCTAAAATATAATCCAGGTATCCTTGATTTCAGTTCTCATCTTAAGTTCCCTGAGGAAGATGTTTTTTAAGCACCTGGACTACTAAATATAATTTTTAAAATGACGAGATCTCTAAAATATGTACTAGGTATCATAAATTTCAGTTCGCAGCTTAAGTTCCCTGAGGAAGATGGTTTTTTAGCACCTGGACTACTAGATATATTTTTCAAAATGACGGGATCTCTAAAATATAATCCAGGTATCATAAATTTCAGTTCTCAGCTTAAGTTCCCTAAGGAAGATGTATTTTAGGCACTTGGACTACTAGATATAATTTCTTACATGACGAGATCTCTAAAATATGTATTAGGGATCGTAATTTTCAGTTTTCAGCTTAAGTTCCCTGAGGAAGATGTATTTTAGGCACTTGGACTACAAAATATAATTTTTAAAATGACGAGATCTCTAAAATATAATCCAGGTATCCTTAATTTCAGTTCTCAGCTTAAGTTCCCTGAGGAAGATGGTTTTTAAGCAACTGGACTACTAGATATAATTTTCAAAATGACGGGATCTCTAAAATATGAACTGTGTATCTCAATTTTCAGTTCTCAGCTTAAGTTCCCTGAGGAAGATGTATTTTAAGCACCTGGACTACTAGATATAATTTTCAAAATGACGGTATCTCTAAAATATAATCCAGGTATCCTTCATTTCAGTTCTCAGCTTAAGTTCCATGAGGAAGATGGTTTTTCAGCACCTGGACTACTAAATATAATTTTTAAAATGACGAGATCTCTAAAATATGTACTAGGTATCATAAATTTCAGTTCTCAGCTTAAGTTCCCTGAGGAAGATGGTTTTTTAGCACCTGGACTACTAGATATATTTTTCAAAATGACGGGATCTCTAAAATATAATCCAGGTATCATAAATTTCAGTTCTCAGCTTAAGTTCCCTAAGGAAGATGTATTTTAGGCACTTGGACTACTAGATATAATTTCTTACATGACGAGATCTCTAAAATATGTACTAGAAATCATAAATTTCAGTTCTCAGCTTAAGTTCCCTGAGGAAGATGTATTTTAGGCACTTGGACTACTAGATAAAATTTTCAAATTGACGGGATCTTTAAAATATAATCCAGGTATCCTTCATTTCAGTTCTCAGCTTAAGTTCCATGAGGAAGATGGTTTTTAAGCAACTGGACTACTAGATATAATTTTCAAAATGACGGGATCTCTAAAATATGAACTGTGTATCTCAATTTTCAGTTCTCAGCTTAAGTTCCCTGAGGAAGATGTATTTTAAGCACCTGGACTACTAAATATAATTTTTAAAATGACGATATCTCTAAAATGTGTAGTATGTATCTTAATTTTCAGTTATCAGCTTAAGTTCCCTGATGAAGATGGTTTTTAAGCACCTGGACTACTAAATATAATTTTTAAAATGACGAGATCTCTAAAATATGTACTAGGTATCGTAAATTTCAGTTCTCAGCTTAAGTTCCCTGAGGAAGATGTTTTTTAAGCACCTGGACTACTAGAAATAATTTTCAAAATGACGGGATCTCTAAAATATGAACTGTGTATCTCAATTTTCAGTTCTCAGCTTAAGTTCCCTGAGGAAGATGGTTTTTAAGCACCTGGACTACTAGATATAATTTTCAAAATGACGGGATCTCTAAAATATAATCCAGGTATCATAAATTTCAGTTCTCAGCTTAAGTTCCATGAGAAAGATGTATTTTAGGCTCTTGGACTACTAAATATAATTTCTTACATGACGAGATCTCTAAAATATGTACTAGGTATCATAAATTTCAGTTCTCAGCTTAAGTTCCCTGAGAAAGATGGTTTTTTAGCACCTGGACTACTAGATATATTTTTCAAAATGACGGGATCTCTAAAATATAATCCAGGTATCCTTGATTTCAGTTCTCAGCTTAAGTTCCCTGAGGAAGATGTTTTTTAAGCACCTGGACTACTAAATATAATTTTTAAAATGACGAGATCTCTAAAATATGTACTAGGTATCATAAATTTCAGTTCTCAGCTTAAGTTCCCTGAGGAAGATGGTTTTTTAGCACCTGGACTACTAGATATATTTTTCAAAATGACGGGATCTCTAAAATATAATCCAGGTATCATAAATTTCAGTTCTCAGCTTAAGTTCCCTGAGGAAGATGTATTTTAGGCTCTTGGACTACTAAATATAATTTCTTACATGACGAGATCTCTAAAATATGTATAGAAATCATAAATTTCAGTTCTCAGCTTAAGTTCCCTGAGGAAGATGTATTTTAGGCACTTGGACTACTAGATATAATTTTCAAATTGACGGGATCTTTAAAATATAATCCAGGTATCCTTCATTTCAGTTCTCAGCTTAAGTTCCCTGAGGAAGATGGTTTTTAAGCAACTGGACTACTAGATATAATTTTCAAAATGACGGTATCTCTAAAATATGAACTGTGTATCTCAATTTTCAGATCTCAGCTTAAGTTCCCTGAGGAAGATGTATTTTAAGCACCTGGACTACTAGATATAATTTTGAAAATGACGGGATCTTTATAATATAATCCAGGTATCCTTGATTTCAGTTCTCAGCTTAAGTTCCCTGAGGAACATGTTTTTTAAGCACCTGGACTACTAAATATAATTTTTAAAATGACGACATCTCTAAAATATGTACTAGGTATCGTAAATTTCAGTTCTCAGCTTAAGTTCCCTGAGGAAGATGTATTTTAGGCGTTTGGCCTACTAAATATAATTTTTAAAATGACGATATCTCTAAAATGTGTACTATGTATCTTAATTTTCAGTTATCAGCTTAAGTTCCCTGAGGAAGATGTATTTTAGGCACTTGGAATACTAAATATAATTTTTAGAATGACTGGACCACTGAAAAGCATTCGGATATCTTAAATTTCAGTTCTCAGCTTAAGTTCCCTGAGGAAGATGTATTTTAGGCACTTGGACTACTAAATATAATTTTTTAAATGACGAGATCTCTAAAATATGTACTAGGTATCTTAATTTTCAGTTCTCAGCTTAAGTTCCCTGAGGAAGATGGTTTTTAAGCACCTGGACTACTAAATATAATTTTTAAAATGACGAGATCTCTAAAATATGTACTAGGTATCATAAATTTCAGTTCTCAGCTTAATTTCCCTGAGGAAGATGTATTTTAAGCACCTGGACTACTAAATATATTTTTTTACATGACGAGATCTCTAAAAAATGTACTAGGTATCATAAATTTCAGTTCTCAGCTTAAGTTCCCTAAGGAAGATGGTTTTTAAGCACCTGGACTACTAAATATAATTTTTAAAATGACGGGATCTCTAAAATATGTACTAGGTATCATAAATTTCAGTTCTCAGCTTAAGTTCCCTAAGGAAGATGTATTTTAGGCACTTGGACTACTAGATATAATTTTTAGAATGACTGGACCACTGAAATACCATTCGGATATCTTAAATTTCAGTTCTCAGCTTAAGTTCCCTGAGGAAGATGTATTTTAGGCACTTGGACTACTAAATATAATTTTTTACATGACGAGATCTCTAAAATATGTACTAGGTATCATAAATTTCAGTTCTCAGCTTAAGTTCCCTGATGAAGTTGGTTTTTAAGCACCTGGACTAATAGATATATTTTTCAAAATGACGGGATCTCTAAAATATAATCCAGGTATCCTTGATTTCAGTTCTCAGCTTAAGTTCCCTGAGGAAGATGTTTTTTAAGCACCTGGACTACTAAATATAATTTTTAAAATGACGACATCTCTAAAATATGTACTAGGTATCGTAAATTTCAGTTCTCAGCTTAAGTTCCCTGAGGAAGATGGTTTTTAAGCACCTCGACTACTAGATATAATTTTGAAATGACAGAGATCTCTAAAATATGTACTAGGTATCATAAATTTCAGTTCTCAGCTTAAGTTCCCTGAGGAAGATGTATTTTAGGCACTTGGACTACTAGATATAATTTTCAAAATGACGGGATCTTTAAAATATAATCCAGGTATCATAAATTTCAGTTCTCAGCTTAAGTTCCCTGAGGAATATGTATTTTAGGCACTTGGACTACTAAATATAATTTTTTAAATGACGATATCTCTAAAATATGTAGTATGTATCTTAATTTTCAGTTCTCAGCTTAAGTTCCCTGAGGAAGATGTATTTTAAGCACCTGGACTACTAAATATAATTTTTAAAATGACGATATCTCTAAAATGTGTAGTATGTATCTTAATTTTCAGTTATCAGCTTAAGTTCCCTGATGAAGATGGTTTTTAAGCACCTGGACTACTAGATATAATTTTCAAAATGACGGGATCTTTAAAATATAATCCAGGTATCCTTGATTTCAGTTCTCAGCTTAAGTTCCCTGAGGAAGATGGTTTTTAAGCAACTGGACTACTAGATATAATTTTCAAAATGACGGGATCTCTAAAATATGAACTGTGTATCTTAATTTTCAGTTCTCAGCTTAAGTTCCCTGAGGAAGATGTATTTTAAGCACCTGGACTACTAAATATAATTTTTAAAATGACGATATCTCTAAAATGTGTAGTATGTATCTTAATTTTCAGTTATCAGCTTAAGTTCCCTGATGAAGATGGTTTTTAAGCACCTGGACTACTAGATATATTTTTCAAAATGACGGGATCTCTAAAATATAATCCAGGTATCCTTAATTTCAGTTCTCAGCTTAAGTTCCCTGAGGAAGATGTTTTTTAAGCACCTGGACTACTAAATATAATTTTCAAAATGACGGGATCTCTAAAATATGAACTGTGTATCTTAATTTTCAGTACTCAGCTTAAGTTCCCTGAGGAAGATGTATTTTAAGCACCTGGACTACTAAATATAGTTTTTAAAATGACGATATCTCTAAAATGTGTAGTATGTATCTTAATTTTCAGTTATCAGCTTAAGTTCCCTGATGAAGATGGTTTTTAAGCACCTGGACTACTAAATATAATTTTTAAAATGACGAGATCTCTAAAATATGTACTAGGTATCGTAAATTTCAGTTCTCAGCTGAAGTTCCCAGAGGAAGATGTATTTTAGGCGTTTGGACTACTAAATATAATTTTTAAAATGACGACATCTCTAAAATGTGTAGTATGTATCTTAATTTTCAGTTATCAGCTTAAGTTCCCTGAGGAAGATGGTTTTTAAGCACCTCGACTACTAGATATATTTTTCAAAATGACGGGATCTCTAAAATATAGTCCAGGTATCCTTGATTTCAGTTCTCATCTTAAGTTCCCTGAGGAAGATGTTTTTTAAGCACCTGGACTACTAGATATAATATTGAAAATGACGGGATCTCAAAAATATAATCCAGGTATCCTTGATTTCAGTTCTCAGCTTAAGTTCCCTGAGGAAGATGTTTTTTAAGCACCTGGACTACTAAATATAATTTTTAAAATGACGAGATCTCTAAAATATGTACTAGGTATCATAAATTTCAGTTCTCAGCTTAAGTTCCCTGAGGAAGATGGTTTTTTAGCACCTGGACTACTAGATATATTTTTCAAAATGACGGGATCTCTAAAAAATAATCCAGGTATCATAAATTTCAGTTCTCAGCTTAAGTTCCCTAAGGAAGTTGTATTTTAGGCACTTGGACTACTAGATATAATTTCTTACATGACGAGATCTCTAAAATATGTACTAGAAATCATAAATTTCAGTTCTCAGCTTAAGTTCCCTGAGGAAGATGTATTTTAGGCACTTGGACTACTAGATAAAATTTTCAAATTGACGGGATCTTTAAAATATAATCCAGGTATCCTTCATTTCAGTTCTCAGCTTAAGTTCCATGAGGAAGATGGTTTTTAAGCAACTGGACTACTAGATATAATTTTCAAAATGACGGGATCTCTAAAATATGAACTGTGTATCTCAATTTTCAGTTCTCAGCTTAAGTTCCCTGAGGAAGATGTATTTTAAGCACCTGGACTACTAAATATAATTTTTAAAATGACGATATCTCTAAAATGTGTAGTATGTATCTTAATTTTCAGTTATCAGCTTAAGTTCCCTGATGAAGATGGTTTTTAAGCACCTGGACTACTAAATATAATTTTTAAAATGACGAGATCTCTAAAATATGTACTAGGTATCGTAAATTTCAGTTCTCAGCTTAAGTTCCCTGAGGAAGATGTTTTTTAAGCACCTGGACTATTAGATATAATTTTCAAAATGACGGGATCTCTAAAATATGAACTGTGTATCTTAATTTTCAGTTATCAGCTTATGTTCCCTGAGGAAGATGGTTTTTAAGCACCTGGACTACTAGATATAATTTTCAAAATGACGGGATCTCTAAAATATAATCCAGGTATCATAAATTTCAGTTCTCAGCTTAATTTCCCTGAGGAAGATGTATTTTAAGCACCTGGACTACTAAATATAATTTCTTACATGACGAGATCTCTAAAATATGTACTAGAAATCATAAATTTCAGTTCTCAGCTTAAGTTCCCTGAGGAAGATGTATTTTAGGCACTTGGACTACTACATATAATTTTCAAATTGACGGGATCTTTAAAATATAATCCAGGTATCCTTCATTTCAGTTCTCAGCTTAAGTTCCCTGAGGAAGATGGTTTTTAAGCAACTGGACTACTAGATATAATTTTCAAAATGACGGGATCTCTAAAATATGAACTGTGTATCTCAATTTTCAGATCTCAGCTTAAGTTCCCTGAGGAAGATGTATTTTAAGCACCTGGACTACTAGATATAATTTTGAAAATGACGGGATCTTTATAATATAATCCAGGTATCCTTGATTTCAGTTCTCAGCTTAAGTTCCCTGAGGAACATGTTTTTTAAGCACCTGGACTACTAAATATAATTTTTAAAATGACGACATCTCTAAAATATGTACTAGGTATCGTAAATTTCAGTTCTCAGCTTAAGTTCCCTGAGGAAGATGTATTTTAGGCGTTTGGCCTACTAAATATAATTTTTAAAATGACGATATCTCTAAAATGTGTACTATGTATCTTAATTTTCAGTTATCAGCTTAAGTTCCCTGAGGAAGATGTATTTTAGGCACTTGGAATACTAAATATAATTTTTAGAATGACTGGACCACTGAAAAGCATTCGGATATCTTAAATTTCAGTTCTCAGCTTAAGTTCCCTGAGGAAGATGTATTTTAGGCACTTGGACTACTAAATATAATTTTTAAAATTACGCGATCTCTAAAATATGTACTAGGTATCTTAATTTTCAGTTCTCAGCTTATGTTCCCTGAGGAAGATGGTTTTTAAGCAACTGGACTACTAAATATAATTTTTAAAATGACGAGATCTCTAAAATATGTACTAGGTATCATAAATTTCAGTTCTCAGCTTAATTTCCCTGAGGAAGATGTATTTTAAGCACCTGGACTACTAAATATATTTTTTTACATGACGAGATCTCTAAAATATGTACTAGGTATCATAAATTTCAGTTCTCAGCTTAAGTTCCCTGAGGAAGATGTTTTTTAAGCACTTGGACTTCTAAATATAACTTTTAAAATGACGAGATCTCTAAAATATGTACTAGGTATCATAAATTTCAGTTCTCAGCTTAAGTTCCCTAAGGAAGATGTATTTTAGGCACTTGGACTACTAGATATAATTTTTAGAATGACTGGACCACTGAAATACCATTCGGATATCTTAAATTTTAGTTCTCAGCTTAAGTTCCCTGAGGAAGATGTTTTTTAAGCACCTGGACTACTATATAATTTTCAAAATGACGGGATCTCTAAAATATAATCCAGGTATCCTTAATTTCAGTTCTCAGATTAAGTTCCCTGAGGAAGATGTATTTTAAGCACCTGGACTACTAAATATAATTTTTAAAATGACGGGATCTCTAAAATATAATCCAGGTATCCTTAATTTCAGTTCTCAGCTTAAGTTCCCTGAGGAAGATGTATTTTAGGCACTTGGACTACTAAATATAATTTTTAAAATGACGAGATCTCTAAAATATGTACTAGGTATCTTAATTTTCAGTACTCAGCTTAAGTTCCCTGAGGAAGATGGTTTTTTAGCACCTGGACTACTAGATATATTTTTCAAAATGACGGGATCTCTAAAATATAATCCAGGTATCCTTAATTTCAGTTCTCAGCTTAAGTTCCCTGAGGAAGATGGTTTTTAAGCACCTGGACTACTAGATATATTTTTCAAAATGACGGGATCTCTAAAATATAATCCAGGTATCCTTAATTTCAGTTCTCAGCTTAAGTTCCCTGAGGAAGATGTATTTTAGGCACTTGGACTACTAAATATAATTTTTAAAATGACGAGATCTCTAAAATATGTACTAGGTATCTTAATTTTCAGTACTCAGCTTAAGTTCCCTGAGGAAGATGGTTTTTTAGCACCTGGACTACTAGATATATTTTTCAAAATGACGGGATCTCTAAAATATAATCCAGGTATCCTTAATTTCAGTTCTCAGGTTAAGTTCCCGGAGGAAGATGGTTTTTAAGCACCTCGACTACTAGATATATTTTTCAAAATGACGGGATCTCTAAAATATAATCCAGATATCCTTGGTTTCAGTTCTCATCTTAAGTTCCCTGAGGAAGATGTTTTTTAAGCACCTGGACTACTAAATATAATTTTCAAAATGACGAGATCTCTAAAATATGTACTAGGTATCATATATTTCAGTTCTCAGCTTAAGTTCCCTGAGGAAGATGGTTTTTAAGCACCTCGACTACTAGATATAATTTTCAAAATGACGAGATCTCTAAAATATGTACTAGGTATCATATATTTCAGTTCTCAGCTTAAGTTCCCTGATGAAGTTGGTTTTTAAGCACCTGGACTACTAGATATATTTTTCAAAATGATGGGATCTCTAAAATATAATCCAGGTATCCTTAATTTCAGTTCTCAGCTTAAGTTCCTTGAGGAAGATGTTTTTCAAGCACCTGTACTACTATATAATTTTCAAAATGACGGGATCTTTAAAATATGAACTGTGTATCTTAATTTTCAGTTCTCAGCTTAAGTTCCCTGAGGAAGATGTATTTTAAGCACCTGGACTACTAGATATATTTTTCAAAATGACGGGATCTCTAAAATATAATCCAGGTATCCTTAATTTCAGTTCTCAGCTTAAGTTCCCTGAGGAAGATGGTTTTTAAGCACCTCGACTACTAGATATATTTTTCAAAATGACGGGATCTCTAAAATATAATCCAGGTATCCTTAATTTCAGTTCTCAGCTTAAGTTCCCTGAGGAAGATGGTTTTTAAGCACCTCGACTACTAGATATAATTTTCAAAATGACGAGATCTCTAAAATATGTACTAGGTATCATATATTTCAGTTCTCAGCTTAAGTTCCCTGATGAAGTTGGTTTTTAAGCACCTGGACTACTAGATATATTTTTCAAAATGATGGGATCTCTAAAATATAATCCAGGTATCCTTAATTTCAGTTCTCAGCTTAAGTTCCTTGAGGAAGATGTTTTTCAAGCACCTGTACTACTATATAATTTTCAAAATGACGGGATCTTTAAAATATGGACTAGGCATCTTAATTTTCAGTTCTCAGCTTAAGTTTCCCGAGGAAGATGTATTTTAGGCACTTGGACTACTAGATATAATTTTTAGAATGACTGGACCACTGAAATACCATTCGGATATCTTAAATTTCAGTTCTCAGCTTAAGTTCCCTGAGGAAGATGTATTTTAGGCACTTGGACTACTAAATATAATTTTTTACATGACGAGATCTGTAAAATATGTACTAGGTATCATAAATTTCAGTTCTCAGCTTAAGTTGCCTGAGGAAGATGTATTTTAGGCACTTGGACTATTAGATATAATTTTCAAATTGACGGGATCTTTAAAATATAATGCAGGTATCCTTTATTTCAGTTCTCAGCTTAAGTTCCCTGAGGAAGATGGTTTTTAAGCAACTGGACTACTAGATATAATTTTCAAAATGACGGGATCTCTAAAATATGAACTGTGTATCTTAATTTTCAGTTCTCAGCTTAAGTTCCCTGAGGAAGATGTATTTTAAGCACCTGGACTACTAAATATAATTTTTAAAATGACGAGATCTCTAAAATATGTACTAGGTATCGTAAATTTCAGTTCTCAGCTTAAGTTCCCTGAGGAAGATGTAATTTAGGAGTTTGGACTACTAAATATAATTTTTAAAATGAGGATATCTCTAAAATGTGTACTATGTATCTTAATTTTCAGTTATCAGCTTAAGTTCCCTGATGAAGTTGGTTTTTAAGCACCTGGACTAATAGATATATTTTTCAAAATGACGGGATCTCTAAAATATATTCCAGGTATCCTTAATTTCAGTTCTCAGCTTAAGTTCCCTGAGGAAGATGTTTTTTAAGCACCTGGACTACTATATAATTTTCAAAATGACGGGATCTTTAAAATATGGACTAGGTATCTTAATTTTCAGTTCTCAGCTTAAGTTCCCTGAGGAAGATGTATTTTAAGCACTTGGACTACTAAATATAATTTTTTACATGACGAGATCTGTAAAATATGTACTAGGTATCATAAATTTCAGTTCTCAGCTTAAGTTGCCTGAGGAAGATGTATTTTAGGCACTTGGACTATTAGATATAATTTTCAAATTGACGGGATCTTTAAAATATAATGCAGGTATCCTTTATTTCAGTTCTCAGCTTAAGTTCCCTGAGGAAGATGGTTTTTAAGCAACTGGACTACTAGATATAATTTTCAAAATGACGGGATCTCTAAAATATGAACTGTGTATCTTAATTTTCAGTTCTCAGCTTAAGTTCCCTGAGGAAGATGTATTTTAAGCACCTGGACTACTAAATATAATTTTTAAAATGACGAGATCTCTAAAATATGTACTAGGTATCGTAAATTTCAGTTCTCAGCTTAAGTTCCCTGACGAAGATGTATTTTAGGCGTTTGGACTACTAAATATAATTTTTAAAATGAGGATATCTCTAAAATGTGTACTATGTATCTTAATTTTCAGTTATCAGCTTAAGTTCCCTGATGAAGTTGGTTTTTAAGCACCTGGACTAATAGATATATTTTTCAAAATGACGGGATCTCTAAAATATATTCCAGGTATCCTTAATTTCAGTTCTCAGCTTAAGTTCCCTGAGGAAGATGTTTTTTAAGCACCTGGACTACTAAATATAATTTTTAAAATGACGAGATCTCTAAAATATGTACTAGGTATCATAAATTTCAGTTCTCAGCTTAAGTTCCCTAAGGAAGATGTATTTTAGGCACTTGGACTACTAGATATAATTTTTAGAATGACTGGACCACTGAAATACCTTTCGGATATCTTAAATTTTAGTTCTCAGCTTAAGTTCCCTGAGGAAGATGTTTTTTCAGCACCTGGACTACTATATAATTTTCAAAATGACGGGATCTTTAAAATATGGACTAGGTATCTCAATTTTCAGTTCTCAGCTTAAGTTTCCTGAGGAAGATGTATTTTAGGCACTTGGACTACTAGATATAATTTTTAAAATGACTGGACCACTGAAATACCATTCGGATATCTTAAATTTCAGTTCTCAGCTTAAGTTCCGTGAGGAAGATGTATTTTAGGCACTTGGACTATTAATATAATTTTTTACATGACGAGATCTGTAAAATATGTACTAGGTATCATAAATTTCAGTTCTCAGCTTAAGTGGCCTGAGGAAGATGTCTTTTAGGCACTTGGACTACTATATATAATTTTCAAATTGACGGGATCTTTAAAATATAATCCAGGTATCCTTGATTTCAGTTCTCAGCTTAAGTTCCCTGAGGAAGATGGTTTTTAAGCAACTGGACTACTAGATATAATTTTCAAAATGACGGGATTTCTAAAATATAATCCAGGTATCCTTAATTTCAGTTCTCAGCTTAAGTTCCCTGAGGAAGATGTATTTTAAGCACCTGGACTACTAAATATAATTTTTAAAATGACGAGATCTCTAAAATATGTACTAGGTATCGTAAATTTCAGTTCTCAGCTTAAGTTCCCTTCGGAAGATGTATTTTAGGCGTTTGGACTACTAAATATAATTTTTAAAATGACGATATCTCTAAAATGTGTACTATGTATCTTAATTTTCAGTTATCAGCTTAAGTTCCCTGATGAAGTTGGTTTTTAAGCACCTGGACTAATAGATATATTTTTCAAAATGACGGGATCTCTAAAATATAATCCAGGTATCCTTAATTTCAGTTCTCAGCTTAAGTTCCCTGAGGAAGATGTATTTTAGGCACTTGGACTACTAAATATAATTTTTTACATGACGAGATCTGTAAAATATGTACTAGGTATCATAAATTTCAGTTCTCAGCTTAAGTTGCCTGAGGAAGATGTATTTTAGGCACTTGGACTACTAGATATAATTTTCAAATTGACGGGATCTTTAAAATATAATCCAGGTATCCTTGATTTCAGTTCTCAGCTTAAGTTCCCTGAGGAAGATGGTTTTTAAGCAACTGGACTACTAGATATAAATTTCAAAATGACGGGATCTCTAAAATATAAACTGTGTATCTTAATTTTCAGTTCTCAGCTTAAGTTCCCTGAGGAAGATGTATTTTAAGCACCTGGACTACTAAATATAATTTTTAAAATGACGATATCTCTAAAATGTGTAGTATGTATCTTAATTTTCAGTTATCAGCTTAAGTTCCCTGAGGAAGATGGTTTTTTAGCACCTGGACTACTAGATATAATTTTGAAAATGACGGGATCTTTATAATATAATCCAGGTATCCTTGATTTCAGTTCTCAGCTTAAGTTCCCTGAGGAAGATGTTTTTTAAGCACCTGGACTACTAAATATAATTTTTAAAATGACGACATCTCTAAAATATGTACTAGGTATCGTAAATTTCAGTTCTCAGCTTAAGTTCCCTGAGGAAGATGTATTTTAGGCGTTTGGACTACTAAATATAATTTTTAAAATGACGATATCTCTAAAATATGTACTAGGTATCTTAATTTTCAGTTCTCAGCTTAAGTTCCCTGATGAAGATGGTTTTTAAGCACCTGGACTACTAAATATAATTTTTTACATGACGAGATCTCTAAAATATCTACTAGGTATCATAAATTTCAGTTCTCAGCTTAAGTTCCCTGAGGAAGATGTTATTTAGGCACTTGGACTACTAGATATAATTTTAAAATTGACGGGATCTTTAAAATATAATCCAGGTATCCTTCATTTCAGTTCTCAGCTTAAGTTCCCTGAGGAAGATGTTTTTTAAGCACCTGGACTACTATATAATTTTTAGAATGACGGGATCTTTAAAATATGGAGTAGGTATCTTAATTTTCAGTTCTCAGCTTAAGTTCCCTGAGGAAGATGTATTTTAAGCACATGGACTACTAAATATAATTTTTTAAATGACGGGATCTCTAAAATATGTACTAGGTATCTTAATTTTCAGTTCTCAGCTTAAGTTCCCTGAGAAAGATGTTTTTAAAGCACCTGGACTACTAAATATAATTTTTAAAATGACGAGATCTCTAAAATATGTACTAGGTATCATAAATTTCAGTTCTCAGCTTAATTTCCCTGAGGAAGATGTATTTTAAGCACCTGGACTACTAAATATATTTTTTTACATGACGAGATCTCTAAAATATGTACTATGTATCATAATTTTCAGTTCTCAGCTTAAGTTCCCTGAGGAAGATGTATTTTAGGCACTTGGAATACTAAATATAATTTTTAGAATGACTGGACCACTGAAAAGCATTCGGATATCTTAAATTTCAGTTCTCAGCTTAAGTTCCCTGAGGAAGATGTATTTTAGGCACTTGGACTACTAAATATAATTTTTTAAATGACGAGATCTCTAAAATATGTACTAGGTATCTTAATTTTCAGTTCTCAGCTTAAGTTCCCTGAGGAAGATGGTTTTTAAGCACCTGGACTACTAAATATAATTTTTAAAATGACGAGATCTCTAAAATATGTACTAGGTATCATAAATTTCAGTTCTCAGCTTAATTTCCCTGAGGAAGATGTATTTTAAGCACCTGGACTACTAAATATATTTTTTTACATGACGAGATCTCTAAAATATGTACTAGGTATCTTAATTTTCAGTTCTCAGCTTAAGTTCCCTGAGGAAGATGGTTTTTAAGCACCTGGACTACTAAATATAATTTTTAAAATGACGAGATCTCTAAAATATGTACTAGGTATCATAAATTTCAGTTCTCAGCTTAAGTTCCCTAAGGAAGATGTATTTTAGGCACTTGGACTACTAGATATAATTTTTAGAATGACTGGACCACTGAAATACCATTCGGATATCTTAAATTTTAGTTCTCAGCTTAAGTTCCCTGAGGAAGATGTTTTTTAAGCACCTGGACTACTATATAATTTTCAAAATGACGGGATCTTTAAAATATGGACTAGGTATCTTAATTTTCAGTTCTCTGCTTAAGTTCCCTGAGGAAGATGTATTTTAAGCACCTGGACTACTAGATATATTTTTCAAAATGACGGGATCTCTAAAATATAATCCAGGTATCCTTAATTTCAGTTCTCAGATTAAGTTCCCTGAGGAAGATGTATTTTAAGCACCTGGACTACTAAATATAATTTTTAAAATGACGGGATCTCTAAAATATAATCCAGGTATCCTTAATTTCAGTTCTCAGCTTAAGTTCCCTGAGGAAGATGTATTTTAGGCACTTGGACTACTAAATATAATTTTTAAAATGACGAGATCTCTAAAATATGTACTAGGTATCTTAATTTTCAGTACTCAGATTAAGTTCCCTGAGGAAGATGGTTTTTTAGCACCTGGACTACTAGATATATTTTTCAAAATGACGGGATCTCTAAAATATAATCCAGGTATCCTTAATTTCAGTTCTCAGGTTAAGTTCCCGGAGGAAGATGGTTTTTAAGCACCTCGACTACTAGATATATTTTTCAAAATGACGGGATCTCTAAAATATAATCCAGGTATCCTTGATTTCAGTTCTCAGCTTAAGTTCCCTGAGGAAGATGTTTTTTAAGCACCTGGACTACTATATAATTTTCAAAATGACGGGATCTTTAAAATATGGACTAGGTATCTTAATTTTCAGTTCTCAGCTTAAGTTTCCTGAGGAAGATGTATTTTAGGCACTTGGACTACTAGATATAATTTTTAGAATGACTGGACCACTGAAATACCATTCGGATATCTTAAATTTCAGTTCTCAGCTTAAGTTCCCTGAGGAAGATGTATTTTAGGCACTTGGACTGCTAAATATAATTTTTTAAATGACGAGATCTCTAAAATATGTACTAGGTATCTTAATTTTCAGTTCTCAGCTTAAGTTCCCTGAGGAAGATGGTTTTTAAGCACCTGGACTACTAAATATAATTTTTAAAATGACGAGATCTCTAAAATATGTACTAGGTATCATAAATTTCAGTTCTCAGCTTAATTTCCCTGAGGAAGATGTATTTTAAGCACCTGGACTACTAAATATATTTTTTTACATGACGAGATCTCTAAAAAATGTACTAGGTATCATAAATTTCAGTTCTCAGCTTAAGTTCCCTGAGGAAGATGGTTTTTAAGCACCTGGACTACTAAATATAATTTTTAAAATGACGAGATCTCTAAAATATGTACTAGGTATCATAAATTTCAGTTCTCAGCTTAAGTTCCCTAAGGAAGATGTATTTTAGGCACTTGGACTACTAGATATAATTTTTAGAATGACTGGACCACTGAAATACCATTCGGATATCTTAAATTTTAGTTCTCAGCTTAAGTTCCCTGAGGAAGATGTTTTTAAGCACCTGGACTACTATATAATTTTCAAAATGACGGGATCTTTAAAATATGGACTAGGTATCTTAATTTTCAGTTCTCTGCTTAAGTTCCCTGAGGAAGATGGTTTTTAAGCACCTGGACTACTAGATATATTTTTCAAAATGACGGGATCTCTAAAATATAATCCAGGTATCCTTAATTTCAGTTCTCAGATTAAGTTCCCTGAGGAAGATGTATTTTAAGCACCTGGACTACTAAATATAATTTTTAAAATGACGGGATCTCTAAAATATAATCCAGGTATCCTTAATTTCAGTTCTCAGCTTAAGTTCCCTGAGGAAGATGTATTTTAGGCACTTGGACTACTAAATATAATTTTTAAAATGACGAGATCTCTAAAATATGTACTAGGTATCTTAATTTTCAGTACTCAGATTAAGTTCCCTGAGGAAGATGGTTTTTTAGCACCTGGACTACTAGATATATTTTTCAAAATGACGGGATCTCTAAAATATAATCCAGGTATCCTTAATTTCAGTTCTCAGGTTAAGTTCCCGGAGGAAGATGGTTTTTAAGCACCTCGACTACTAGATATATTTTTCAAAATGACGGGATCTCTAAAATATAATCCAGATATCCTTGGTTTCAGTTCTCATCTTAAGTTCCCTGAGGAAGATGTTTTTTAAGCACCTGGACTACTATATAATTTTCAAAATGACGGGATCTTTAAAATATGGACTAGGCATCTTAATTTTCAGTTCTCAGCTTAAGTTTCCTGAGGAAGATGTATTTTAGGCTCTTGGACTACTAGATATAATTTTTAGAATGCCTGGACCACTGAAATACCTTCGGATATCTTAAATTTCAGTTCTCAGCTTAAGTTCCCTGAGGAAGATGTATTTTAGGCACTTGGACTACTGAATATAATTTTTTACATGACGAGATCTGTAAAATATGTACTAGGTATCATAAATTTCAGTTCTCAGCTTAAGTTGCCTGAGGAATATGTATTTTAGACACTTGGACTACTAGATATAATTTTCAAATTGACGGGATCTTTAAAATATAATGCAGGTATCCTTTATTTCAGTTCTCAGCTTAAGTTCCCTGAGGAAGATGGTTTTTAAGCAACTGGACTACTAGATATAATTTTCAAAATGACGGGATCTCTAAAATATGAACTGTGTATCTTAATTTTCAGTTCTCAGCTTAAGTTCCCTGAGGAAGATGTATTTTAAGCACCTGGACTACTAAATATAATTTTTAAAATGACGAGATCTCTAAAATATGTACTAGGTATCGTAAATTTCAGTTCTCAGCTTAAGTTCCCTGACGAAGATGTATTTTAGGCGTTTGGACTACTAAATATAATTTTTAAAATGAGGATATCTCTAAAATGTGTACTATGTATCTTAATTTTCAGTTATCAGCTTAAGTTCCCTGATGAAGTTGGTTTTTAAGCACCTGGACTAATAGATATATTTTTCAAAATGACGGGATCTCTAAAATATATTCCAGGTATCCTTAATTTCAGTTCTCAGCTTAAGTTCCCTGAGGAAGATGTTTTTTAAGCACCTGGACTACTAAATATAATTTTTAAAATGACGAGATCTCTAAAATATGCACTAGGTATCATAAATTTCAGTTCTCAGCTTAAGTCCCCTGAGGAAGATGGTTTTTAAGCACCTCGACTACTAGATATAATTTTCAAAATGAGGAGATCTCTAAAATATGTACTAGGTATCATATATTTCAGTTCTCAGCTTAAGTTCCCTGAGGAAGATGGTTTTTAAGCACCTGGACTACTAGATATAATTTTCAAAATGACGGGATCTCTAAAATATAATCCAGGTATCCTTAATTTCAGTTCTCAGCTTAAGTTCCCTGAGGAAGATGTATTTTAAGCACCTGGACTACTAAATATAATTTTTAAAATGACGAGATCTCTAAAATATGTACTAGGTATCATAAATTTCAGTTCTCAGCTTAAGTTCCCTGAGGAAGATGTATTTTAGGCACTTGGACTACTAGATATAATTTTCAAAATGACGGGATCTTTAAAATATAATGCAGGTATCCTTGATTTCAGTTCTCAGCTTAAGTTCCCTGAGGAAGATGTTTTTTAAGCACCTGGACTACTAAATATAATTTTTAAAATGACGAGATCTCTAAAATATGTACTAGGTATCATAAATTTCAGTTCTCAGCTTAATTTCCCTGAGGAAGATGTATTTTAAGCACCTGGACTACTAAATATAATTTTTTACATGACGAGATCTCTAAAAAATGTACTAGGTATCATAAATTTCAGTTCTCAGCTTAAGTTCCCTGAGGAAGATGTATTTTAGGCACTTGGACTACTAGATATAATTTTCAAATTGACGGGATCTTTAAAATATAATCCAGGTATCCTTCATTTCAGTTCTCAGCTTAAGTTCCCTGAGGAAGATGGTTTTTAAGCAACTGGACTACTAGATATAATTTTCAAAATGACGGGATCTCTAAAATATGAACTGTGTATCTTAATTTTCAGTTCTCAGCTTAAGTTCCCTGAGGAAGATGTATTTTAGGCACTTGGACTACTAGATAAAATTTTCAAAATGACGGGATCTTTAAAATATAATCCAGGTATCCTTGATTTCAGTTCTCAGCTTAAGTTCCCTGAGGAAGATGGTTTTTAAGCAACTGGACTACTAGATATAATTTTCAAAATGACGGGATCTCTAAAATATAATCCAGGTATCAAAAATTTTCAGTTCTCAGCTTAAGTTCCATGAGGAAGATGTATTTTAAGCACCTGGACTGCTTAATATAATTTTTAAAATGACGAGATCTCTAAAATATGTACTAGGTATCATAAATTTCAGTTCTCAGCTTAAGTTCCCTGAGGAAGATGTATTTTAGGCACTTGGACTACTAGATATAATTTTCAAAATGACGGGATCTTTAAAATATAATCCAGGTATCCTTGATTTCAGTTCTCAGCTTAAGTTCCCTGAGGAAGATGTTTTTTAAGCACCTGGACTACTAAATATAATTTTTAAAATGACGAGATCTCTAAAATATGTACTAGGTATCATAAATTTCAGTTCTCAGCTTAATTTCCCTGAGGAAGATGTATTTTAAGCACCTGGACTACTAAATATAATTTCTTACATGACGAGATCTCTAAAATATGTACTAGGTATCATAAATTTCAGTTCTCAGCTTAAGTTCCCTGAGGAAGATGTATTTTAGGCACTTGGACTACTAGATATAATTTTCAAATTGACGGGATCTTTAAAATATAATCCAGGTATCCTTCATTTCAGTTCTCAGCTTAAGTTCCCTGAGGAAGATGGTTTTTAAGCAACTGGACTACTAGATATAATTTTCAAAATGACGGGATCTCTAAAATATGAACTGTGTATCTTAATTTTCAGTTCTCAGCTTAAGTTCCCTGAGGAAGATGTATTTTAGGCACTTACACTACTAGATATAATTTTCAAAATGAGGGGATCTTTAAAATATAATCCAGGTATCCTTGATTTCAGTTCTCAGCTTAAGTTTCCTGAGGAAGATGTATTTTGGGCACTTGGACTACTAAATATAATTTTTCAAATTGACGGGATCTTTAAAATATAATCCAGGTATCCTTGATTTCAGTTCTCAGCCTAAGTTCCCTGAGGAAGATGTTTTTTAAGCACCTGGACTACTATATAATTTTTAGAATGACGGGATCTTCAAAATATGAACTGTGTATCTTAATTTTGAGTTCTCAGCTTAAGTTCCCTGAGGAAGATGTATTTTACGCACTTGGACTACTAAATATAATTTTTTAAATGAAGAGATCTCTAAAATATGTACTAGGTATCTTAATTTTCAGTTCTCAGCTTAAGTTCCCTGAGGAAGATGGTTTTTCAGCACCTGGACTACTAAATATAATTTTTAAAATGACGAGATCTCTAAAATCTGCACTAGGTATCATAAATTTCAGTTCTCAGCTTAATTTCCCTGAGGAAGATGTATTTTAAGCACCTGGACTACTAAATATAATTTCTTACATGACGAGATCTCTAAAATATGTACTAGAAATCATAAATTTCAGTTCTCAGCTTAAGTTCCCTGAGGAAGATGTATTTTAGGCACTTGGACTACTAAATATAATTTTTAAAATGACGGGACCACTGAAATAACAAGAGGATATCTTAAATTTTAGTTCTCAGCTTAAGTTCCCTGAGGAAGATGTATTTTAGGCACTTGGACTACTAAATATAATTTTTTAAATGACGAGATCTCTAAAATATGTACTAGGTATCTTAATTTTCAGTTCTCAGCTTAAGTTCCCTGAGGAAGATGGTTTTTAAGCACCTGGACTACTAAATATAATTTTTAAAATGACGAGATCTCTAAAATATGTACTAGGTATCATAAATTTCAGTTCTCAGCTTAATTTCCCTGAGGAAGATGTATTTTAAGCACCTGGACTACTAAATATATTTTTTTACATGACGAGATCTCTAAAATATGTACTAGGTATCTTAATTTTCAGTTCTCAGCTTAAGTTCCCTGAGGAAGATGGTTTTTAAGCACCTGGACTACTAAATATAATTTTTAAAATGACGAGATCTCTAAAATATGTACTAGGTATCATAAATTTCAGTTCTCAGCTTAAGTTCCCTAAGGAAGATGTATTTTAGGCACTTGGACTACTAGATATAATTTTTAGAATGACTGGACCACTGAAATACCATTCGGATATCTTAAATTTTAGTTCTCAGCTTAAGTTCCCTGAGGAAGATGTTTTTTAAGCACCTGGACTACTATATAATTTTCAAAATGACGGGATCTTTAAAATATGGACTAGGTATCTTAATTTTCAGTTCTCTGCTTAAGTTCCCTGAGGAAGATGTATTTTAAGCACCTGGACTACTAGATATATTTTTCAAAATGACGGGATCTCTAAAATATAATCCAGGTATCCTTAATTTCAGTTCTCAGATTAAGTTCCCTGAGGAAGATGTATTTTAAGCACCTGGACTACTAAATATAATTTTTAAAATGACGGGATCTCTAAAATATAATCCAGGTATCCTTAATTTCAGTTCTCAGCTTAAGTTCCCTGAGGAAGATGTATTTTAGGCACTTGGACTACTAAATATAATTTTTAAAATGACGAGATCTCTAAAATATGTACTAGGTATCTTAATTTTAATTACTCAGATTAAGTTCCCTGAGGAAGATGGTTTTTTAGCACCTGGACTACTAGATATATTTTTCAAAATGACGGGATCTCTAAAATATAATCCAGGTATCCTTAATTTCAGTTCTCAGCTTAAGTTCCCGGAGGAAGATGGTTTTTAAGCACCTCGACTACTAGATATATTTTTCAAAATGACGGGATCTCTAAAATATAATCCAGATATCCTTGGTTTCAGTTCTCATCTTAAGTTCCCTGAGGAAGATGTTTTTTAAGCACCTGGACTACTATATAATTTTCAAAATGACGGGATCTTTAAAATATGGACTAGGCATCTTAATTTTCAGTTCTCAGCTTAAGTTTCCTGAGGAAGATGTATTTTAGGCACTTGGACTACTAGATATAATTTTTAGAATGACTGGACCACTGAAATACCATTCGGATATCTTAAATTTCAGTTCTCAGCTTAAGTTCCCTGAGGAAGATGTATTTTAGGCACTTGGACTACTAAATATAATTTTTTACATGACGAGATCTCTAAAATATGTACTAGGTATCATAAATTTCAGTTCTCAGCTTAAGTTCCCTGAGGAAGATGTATTTTAGGCACTTGGACTACTAGATATAATTTTCAAATTGACGGGATCTTTAAAATATAATCCAGGTATCCTTGATTTCAGTTCTCAGCTTAAGTTCCCTGAGGAAGATGGTTTTTAAGCAACTGGACTACTAGATATAATTTTCAAAATGACGGGATCTCTAAAATATGAACTGTGTATCTTAATTTTCAGTTCTCAGCTTAAGTTCCCTGAGGAAGATGTATTCTAAGCACCTGGACTACTAAATATAATTTTTAAAATGACGAGATCTCTAAAATATGTACTAGGTATCATAAATTTCAGTTCTCAGCTTAAGTTCCCTGAGGAAGATGTATTTTAGGCGTTTGGACTACTAAATATAATTTTTAAAATGAGGATATCTCTAAAATGTGTACTATGTATCTTAATTTAGAGATATCAGCTTAAGTTCCCTGATGAAGTTGGTTTTTAAGCACCTGGACGAATAGATATATTTTTCAAAATGACGGTATCTCTAAAATATAATCCAGGTATCCTTAATTTCAGTTCTCAGCTTAAGTTCCCTGAGGAAGATGTATTTTAGGCACATGTACTACTAAATATAATTTTTAAAATGACGAGATCTCTAAAATATGCACTAGGTATCATAAATTTCAGTTCTCAGCTTAAGTCCCCTGAGGAAGATGGTTTTTAAGCACCTCGACTACTAGATATAATTTTCAAAATGACGAGATCTCTAAAATATGTACTAGGTATCATAAATTTCAGTTCTCAGCTTAAGTTCCCTGAGGAAGATGGTTTTTAAGCAACTGGACTACTAGATATAATTTTCAAAATGACGGGATCTCTAAAATATAATCCAGGTATCCTTAATTTCAGTTCTCAGCTTAAGTTCCCTGAGGAAGATGTATTTTAAGCACCTGGACTACTAAATATAATTTTTAAAATGACGAGATCTCTAAAATATGTACTAGGTATCATAAATTTCAGTTCTCAGCTTAAGTTCCCTGAGGAAGATGTATTTTAGGCACTTGGACTACTAGATATAATTTTCAAATTGACGGGATCTTTAAAATATAATCCAGGTATCCTTGATTTCAGTTCTCAGCTTAAGTTCCCTGAGGAAGATGTTTTTTAAGCACCTGGACTACTAAATATAATTTTTAAAATGACGAGATCTCTAAAATATGTACTAGGTATCATAAATTTCAGTTCTCAGCTTAATTTCCCTGAGGAAGATGTATTTTAAGCACCTGGACTACTAAATATATTTTTTTACATGACGAGATCTCTAAAATATGTACTAGGTATCATAAATTTCAGTTCTCAGCTTAAGTTCCCTGAGGAAGATGTATTTTAGGCACTTGGACTACTAGATATAATTTTCAAATTGACGGGATCTTTAAAATATAATCCAGGTATCCTTCATTTCAGTTCTCAGCTTAAGTTCCCTGAGGAAGATGGTTTTTAAGCAACTGGACTACTAGATATAATTTTCAAAATGACGGGATCTCTAAAATATGAACTGTGTATCTTAATTTTCAGTTCTCAGCTTAAGTTCCCTGAGGAAGATGTATTTTAGGCACTTGGACTACTAGATATAATTTTCAAATTGACGGGATCTTTAAAATATAATCCAGGTATCCTTGATTTCAGTTCTCAGCTTAAGTTCCCTGAGGAAGATGGTTTTTAAGCAACTGGACTACTAGATATAATTTTCAAAATGACGGGATCTCTAAAATATGAACTGTGTATCTTAATTTTCAGTTCTCAGCTTAAGTTCCCTGAGGAAGATGTATTTTAAGCACCTGGACTACTAAATATAATTTTTAAAATGACGATATCTCTAAAATGTGTAGTATGTATCTTAATTTTCAGTTATCAGCTTAAGTTCCCTGAGGAAGATGGTTTTTTAGCACCTGGACTACTAGATATAATTTTGAAAATGACGGGATCTTTATAATATAATCCAGGTATCCTTGATTTCAGTTCTCAGCTTAAGTTCCCTGAGGAAGATGTTTTTTAAGCACCTGGACTACTAAATATAATTTTTAAAATGACGAGATCTCTAAAATATGTACTAGGTATCGTAAATTTCAGTTCTCAGCTTAAGTTCCCTGAGGAAGATGTATTTTAGGCGTTTGGACTACTAAATATAATTTTTAAAATGACGATATCTCTAAAATGTGTACTATGTATCTTAATTTTCAGTTATCAGCTTAAGTTCCCTGATGAAGTTGGTTTTTAAGCACCTGGACTAATAGATATATTTTTCAAAATGACGGGATCTCTAAAATATGTTCCAGGTATCCTTAATTTCAGTTCTCAGCTTAAGTTCCCTGAGGAAGATGTATTTTAGGCACTTGGACTACTAAATATAATTTTTTACATGACGAGATCTGTAAAATATGTACTAGGTATCATAAATTTCAGTTCTCAGCTTAAGTTGCCTGAGGAAGATGTATTTTAGGCACTTGGACTACTAGATATAATTTTCAAATTGACGGGATCTTTAAAATATAATCCAGGTATCTTAATTTTCAGTTCTCAGCTTAAGTTCCCTGAGGAAGATGTTTTTGAAGCACCTGGACTACTAAATATAATTTTTAAAATGACGAGATCTCTAAAATATGTACTAGGTATCGTAAATTTCAGTTCTCAGCTGAAGTTCCCAGAGGAAGATGTATTTTAGGCGTTTGGACTACTAAATATAATTTTTAAAATGACGACATCTCTAAAATGTGTAGTATGTATCTTAATTTTCAGTTATCAGCTTAAGTTCCCTGATGAAGTTGGTTTTTAAGCACCTGGACTAATAGATATATTTTTCAAAATGACGGGATCTCTAAAATATGTTCCAGGTATCCTTAATTTCAGTTCTCAGCTTAAGTTCCCTGAGGAAGATGTATTTTAGGCACTTGGACTACTAAATATAATTTTTTACATGACGAGATCTCTAAAATATGTACTAGGTATCATAAATTTCAGTTCTCAGCTTAAGTTCCCTGAGGAAGATGTTTTTTAAGCACCTGGACTACTAAATATAATTTTTAAAATGACGAGATCTCTAAAATATGTACTAGGTATCATAAATTTCAGTTCTCAGCTTAAGTTCCCTGAGGAAGATGTATTTTAGGCGTTTGGACTACTAAATATAATTTTAAAATGACGATATCTCTAAAATGTGTACTATGTATCTTAATTTTCAGTTATCAGCTTAAGTTCCCTGATGAAGTTGGTTTTTAAGCACCTGGACTAATAGATATATTTTTCAAAATGACGGGATCTCTAAAATATAATCCAGGTATCCTTAATTTCAGTTCTCAGCTTAAGTTCCCTGAGGAAGATGTATTTTAGGCACTTGGACTACTAAATATAATTTTTTACATGACGAGATCTGTAAAATATGTACTAGGTATCATAAATTTCAGTTCTCAGCTTAAGTTGCCTGAGGAAGATGTATTTTAGGCACTTGGACTACTAGATATAATTTTCAAATTGACGGGATCTTTAAAATATAATCCAGGTATCCTTGATTTCAGTTCTCAGCTTAAGTTCCCTGAGGAAGATGGTTTTTAAGCAACTGGACTACTAGATATAATTTTCAAAATGACGGGATCTCTAAAATATGAACTGTGTATCTTAATTTTCAGTTCTCAGCTTAAGTTCCCTGAGGAAGATGTATTTTAAGCACCTGGACTACTAAATATAATTTTTAAAATGACGATATCTCTAAAATGTGTAGTATGTATCTTAATTTTCAGTTATCAGCTTAAGTTCCCTGAGGAAGATGGTTTTTTAGCACCTGGACTACTAGATATAATTTTGAAAATGACGGGATCTTTATAATATAATCCAGGTATCCTTGATTTCAGTTCTCAGCTTAAGTTCCCTGAGGAAGATGTTTTTTAAGCACCTGGACTACTAAATATAATTTTTAAAATGACGACATCTCTAAAATATGTACTAGGTATCGTAAATTTCAGTTCTCAGCTTAAGTTCCCTGAGGAAGATGTATTTTAGGCGTTTGGACTACTAAATATAATTTTTAAAATGACGATATCTCTAAAATATGTACTAGGTATCTTAATTTTCAGTTCTCAGCTTAAGTTCCCTGAGGAAGATGTATTTTAAGCACCTGGACTTCTAAATATATTTTTTTACATGACGAGATCTCTAAAAAATGTACTAGGTATCATAAATTTCAGTTCTCAGCTTAAGTTTCCTAAGGAAGATGTATTTTAGGCACTTGGACTACTAGATAAAATTTTCAAATTGACGGGATCTTTAAAATATAATCCAGGTATCCTTCATTTCAGTTCTCAGCTTAAGTTCCCTGAGGAAGATGTTTTTTAAGCACCTGGACTACTATATAATTTTCAAAATGACGGGATCTTTAAAATATGGAGTAGGTATCTTAATTTTCAGTTCTCAGCTTAAGTTCCCTGAGGAAGATGTATTTTAAGCACCTGGACTACTATATAATTTTTTAAATGACGAGATCTCTAAAATATGTACTAGGTATCTTAATTTTCAGTTCTCAGCTTAAGTTCCCTGAGGAAGATGGTTTTTAAGCACCTGGACTACTAAATATAATTTTTAAAATGACGAGATCTCTAAAATATGTACTAGGTATCATAAATTTCAGTTCTCAGCTTAATTTCCCTGAGGAAGATGTATTTTAAGCACCTGGACTACTAAATATAATTTCTTACATGACGAGATCTCTAAAATATGTACTAGAAATCATAAATTTCAGTTCTCAGCTTAAGTTCCCTGAGGAAGATGTATTTTAGGCACTTGGAATACTAAATATAATTTTTAGAATGACTGGACCACTGAAAAGCATTCGGATATCTTAAATTTCAGTTCTCAGCTTAAGTTCCCTGAGGAAGATGTATTTTAGGCACTTGGACTACTAAATATAATTTTTTAAATGACGAGATCTCTAAAATATGTACTAGGTATCTTAATTTTCAGTTCTCAGCTTATGTTCCCTGAGGAAGATGGTTTTTAAGCAACTGGACTACTAAATATAATTTTTAAAATGTCGAGATCTCTAAAATATGTACTAGGTATCATAAATTTCAGTTCTCAGCTTAATTTCCCTGAGGAAGATGTATTTTAAGCACCTGGACTACTAAATATATTTTTTTACATGACGAGATCTCTAAAAAATGTACTAGGTATCATAAATTTCAGTTCTCAGCTTAAGTTCCCTGAGGAAGATGGTTTTTAAGCACCTGGACTACTAAATATAATTTTTTAAATGACGAGATCTCTAAAATATGTACTAGGTATCATAAATTTCAGTTCTCAGCTTAAGTTCCCTAAGGAAGATGTATTTTAGGCACTTGGACTACTAGATATAATTTTTAGAATGACTGGACCACTGAAATACCATTCGGATATCTTAAATTTTAGTTCTCAGCTTAAGTTCCCTGAGGAAGATGTTTTTTAAGCACCTGGACTACTATATAATTTTCAAAATGACGGGATCTTTAAAATATGGACTAGGTATCTTAATTTTCAGTTCTCTGCTTAAGTTCCCTGAGGAAGATGTATTTTAAGCACCTGGACTACTAGATATATTTTTCAAAATGACGGGATCTCTAAAATATAATCCAGGTATCCTTAATTTCAGTTCTCAGATTAAGTTCCCTGAGGAAGATGTATTTTAAGCACCTGGACTACTAAATATAATTTTTAAAATGACGGGATCTCTAAAATATAATCCAGGTATCCTTAATTTCAGTTCTCAGCTTAAGTTCCCTGAGGAAGATGTATTTTAGGCACTTGGACTACTAAATATAATTTTTAAAATGACGAGATCTCTAAAATATGTACTAGGTATCTTAATTTTCAGTACTCAGCTTAAGTTCCCTGAGGAAGATGGTTTTTTAGCACCTGGACTACTAGATATATTTTTCAAAATGACGGGATCTCTAAAATATAATCCAGGTATCCTTAATTTCAGTTCTCAGGTTAAGTTCCCGGAGGAAGATGGTTTTTAAGCACCTCGACTACTAGATATATTTTTCAAAATGACGGGATCTCTAAAATATAATCCAGATATCCTTGGTTTCAGTTCTCATCTTAAGTTCCCTGAGGAAGATGTTTTTTAAGCACCTGGACTACTATATAATTTTCAAAATGACGGGATCTTTAAAATATGGACTAGGCATCTTAATTTTCAGTTCTCAGCTTAAGTTTCCTGAGGAAGATGTATTTTAGGCTCTTGGACTACTAGATATAATTTTTAGAATGACTGGACCACTGAAATACCATTCGGATATCTTAAGTTTCAGTTCTCAGCTTAAGTTCCCTGAGGAAGATGTATTTTAGGCACTTGGACTACTAAATATAATTTTTTACATGACGAGATCTGTAAAATATGTACTAGGTATCATAAATTTCAGTTCTCAGCTTAAGTTGCCTGAGGAAGATGTATTTTAGGCACTTGGACTACTAGATATAATTTTCAAATTGACGGGATCTTTAAAATATAATGCAGGTATCCTTTATTTCAGTTCTCAGCTTAAGTTCCCTGAGGAAGATGGTTTTTAAGCAACTGGACTACTAGATATAATTTTCAAAATGACGGGATCTCTAAAATATGAACTGTGTATCTTAATTTTCAGTTCTCAGCTTAAGTTCCCTGAGGAAGATGTATTTTAAGCACATGGACTACTAAATATAATTTTTAAAATGACGAGATCTCTAAAATATGTACTAGGTATCATAAATTTCAGTTCTCAGCTTAAGTTCCCTGAGGAAGATGTAATTTAGGAGTTTGGACTACTAAATATAATTTTTAAAATGAGGATATCTCTAAAATGTGTACTATGTATCTTAATTTTCAGTTATCAGCTTAAGTTCCCTGATGAAGTTGGTTTTTAAGCACCTGGACTAATAGATATATTTTTCAAAATGACGGGATCTCTAAAATATAATCCAGGTATCCTTAATTTCAGTTCTCAGCTTAAGTTCCCTGAGGAAGATGTATTTTAAGCACCTGGACTACTAAATATAATTTTTAAAATGACGAGATCTCTAAAATATGTACTAGGTATCATAAATTTCAGTTCTCAGCTTAAGTTCCCTGAGGAAGATGTATTTTAGGCACTTGGACTACTAGATATAATTTTCAAATTGACGGGATCTTTAAAATATAATCCAGGTATCCTTGATTTCAGTTCTCAGCTTAAGTTCCCTGAGGAAGATGTTTTTTAAGCACCTGGACTACTATATAATTTTCAAAATGACGGGATCTTTAAAATATGGACTAGGTATCTTAATTTTCAGTTCTCAGCTTAAGTTTCCTGAGGAAGATGTATTTTAGGCACTTGGACTACTAGATATAATTTTTAGAATGACTGGACCACTGAAATACCATTCGGATATCTTAAATTTCAGTTCTCAGCTTAAGTTCCCTGAGGAAGATGTATTTTAGGCACTTGGACTACTAAATATAATTTTTTACATGACGAGATCTGTAAAATATGTACTAGGTATCATAAATTTCAGTTCTCAGCTTAAGTTGCCTGAGGAAGATGTATTTTAGGCACTTGGACTACTAGATATAATTTTCAAATTGACGGGATCTTTAAAATATAATCCAGGTATCCTTGATTTCAGTTCTCAGCTTAAGTTCCCTGAGGAAGATGGTTTTTAAGCAACTGGACTACTAGATATAATTTTCAAAATGACGGGATCTCTAAAATATGAACTGTGTATCTTAATTTTCAGTTCTCAGCTTAAGTTCCCTGAGGAAGAGGTTTTTTAAGCACCTGGACTACTAAATATAATTTTTAAAATGACGAGATCTCTAAAATATGTACTAGGTATCATAAATTTCAGTTCTCAGCTTAAGTTCCCTGAGGAAGATGGTTTTTAAGCACCTCGACTACTAGATATAATTTTCAAAATGACGAGATCTCTAAAATATGTACTAGGTATCATAAATTTCAGTTCTCAGCTTAAGTTCCCTGAGGAAGATGGTTTTTAAGCAACTGGACTACTAGATATAATTTTCAAAATGACGGGATCTCTAAAATATAATCCAGGTATCCTTAATTTCAGTTCTCAGCTTAAGTTCCCTGAGGAAGATGTATTTTAGGCACTTGGACTACTAAATATAATTTTTAAAATGACGAGATCTCTAAAATATGTACTAGGTATCATAAATTTCAGTTCTCAGCTTAAGTTCCCTGAGGAAGATGTATTTTAGGCACTTGGACTACTAGATATAATTTTCAAAATGACGGGATCTTTAAAATATAATCCAGGTATCCTTGATTTCAGTTCTCAGCTTAAGTTCCCTGAGGAAGAGGTTTTTTAAGCACCTGGACTAATAAATATAATTTTTAAAATGACGAGATCTCTAAAATATGTACTAGGTATCATAAATTTCAGTTCTCAGCTTAAGTTCCCTGAGGAAGATGTATTTTAAGCACTTGGACTACTGAATATAATTTTTTACATGACGAGATCTGTAAAATATGTACTAGGTATCATAAATTTCAGTTCTCAGCTTAAGTTGCCTGAGGCAGATGTATTTTAGGCACTTGGACTACTAGATATAATTTTCAAATTGACGGGATCTTTAAAATATAATCCAGGTATCCTTGATTTCAGTTCTCAGCTTAAGTTCCCTGAGGAAGATGGTTTTTAAGCAACTGGACTACTAGATATAATTTTCAAAATGACGGGATCTCTAAAATATGAACTGTGTATCTTAATTTTCAGTTCTCAGCTTAAGTTCCCTGAGGATGAGGTTTTTTAAGCACTTGGACTACTAAATATAATTTTTAAAATGATGCGATCTCTAAAATATGTACTAGGTATCATAAATTTCAGTTCTCAGCTTAAGTTCCCTGAGGAAGATGTATTTTAGGCACTTGGACTACTAGATATAATTTTCAAAATGACGGGATCTTTAAAATATAATCCAGGTATCCTTGATTTCAGTTCTCAGCTTAAGTTCCCTGAGGAAGATGGTTTTTAAGCAACTGGACTACTAGATATAATTTTTAAAATGACGATATCTCTAAAATGTGTAGTATGTATCTTAATTTTCAGTTATCAGCTTAAGTTCCCTGAGGAAGATGGTTTTTTAGCACCTGGACTACTAGATATAATTTTGAAAATGACGGGATCTTTATAATATAATCCAGGTATCCTTGATTTCAGTTCTCAGCTTAAGTTCCCTGAGGAAGATGTTTTTTAAGCACCTGGACTACTAAATATAATTTTAAAAATGACGGGATCTCTAAAATATGTACTAGGTATCTTAAGTTTAAGTTCTCAGCTTAAGTTCCCTGAGGAAGATGTATTTTAGGCATTTGGACTAATAAATATAATTTTTTACATGATGAGATCTCTAAAATGTGTATTATGTATCTTAATTTTCAGTTATCAGCTTAAGTTCCCTGATGAAGATGGTTTTTAAGCACCTGGACTAATAGATATATTTTTCAAAATGACAGGATCTCTAAAATATAATCCAGGTATCCTTAATTTCAGTTCTCAGCTTAAGTTCCCTGAGGAAGATGTATTTTAGGCACTTGGACTACTAAATATAATTTTTTACATGACGAGATCTCTAAAATATGTACTAGGTATCATAAATTTCAGTTCTCAGCTTAAGTTCCCTGAGGAAGATGTATTTTAGGCACTTGGACTACTAGATATAATTTTCAAATTGACGGGATCTTTAAAATATAATCCAGGTATCATTGATTTAATTTCTCAGCTTAAGTTCCCTGAGGAACATTTTTTATAAGCACCTGGACTACTAAATATAATTTTTAAAATGACGACATCTCTAAAATATGTACTAGGTATCGTAAATTTCAGTTCTCAGCTTAAGTTCCCTGAGGAAGATGTATTTTAGGCGTTTGGACTACTAAATATAATTTTTAAAATGACGATATCTCTAAAATGTGTACTATGTATCTTAATTTTCAGTTATCAGCTTAAGTTCCCTGAGGAAGATGTATTTTAGGCACTTGGACTACTAAATATAATTTTTAAAATGACGGGATCTTTAAAATATAATCCAGGTATCCTTGATTTCAGTTCTCAGCTTAAGTTCCCTGAGGAAGATGGTTTTTAAGCAACTGGACTACTAGATATAATTTTCAAAATGACGGGATCTCTAAAATATGAACTGTGTATCTTAATTTTCAGTTCTCAGCTTAAGTTCCCTGAGGAAGAGGTTTTTTAAGCACCTGGACTACTAAATATAATTTTTAAAATGACGAGATCTCTAAAATATGTACTAGGTATCATAAATTTCAGTTCTCAGCTTAAGTCCCCTGAGGAAGATGGTTTTTAAGCACCTCGACTACTAGATATAATTTTCAAAATGAGGAGATCTCTAAAATATGTACTAGGTATCATATATTTCAGTTCTCAGCTTAAGTTCCCTGATGAAGTTGGTTTTTAAGCACCTGGACTACTAGATATATTTTTCAAAATGATGGGATCTCTAAAATATAATCCAGGTATCCTTAATTTCAGTTCTCAGCTTAAGTTCCTTGAGGAAGATGTATTTTAAGCACCTGGACTACTAAATATAATTTTTTACATGACGAGATCTCTAAAATATGTACTAGGTATCATAAATTTCAGTTCTCAGCTTAAGTTCCCTGAGGAAGATGTATTTTAGGCACTTGGACTACTAGATATAATTTTCAAATTGACGGGATCTTTAAAATATAATGCAGGTATCCTTTATTTCAGTTCTCAGCTTAAGTTCCCTGAGGAAGATGGTTTTTAAGCAACTGGACTACTAGATATAATTTTCAAAATGACGGGATCTCTAAAATATGAACTGTGTATCTTAATTTTCAGTTCTCAGCTTAAGTTCCCTGAGGAAGATGTATTTTAAGCACCTGGACTACTAAATATAATTTTTAAAATGACGAGATCTCTAAAATATGTACTAGGTATCGTAAATTTCAGTTCTCAGCTTAAGTTCCCTGACGAAGATGTATTTTAGGCGTTTGGACTACTAAATATAATTTTTAAAATGAGGATATCTCTAAAATGTGTACTATGTATCTTAATTTTCAGTTATCAGCTTAAGTTCCCTGATGAAGTTGGTTTTTAAGCACCTGGACTAATAGATATATTTTTCAAAATGACGGGATCTCTAAAATATATTCCAGGTATCCTTAATTTAAGTTCTCAGCATAAGTTCCCGGAGGAACATGTTTTTTAAGCACCTGGACTACTATATAATTTTTAGAATGACGGGATCTTCAAAATATGGACTAGGTATCATAAATTTCAGTTCTCAGCTTAAGTTCCCTGAGGAAGATGTATTTTAAGCACTTGGACTACTAAATATAATTTTTTAAATGACGAGATCTCTAAAATATGTACTAGGTATCTTAATTTTCAGTTCTCAGCTTAAGTTCCCTGAGGAAGATGGTTTTTAAGCACCTGGACTACTAAATATAATTTTTAAAATGACGAGATCTCTAAAATATGTACTAGGTATCATAAATTTCAGTTCTCAGCTTAATTTCCCTGAGGAAGATGTATTTTAAGCACCTGGACTACTAAATATATTTTTTTACATGACGAGATCTCTAAAAAATGTACTAGGTATCATAAATTTCAGTTCTCAGCTTAAGTTCCCTAAGGAAGATGGTTTTTAAGCACATGGACTACTAAATATAATTTTTTAAATGACGAGATCTCTAAAAAATGTACTAGGTATCATAAATTTCAGTTCTCAGCTTAAGTTCCCTAAGGAAGATGTATTTTAGGCACTTGGACTACTAGATATAATTTTTAGAATGACTGGACCACTGAAATACCATTCGGATATCTTAAATTTTAGTTCTCAGCTTAAGTTCCCTGAGGAAGATGTTTTTTAAGCACCTGGACTACTATATAATTTTCAAAATGACGGGATCTTTAAAATATGGACTAGGTATCTTAATTTTCAGTTCTCAGCTTAAGTTCCCTGAGGAAGATGGTTTTTAAGCACCTCGACTACTAGATATAATTTTCAAAATGACGAGATCTCTAAAATATGTACTAGGTATCATATATTTCAGTTCTCAGCTTAAGTTCCCTGATGAAGTTGGTTTTTAAGCACCTGGACTACTATATAATTTTCAAAATGACGGGATCTTTAAAATATGGACTAGGCATCTTAATTTTCAGTTCTCAGCTTAAGTTTCCTGAGGAAGATGTATTTTAGGCTCTTGGACTACTAGATATAATTTTTAGAATGACTGGACCACTGAAATACCATTCGGATATCTTAAATTTCAGTTCTCAGCTTAAGTTCCCTGAGGAAGATGTATTTTAGGCTCTTGTACTACTAAATATAATTTTTAAAATTACGATATCTCTAAAATGTGTACTATGTATCTTAATTTTCAGTTATCAGCTTAAGTTCCCTGATGAAGTTGGTTTTTAAGCACCTGGACTAATAGATATATTTTTCAAAATGACGGGATCTTTAAAATATAATCCAGGTATCCCTTGATTTCAGTTCTCAGTTTAAGTTCCCTGAGGAAGAGGTTTTTTAAGCACCTGGACTAATAAATATAATTTTTAAAATGACGAGATCTCTAAAATATGTACTAGGTATCATAAATTTCAGTTCTCAGCTTAAGTTCCCTGAGGAAGATGTATTTTAAGCACCTGGACTACTAAATATAATTTTTTACATGACGAGATCTGTAAAATATGTACTAGGTATCATAAATTTCAGTTCTCAGCTTAAGTTGCCTGAGGCAGATGTATTTTAGGCACTTGGACTACTAGATATAATTTTCAAATTGACGGGATCTTTAAAATATAATCCAGGTATCCTTGATTTCAGTTCTCAGCTTAAGTTCCCTGAGGAAGATGGTTTTTAAGCAACTGGACTACTAGATATAATTTTCAAAATGACGGGATCTCTAAAATATGAACTGTGTATCTTAATTTTCAGTTCTCAGCTTAAGTTCCCTGAGGATGAGGTTTTTTAAGCACTTGGACTACTAAATATAATTTTTAAAATGATGCGATCTCTAAAATATGTACTAGGTATCATAAATTTCAGTTCTCAGCTTAAGTTCCCTGAGGAAGATGTATTTTAGGCACTTGGACTACTAGATATAATTTTCAAAATGACGGGATCTTTAAAATATAATCCAGGTATCCTTGATTTCAGTTCTCAGCTTAAGTTCCCTGAGGAAGATGGTTTTTAAGCAACTGGACTACTAGATATAATTTTTAAAATGACGATATCTCTAAAATGTGTAGTATGTATCTTAATTTTCAGTTATCAGCTTAAGTTCCCTGAGGAAGATGGTTTTTTAGCACCTGGACTACTAGATATAATTTTGAAAATGACGGGATCTTTATAATATAATCCAGGTATCCTTGATTTCAGTTCTCAGCTTAAGTTCCCTGAGGAAGATGTTTTTTAAGCACCTGGACTACTAAATATAATTTTTAAAATGACGAGATCTCTAAAATATGTACTAGGTATCTTAAATTTCAGTTCTCAGCTTAAGTTCCCTGAGGAAGATGTATTTTAGGCACTTGGACTATTAATATAATTTTTTACATGATGAGATCTCTAAAATATGTACTATGTATCTTAATTTTCAGTTATCAGCTTAAGTTCCCTGATGAAGTTGGTTTTTAAGCACCTGGACTAATAGATATATTTTTCAAAATGACGGGATCTCTAAAATATGTTCCAGGTATCCTTAATTTCAGTTCTCAGCTTAAGTTCCCTGAGGAAGATGTATTTTAGGCACTTGGACTACTAAATATAATTTTTTACATGACGAGATCTCTAAAATATGTACTAGGTATCATAAATTTCAGTTCTCAGCTTAAGTTCCCTGAGGAAGATGTATTTTAGGCACTTGGACTACTAGATATAATTTTCAAATTGACGGGATCTTTAAAATATAATCCAGGTATCCTTCATTTCAGTTCTCAGCTTAAGTTCCCTGAGGAAGATGTTTTTTAAGCACCTGGACTACTAAATATAATTTTTAAAATGACGACATCTCTAAAATATGTACTAGGTATCGTAAATTTCAGTTCTCAGCTTAAGTTCCCTGAGGAAGATGTATTTTAGGCGTTTGGACTACTAAATATAATTTTTAAAATGACGATATCTCTAAAATGTGTACTATGTATCTTAATTTTCAGTTATCAGCTTAAGTTCCCTGAGGAAGATGTATTTTAGGCACTTGGACTACTAAATATAATTTTTAAAATGACGGGATCTTTAAAATATAATCCAGGTATCCTTGATTTCAGTTCTCAGCTTAAGTTCCCTGAGGAAGATGGTTTTTAAGCAACTGGACTACTAGATATAATTTTCAAAATGACGGGATCTCTAAAATATGAACTGTGTATCTTAATTTTCAGTTCTCAGCTTAAGTTCCCTGAGGAAGAGGTTTTTTAAGCACCTGGACTACTAAATATAATTTTTAAAATGACGAGATCTCTAAAATATGTACTAGGTATCATAAATTTCAGTTCTCAGCTTAAGTTCCCTGAGGAAGATGGTTTTTAAGCACCTCGACTACTAGATATAATTTTCAAAATGACGAGATCTCTAAAATATGTACTAGGTATCATATATTTCAGTTCTCAGCTTAAGTTCCCTGATGAAGTTGGTTTTTAAGCACCTGGACTACTAGATATATTTTTCAAAATGATGGGATCTCTAAAATATAATCCAGGTATCCTTAATTTCAGTTCTCAGCTTAAGTTCCTTGAGGAAGATGTTTTTCAAGCACCTGTACTACTATATAATTTTTTACATGACGAGATCTCTAAAATATGTACTAGGTATCATAAATTTCAGTTCTCAGCTTAAGTTCCCTGAGGAAGATGTATTTTAGGCACTTGGACTACTAGATATAATTTTCAAAATGACGGGATCTTTAAAATATAATCCAGGTATCCTTTATTTCAGTTCTCAGCTTAAGTTCCCTGAGGAAGATGGTTTTTAAGCAACTGGACTACTAGATATAATTTTCAAAATGACGGGATCTCTAAAATATGAACTGTGTATCTTAATTTTCAGTTCTCAGCTTAAGTTCACTGAGGAAGATGTTTTTTAAGCACCTGGACTACTAAATATAATTTTTAAAATGACGAGATCTCTAAAATATGTACTAGGTATCGTAAATTTCAGTTCTCAGCTTAAGTTCCCTGACGAAGATGTATTTTAGGCGTTTGGACTACTAAATATAATTTTTAAAATGAGGATATCTCTAAAATGTGTACTATGTATCTTAATTTTCAGTTATCAGCTTAAGTTCCCTGATGAAGTTGGTTTTTAAGCACCTGGACTAATAGATATATTTTTCAAAATGACGGGATCTCTAAAATATATTCCAGGTATCCTTAATTTCAGTTCTCAGCTTAAGTTCCCTGAGGAAGATGTTTTTTAAGCACCTGGACTACTATATAATTTTCAAAATGACGGGATCTTTAAAATATGGACTAGGTATCTTAATTTTCAGTTCTCAGCTTAAGTTCCCTGAGGAAGATGTATTTTAGGCACTTGGACTACTAAATATAATTTTTTAAATGACGAGATCTCTAAAATATGTACTAGGTATCTTAATTTTCAGTTCTCAGCTTAAGTTCCCTGAGGAAGATGGTTTTTAAGCACCTGGACTACTAAATATAATTTTTAAAATGACGAGATCTCTAAAATATGTACTAGGTATCATAAATTTCAGTTCTCAGCTTAATTTCCCTGAGGAAGATGTATTTTAAGCACCTGGACTACTAAATATATTTTTTTACATGACGAGATCTGTAAAATATGTACTAGGTTTCTTAATTTTCAGTTCTCAGCTTAAGTTCCCTGAGGAAGATGGTTTTTAAGCACCTGGACTACTAAATATAATTTTTAAAATGACGAGATCTCTAAAATATGTACTAGGTATCATAAATTTCAGTTCTCAGCTTAAGTTCCCTAAGGAAGATGTATTTTAGGCACTTGGACTACTAGATATAATTTTTAGAATGACTGGACCACTGAAATACCATTCGGATATCTTAAATTTTAGTTCTCAGCTTAAGTTCCCTGAGGAAGATGTTTTTTAAGCACCTGGACTACTATATAATTTTCAAAATGACGGGATCTTTAAAATATGGACTAGGTATCTTAATTTTCAGTTCTCAGCTTAAGTTCCCTGAGGAAGATGTTTTTTAAGCACCTGGACTACTAAATATAATTTTCAAAATGACGAGATCTCTAAAATATGTACTAGGTATCATATATTTCAGTTCTCAGCTTAAGTTCCCTGATGAAGTTGGTTTTTAAGCACCTGGACTACTATATAATTTTCAAAATGACGGGATCTTTAAAATATGGACTAGGCATCTTAATTTTCAGTTCTCAGCTTAAGTTTCCTGAGGAAGATGTATTTTAGGCACTTGGACTACTAGATATAATTTTTAGAATGACTGGACCACTGAAATACCATTCGGATATCTTAAATTTCAGTTCTCAGCTTAAGTTCCCTGAGGAAGATGTATTTTAGGCACTTGGACTATTAATATAATTTTTTACATGACGAGATCTGTAAAATATGTACTAGGTATCATAAATTTCAGTTCTCAGCTTAAGTTGCCTGAGGAAGATGTATTTTAGGCACTTGGACTATTAGATATAATTTTCAAATTGACGGGATCTTTAAAATATAATCCAGGTATCCTTGATTTCAGTTCTCAGCTTAAGTTCCCTGAGGAAGATGGTTTTTAAGCAACTGGACTACTAGATATAATTTTCAAAATGACGGGATCTCTAAAATATGAACTGTGTATCTTAATTTTCAGTTCTCAGCTTAAGTTCCCTGAGGAAGATGTATTTTAGGCGTTTGGACTACTAAATATAATTTTTAAAATGACGATATCTCTAAAATGTGTACTATGTATCTTAATTTTCAGTTATCAGCTTAAGTTCCCTGATGAAGATGGTTTTTAAGCACCTGGACTAATAGATATATTTTTCAAAATGACGGGATCTCTAAAATATAATCCAGGTATCCTTAATTTCAGTTCTCAGCTTAAGTTCCCTGACGAAGATGTATTTTAGGCACTTGGACTACTGAATATAATTTTTTACATGACGAGATCTGTAAAATATGTACTAGGTATCATAAATTTCAGTTCTCAGCTTAAGTTGCCTGAGGAAGATGTAATTTAGGAGTTTGGACTACTAAATATAATTTTTAAAATGACGGGATCTTTTAAAATATAATCCAGGTATCCTAGATTTCAGTTCTCAGCTTAAGTTCCCTGATGAAGATGGTTTTTAAGCAACTGGACTACTAGATATAAATTTCAAAATGACGGGATCTCTAAAATATGGACTGTGTATCTCAATTTTCAGTTCTCAGCCTAAGTTCCCTGAGGAAGATGTATTTTAAGCACCTGGACTACTAAATATAATTTTTAAAATGACGATAACTCTAAAATGTGTAGTATGTATCTTAATTTTCAGTTATCAGCTTAAGTTCCCTGAGGAAGATTGTTTTTAAGCACCTCGACTACTAGATATATTTTTTAAATGACGGGATCTCTAAAATATAATTCAGGTATCCTTGATTTCAGTTCTCATCTTAAGTGCCCTGAGGAAGATGTTTTTTAAGCACCTGGACTACTAAATATAATTTTTAAAATGACGAGATATCTAAAATATGTACTAGGTATCATAAATTTCAGTTCTCAGCTTAAGTCCCCTGAGGAAGATGGTTTTTAAGCACCTCGACTACTAGATATAATTTTCAAAATGACGAGATCTCTAAAAAAATGTACTAGGTATCATAAATTTCAGTTCTCAGCTTAAGTTCCCTAAGGAAGATGTATTTTAGGCACTTGGACTACTAGATATAATTCTTAGAATGACTGGACCACTGAAATACCATTCGGATATCTTAAATTTTAGTTCTCAGCTTAAGTTCCCTGAGGAAGATGTTTTTTAAGCACCTGGACTACTATATAATTTTAAAAATGACGGGATCTTTAAAATATGGACTAGGTATCTTAATTTTCAGTTCTCAGCTTAAGTTCCCTGAGGAAGATGTATTTTAGGCACTTGGACTACTAAATATTATTTTTTACATGACGAGATCTGTAAAATATGTACTAGGTATCATAAATTTCTGTTCTCAGCTTAAGTTTCCTAAGGAAGATGTATTTTAGGCACTTGGACTACTAGATAAAATTTTCAAATTGACGGGATCTTTAAAATATAATCCAGGTATCCTTCATTTCAGTTCTCAGCTTAAGTTCCCTGAGGAAGATGGTTTTTAAGCAACTGGACTACTAGATATAATTTTCAAAATGACGGGATCTCTAAAATATGAACTGTGTATCTTAATTTTCAGTTCTCAGCTTAAGTTCCCTGAGGAAGATGTATTTTAAGCACCTGGACTACTAAATATAATTTTTAAAATGACGATAACTCTAAAATGTGTAGTATGTATCTTAATTTTCAGTTATCAGCTTAAGTTCCCTGAGGAAGATGGTTTTTTAGCACCTGGACTACTAGATATAATTTTGAAAATGACGGGATCTTTATAATATAATCCAGGTATCCTTGATTTCAGTTCTCAGCTTAAGTTCCCTGAGGAAGATGTTTTTTAAGCACCTGGACTACTAAATATAATTTTTAAAATGACGACATCTCTAAAATATGTACTAGGTATCGTAAATTTCAGTTCTCAGCTTAAGTTCCCTGAGGAAGATGTATTTTAGGCGTTTGGACTACTAAATATAATTTTTAAAATGACGATATCTCTAAAATATGTACTAGGTATCACAAATTTCAGTTCTCTGCTTACATTCCCTGAGGAAGATGTATTTTAGGCACTTGGACTACTAGATATAATTTTCAAATTGACGGGATCTTTAAAATATAATCCAGGTATCCTTGATTTCAGTTCTCAGCTTAAGTTCCCTGAGGAAGATGTTTTTTAAGCACCTGGACTACTATATAATTTTCAAAATGACGGGATCTTTAAAATATGGACTAGGTATCTTAATTTTCAGTTCTCAGCTTAAGTTTCCTGAGGAAGATGTATTTTAGGCACTTGGACTACTAGATATAATTTTTAGAATGACTGGACCACTGAAATACCATTCGGATATCTTAAATTTCAGTTCTCAGCTTAAGTTCCCTGAGGAAGATGTATTTTAGGCACTTGGACTACTAAATATAATTTTTTACATGACGAGATCTCTAAAATATGTACTAGGTATCATAAATTTCAGTTCTCAGCTTAAGTTCCCTGAGGAAGATGTATTTTAGGCACTTGGACTACTAGATATAATTTTCAAATTGACGGGATCTTTAAAATATAATCCAGGTATCCTTCATTTCAGTTCTCAGCTTAAGTTCCCTGAGGAAGATGGTTTTTAAGCAACTGGACTACTAGATATATTTTTCAAAATGACGGGATCTCTAAAATATGAACTGTGTATCTTAATTTTCAGTTCTCAGCTTAAGTTCCCTGAGGAAGAGGTTTTTTAAGCACCTGGACTACTAAATATAATTTTTAAAATGACGAGATCTCTAAAATATGTACTAGGTATCGTAAATTTCAGTTCTCAGCTTAAGTTCCCTGAGGAAGATGTATTTTAGGCGTTTGGACTACTAAATATAATTTTTAAAATGACGATATCTCTAAAATGTGTACTATGTATCTTAATTTTCAGTTCTCAGCTTAAGTTCCCTGAGGAAGATGTTTTTTAAGCACCTGGACTACTAAATATAATTTTTAAAATGACGAGATCTCTAAAATATGTACTAGGTATCATAAATTTCAGTTCTCAGCTTAAGTCCCCTGAGGAAGATGGTTTTTAAGCACCTCGACTACTAGATATAATTTTCAAAATGAGGAGATCTCTAAAATATGTACTAGGTATCATATATTTCAGTTCTCAGCTTAAGTCCCCTGAGGAAGATGGTTTTTAAGCACCTCGACTACTAGATATAATTTTCAAAATGACGAGATCTCTAAAATATGTACTAGGTATCATAAATTTCAGTTCTCAGCTTAAGTTCCCTAAGGAAGATGTATTTTAGGCACTTGGACTACTAGATATAATTTTTAGAATGACTGGACCACTGAAATACCATTCGGATATCTTAAATTTCAGTTCTCAGCTTAAGTTCCCTGAGGAAGATGTATTTTAGGCACTTGGACTATTAATATAATTTTTTACATGACGAGATCTCTAAAATATGTACTAGGTATCATAAATTTCAGTTCTCAGCTTAAGTTCCCTGAGGAAGATGTATTTTAGGCACTTGGACTACTAGATATAATTTTCAAATTGACGGGATCTTTAAAATATAATCCAGGTATCCTTGATTTCAGTTCTCAGCTTAAGTTCCCTGAGGAAGATGGTTTTTAAGCAACTGGACTACTAGATATAATTTTCAAAATGACGGGATTTCTAAAATATAATCCAGGTATCCTTAATTTCAGTTCTCAGCTTAAGTTCCCTGAGGAAGATGTATTTTAAGCACCTGGACTACTAAATATAATTTTTAAAATGACGAGATCTCTAAAATATGTACTAGGTATCGTAAATTTCAGTTCTCAGCTTAAGTTCCCTGAGGAAGATGTATTTTAGGCGTTTGGACTACTAAATATAATTTTTAAAATGACGATATCTCTAAAATGTGTACTATGTATCTTAATTTTCAGTTATCAGCTTAAGTTCCCTGATGAAGATGGTTTTTAAGCACCTGGACTAATAGATATATTTTTCAAAATGACGGGATCTCTAAAATATAATCCAGGTATCCTTAATTTCAGTTCTCAGCTTAAGTTCCCTGAGGAAGATGTATTTTAGGCACTTGGACTACTGAATATAATTTTTTACATGACGAGATCTGTAAAATATGTACTAGGTATCATAAATTTCAGTTCTCAGCTTAAGTTGCCTGAGGAAGATGTATTTTAGGCGTTTGGACTACTAAATATAATTTTTAAAATGACGATATCTCTAAAATGTGTAGTATGTATCTTAATTTTCAGTTATCAGCTTAAGTTCCCTGAGGAAGATGGTTTTTTAGCACCTGGACTACTAGATATAATTTTGAAAATGACGGGATCTTTATAATATAATCCAGGTATCCTTGATTTCAGTTCTCAGCTTAAGTTCCCTGAGGAAGATGTTTTTTAAGCACCTGGACTACTAAATATAATTTTTAAAATGACGACATCTCTAAAATATGTACTAGGTATCGTAAATTTCAGTTCTCAGCTTAAGTTCCCTGAGGAAGATGTATTTTAGGCGTTTGGACTACTAAATATAATTTTTAAAATGACGATATCTCTAAAATATGTACTAGGTATCTTAATTTTCAGTACTCAGCTTAAGTTCCCTGAGGAAGATGGTTTTTAAGCACCTGGACTACTAAATATAATTTTTTACATGACGAGATCTCTAAAATATGTACTAGGTATCATAAATTTCAGTTCTCAGCTTAAGTTCCCTGAGGAAGATGTATTTTAGGCACTTGGACTACTAGATATAATTTTCAAATTGACGGGATCTTTAAAATATAATCCAGGTATCCTTGATTTCAGTTCTCAGCTTAAGTTCCCTGAGGAAGATGGTTTTTAAGCAACTGGACTACTAGATATAATTTTCAAAATGACGGGATCTCTAAAATATGAACTGTGTATCTTAATTTTCAGTTCTCAGCTTAAGTTCCCTGAGGAAGATGTATTTTAAGCACCTGGACTACTAAATATAATTTTTAAAATGACGATATCTCTAAAATGTGTAGTATGTATCTTAATTTTCAGTTATCAGCTTAAGTTCCCTGAGGAAGATGTATTTTAAGCACCTGGACTACTAGATATAATTTTGAAAATGACGGGATCTTTATAATATAATCCAGGTATCCTTGATTTCAGTTCTCAGCTTAAGTTCCCTGAGGAAGATGTTTTTTAAGCACCTGGACTACTAAATATAATTTTTAAAATGACGACATCTCTAAAATATGTACTAGGTATCGTAAATTTCAGTTCTCAGCTTAAGTTCCCTGAGGAAGATGTATTTTAGGCGTTTGGACTACTAAATATAATTTTTAAAATGACGATATCTCTAAAATGTGTACTAGGTATCATATATTTCAGTTCTCAGCTTAAGTTCCCTGATGAAGTTGGTTTTTAAGCACCTGGACTACTAGATATATTTTTCAAAATGATGGGATCTCTAAAATATAATCCAGGTATCCTTAATTTCAGTTCTCAGCTTAAGTTCCTTGAGGAAGATGTTTTTCAAGCACCTGTACTACTATATAATTTTCAAAATGACGGGATCTTTAAAATATGGACTAGGTATCTTAATTTTCAGTTCTCAGCTTAAGTTCACCTGAGGAAGATGTATTTTAGGCCCTTGGACTACTAGATATAATTTTTAGAATGACTGGACCACTGAAATACCATTCGGATATCTTAAATTTCAGTTCTCAGCTTAAGTTCCCTGAGGAAGATGTATTTTAGGCACTTGGACTACTAAATATAATTTTTTACATGACGAGATCTCTAAAATATGTACTAGGTATCATAAATTTCAGTTCTCAGCTTAAGTTCCCTGAGGAAGATGTATTTTAGGCACTTGGACTACTAGATATAATTTTCAAATTGACGGGATCTTTAAAATATAATGCAGGTATCCTTTATTTCAGTTCTCAGCTTAAGTTCCCTGAGGAAGATGGTTTTTAAGCAACTGGACTACTAGATATATTTTTCAAAATGACGGGATCTCTAAAATATGAACTGTGTATCTTAATTTTCAGTTCTCAGCTTAAGTTCCCTGAGGAAGAGGTTTTTTAAGCACCTGGACTACTAAATATAATTTTTAAAATGACGAGATCTCTAAAATATGTACTAGGTATCATAAATTTCAGTTCTCAGCTTAAGTTCCCTGAGGAAGATGGTTTTTAAGCAACTGGACTACTAGATATAATTTTTAAAATGACGAGATCTCTAAAATATGCACTAGGTATCATAAATTTCAGTTCTCAGCTTAAGTTCCCTAAGGAAGATGTATTTTAGGCACTTGGACTACTAGATATAATTTTTAGAATGACTGGACCACTGAAATACCTTTCGGATATCTTAAATTTTAGTTCTCAGCTTAAGTTCCCTGAGGAAGATGTTTTTTCAGCACCTGGACTACTATATAATTTTCAAAATGACGGGATCTTTAAAATATGGACTAGGTATCTCAATTTTCAGTTCTCAGCTTAAGTTTCCTGAGGAAGATGTATTTTAGGCACTTGGACTACTAGATATAATTTTTAGAATGACTGGACCACTGAAATACCATTCGGAAATCTTAAATTTCAGTTCTCAGCTTAAGTTCCCTGAGGAAGATGTATTTTAGGCACTTGGACTATTAATATAATTTTTTACATGACGAGATCTGTAAAATATGTACTAGGTATCATAAATTTCAGTTCTCAGCTTAAGTGGCTGAGGAGGATGTATTTTAGGCACTTGGACTACTAGATATAATTTTCAAATTGACGGGATCTTTAAAATATAATCCAGGTATCCTTCATTTCAGTTCTCAGCTTAAGTTCCATGAGGATGATGGTTTTTCAGCACCTGGACTACTAAATATAATTTTTAAAATGACGAGATCTCTAAAATCTGCACTAGGTATCTTAAATTTCAGTTCTCAGCTTAAGTTCCCTGAGGAAGATGTATTTTAGGCACTTGGACTACTAAATATAATTTTTAAAATGACGAGATCTCTAAAATGTGTACTATGTATCTTAATTTTCAGTTATCAGCTTAAGTTCCCTGATGAAGTTGGTTTTTAAGCACCTGGACTAATAGATATATTTTTCAAAATGACGGGATCTCTAAAATATGTTCCAGGTATCCTTAATTTCAGTTCTCAGCTTAAGTTCCCTGAGGAAGATGTATTTTAGGCACTTGGACTACTAAATATAATTTTTTACATGACGAGATCTGTAAAATATGTACTAGGTATCATAAATTTCAGTTCTCAGCTTAAGTTGCCTGAGGAAGATGTATTTTAGGCACTTGGACTACTAGATATAATTTTCAAATTGACGGGATCTTTAAAATATAATCCAGGTATCCTTGATTTCAGTTCTCAGCTTAAGTTCCCTGAGGAAGATGGTTTTTAAGCAACTGGACTACTAGATATAATTTTCAAAATGACGGGATCTCTAAAATATGAACTGTGTATCTTAATTTTGAGTTCTCAGCCTAAGGTCCCTGAGGAAGATGTATTCTAAGCACCTGGACTACTAAATATAATTTTTAAAATGACGATATCTCTAAAATGTGTAGTATGTATCTTAATTTTCCGTTATCAGATTAAGTTCCCTGAGGAAGATGGTTTTTAAGCACCTGGACTACTAGATATATTTTTCAAAATGACGGGATCTCTAAAATATAATCCAGGTATCCTTGATTTCAGTTCTCATCTTAAGTTCCCTGAGGAAGATGTTTTTTAAGCACCTGGACTACTAAATATAATTTTTAAAATGACGAGATCTCTAAAATATGTACTAGGTATCATAAATTTCAGTTCTCAGCTTAAGTCCCCTGAGGAAGATGGTTTTTAAGCACCTCGACTACTAGATATAATTTTCAAAATGACGAGATCTCTAAAATTTGTACTAGGTATCATAAATTTCAGTTCTCAGCTTAAGTTCCCTAAGGAAGATGTATTTTAGGCACTTGGACTACTAGATATAATTTTTAGAATGACTGGACCACTGAAATACCATTCGGATATCTTAAATTTTAGTTCTCAGCTTAAGTTCCCTGAGGAAGATGTTTTTTAAGCACCTGGACTACTATATAATTTTCAAAATGACGGGATCTTTAAAATATGGACTAGGTATCTTAATTTTCAGTTCTCAGCTTAAGTTCCCTGACGAAGATGTATTTTAGGCACTTGGACTACTAAATATAATTTTTTACATGACGAGATCTGTAAAATATGTACTAGGTATCATAAATTTCAGTTCTCAGCTTAAGTTGCCTGAGGAAGATGTATTTTAGGCACTTGGACTACTAGATATAATTTTCAAATTGACGGGATCTTTAAAATATAATCCAGGTATCCTTGATTTCTGTTCTCAGCTTAAGTTCCCTGAGGAAGATGTATTTTAGGCACTTGGACTACTAAATATAATTTTTTACATGACGAGATCTGTAAAATATGTACTAGGTATCATAAATTTCAGTTCTCAGCTTAAGTTGCCTGAGGCAGATGTATTTTAGGCACTTGGACTACTAGATATAATTTTCAAATTGACGGGATCTTTAAAATATAATCCAGGTATCCTTGATTTCAGTTCTCAGCTTAAGTTCCCTGAGGAAGATGGTTTTTAAGCAACTGGACTACTAGATATAAATTTCAAAATGACGGGATCTCTAAAATATAATCCAGGTATCCTTAATTTCAGTTCTCAGCTTAAGTTCCCTGAGGAAGATGTATTTTAAGCACCTGGACTACTAAATATAATTTTTAAAATGACGAGATCTCTAAAATATGTACTAGGTATCGTAAATTTCAGTTCTCAGCTTAAGTTCCCTGAGGAAGATGTATTTTAGGCGTTTGGACTACTAAATATAATTTTTAAAATGACGATATCTCTAAAATGTGTACTATGTATCTTAATTTTCAGTTATCAGCTTAAGTTCCCTGAGGAAGATGTATTTTAAGCACCTGGACTACTAAATATAATTTTTAAAATGACGAGATCTCTAAAATATGTACTAGGTATCGTAAATTTCAGTTCTCAGCTTAAGTTCCCTGAGGAAGATGTATTTTAGGCGTTTGGACTACTAAATATAATTTTTAAAATGACGATATCTCTAAAATGTGTACTATGTATCTTAATTTTCAGTTATCAGCTTAAGTTCCCTGATGAAGATGGTTTTTAAGCACCTGGACTAATAGATATATTTTTCAAAATGACGGGATCTCTAAAATATGTTCCAGGTATCCTTAATTTCAGTTCTCAGCTTAAGTTCCCTGAGGAAGATGTATTTTAGGCACTTGGACTACTGAATATAATTTTTTACATGACGAGATCTGTAAAATATGTACTAGGTATCATAAATTTCAGTTCTCAGCTTAAGTTGCCTGAGGAAGATGTATTTTAGGAGTTTGGACTACTAAATATAATTTTTAAAATGACGATATCTCTAAAATGTGTAGTATGTATCTTAATTTTCAGTTATCAGCTTAAGTTCCCTGAGGAAGATGGTTTTTTAGCACCTGGACTACTGGATATAATTTTGAAAATGACGGGATCTTTATAATATAATCCAGGTATCCTTGATTTCAGTTCTCAGCTTAAGTTCCCTGAGGAAGATGTTTTTTAAGCACCTGGACTACTAAATATAATTTTTAAAATGACGAGATCTCTAAAATATGTACTAGGTATCATAAATTTCAGTTCTCAGCTTAAGTTCCCTGAGGAAGATGTATTTTAGGCGTTTGGACTACTAAATATAATTTTTAAAATGACGATATCTCTAAAATATGTACTAGGTATCTTAATTTTCAGTTCTCAGCTTAAGTTCCCTGAGGAAGATGGTTTTTAAGCACCTGGACTACTAAATATAATTTTTAAAATGACGAGATCTCTAAAATATGTACTAGGTATCATAAATTTCAGTTCTCAGCTTAAGTTGCCTGAGGAAGATGTATTTTAGGCACTTGGACTACTAGATATAATTTTCAAATTGACGGGATCTTTAAAATATAATCCAGGTATCCTTGATTTCAGTTCTCAGCTTAAGTTCCCTGAGGAAGATGGTTTTTAAGCAACTGGACTACTAGATATAATTTTCAAAATGACGGGATCTCTAAAATATGAACTGTGTATCTTAATTTTCAGTTCTCAGCTTAAGTTCCCTGAGGAAGATGTATTTTAAGCACCTGGACTACTAAATATAATTTTTAAAATGACGATATCTCTAAAATGTGTAGTATGTATCTTAATTTTCAGTTATCAGCTTAAGTTCCCTGAGGAAGATGGTTTTTTAGCACCTTGACTGCTAGATATAATTTTGAAAATGACGGGATCTTTATAATATAATCCAGGTATCCTTTATTTCAGTTCTCAGCTTAAGTTCCCTGAGGAAGATGTTTTTAAGCACCTGGACTACTTAATATAATTTTTAAAATGACGACATCTCTAAAATATGTACTAGGTATCGTAAATTTCAGTTCTCAGCTTAAGTTCCCTGAGGAAGATGTATTTTAGGCGTTTGGACTACTAAATATAATTTTTAAAATGACGATATCTCTAAAATATGTACTAGGTATCACAAATTTCAGTTCTCAGCTTAATTTCCCTGATGAAGTTGGTTTTTAAGCACCTGGACTACTAGATATATTTTTCAAAATGATGGGATCTCTAAAATATAATCCAGGTATCCTTAATTTCAGTTCTCAGCTTAAGTTCCCTGAGGAAGATGTTTTTTAAGAACCTGGACTACTATATAATTTTCAAAATGACGGGATCTTTAAAATATGGACTAGGCATCTTAATTTTCAGTTCTCAGCTTAAGTTCCCTGAGGAAGATGTATTTTAGGCACTTGGACTACTAGATATAATTTTTAGAATGACTGGACCACTGAAATACCATTCGGATATCTTAAATTTCAGTTCTCAGCTTAAGTTCCCTGAGGAAGATGTATTTTAGGCACTTGGACTACTAAATATAATTTTTTACATGACGAGATCTCTAAAATATGTACTAGGTATCATAAATTTCAGTTCTCAGCTTAAGTTCCCTGAGGAAGATGTATTTTAGGCACTTGGACTACTAGATATAATTTTCAAATTGACGGGATCTTTAAAATATAATGCAGGTATCCTTTATTTCAGTTCTCAGCTTAAGTTCCCTGAGGAAGATGGTTTTTAAGCAACTGGACTACTAGATATATTTTTCAAAATGACGGGATCTCTAAAATATGAACTGTGTATCTTAATTTTCAGTTCTCAGCTTAAGTTCCCTGAGGAAGAGGTTTTTTAAGCACCTGGACTACTAAATATAATTTTTAAAATGACGAGATCTCTAAAATATGTACTAGGTATCGTAAATTTCAGTTCTCAGCTTAAGTTCCCTGAGGAAGATGGTTTTTTAGCACCTGGACTACTAGATATAATTTTTAAAATGACGAGATCTCTAAAATATGTACTAGGTATCATAAATTTCAGTTCTCAGCTTAAATTCCCTAAGGAAGATTTATTTTAGGCACTTGGACTACTAGATATAATTTTTAGAATGACTGGACCACTGAAATACCTTTCGGATATCTTAAATTTTAGTTCTCAGCTTAAGTTCCCTGAGGAAGATGTTTTTAAGCACCTGGACTACTATATAATTTTCAAAATGACGGGATCTTTAAAATATGGACTAGGTATCTTAATTTTCAGTTCTCAGCTTAAGTTTCCTGAGGAAGATGTATTTTAGGCACTTGGACTACTAGATATAATTTTTAAAATGACTGGACTACTGAAATACCATTCGGATATCTTAAATTTCAGTTCTCCGCTTAAGTTCCCTGAGGAAGATGTATTTTAGGAACGTGGACTATTAATATAATTTTTTACATGACGAGATCTGTAAAATATGTACTAGGTATCATAAATTTCAGTTCTCAGCTTAAGTGGCCTGAGGAAGATGTCTTTTAGGCACTTGGACTACTATATATAATTTTCAAATTGACGGGATCTTTAAAATATAATCCAGGTATCCTTGATTTCAGTTCTCAGCTTAAGTTCCCTGATGAAGTTGGTTTTTAAGCACCTGGACTACTAAATATAATTTTTAAAATGACGACAACTCTAAAATATGTACTAGGTATCTTAAATTTTAGTTCTCAGCTTAAGTTCCCTGAGGAAGATGTATTTTAGGCGTTTGGACTACTAAATATAATTTTTAAAATGACGGGATCTCTAAAATATGTACTATGTATCTTAATTTTCAGTTATCAGCTTAAGTTCCCTGATGAAGTTGGTTTTTAAGCACCTGGACTAATAGATATATTTTTCAAAATGACGGGATCTCTAAAATATGTTCCAGGTATCCTTAATTTCAGTTCTCAGCTTAAGTTCCCTGAGGAAGATGTATTTTACGCACTTGGACTACTAAATATAATTTTTACATGACGAGATCTGTAAAATATGTACTAGGTATCATAAATTTCAGTTCTCAGCTTAAGTTGCCTGAGGAAGATGTATTTTAGGCACTTGGACTACTAGATATAATTTTCAAATTGACGGGATCTTTAAAATATAATCCAGGTATCCTTGATTTCAGTTCTCAGCTTAAGTTCCCTGAGGAAGATGGTTTTTAAGCAACTGGACTACTAGATATAAATTTCAAAATGACGGGATCTCTAAAATATGGACTGTGTATCTTAATTTTCAGTTCTCAGCCTAACGTCCCTGATGAAGATGTATTTTAAACACCTGGACTACTAAATATAATTTTTAAAATGACGATATCTCTAAAATGTGTACTATGTATCTTAATTTTCATTTATCAGCTTAAGTTCCCTGAGGAAGATGGTTTTTAAGCACCTCGACTACTAGATATATTTTTCAAAATGACGGGATCTCTAAAATATAATCCAGGTATCCTTGATTTCAGTTCTCATCTTAAGTTCCCTGAGGAAGATGTTTTTTAGGCACCTGGACTACTAAATATAATTTTTAAAATGACGAGATCTCTAAAATATGTACTAGGTATCATAAATTTCAGTTCTCAGCTTAAGTTCCCTGAGGAAGATGGTTTTTAAGCACCTCGAATACTAGATATAATTTTCAAAATGACGAGATCTCTAAAATATGTACTAGGTATCATAAATTTCAGTTCTCAGCTTAAGTTCCCTGAGGAAGGTGTTTTTTAAGCACCTGGACTACTAAATATAACTTTTAAAATGACTGGACCACTGAAATACCATTCGGATATCTTAAATTTTAGTTCTCAGCTTAAGTTCCCTGAGGAAGATGTTTTTTAAGCACCTGGACTACTATATAATTTTCAAAATGACGGGATCTTTAAAATATGGACTAGGTATCTTAATTTTCAGTTCTCAGCTTAAGTTCCCTGAGGAAGATGTATTTTAGGCACTTGGACTACTAAATATAATTTTTTACATGTCGAGATCTGTAAAATATTTACTAGGTATCATAAATTTCAGTTCTCAGCTTAAGTTCCCTGAGGAAGATGTATTTTAGGCACTTGGACTACTAGATATAATTTTCAAATTGACGGGATCTTTAAAATATAATCCAGGTATCCTTGATTTCTGTTCTCAGCTTAAGTTCCCTGAGGAAGATGTATTTTAGGCACTTGGACTACTAAATATAATTTTTTACATGACGAGATCTGTAAAATATGTACTAGGTATCATAAATTTCAGTTCTCAGCTTAAGTTGCCTGAGGCAGATGTATTTTAGGCACTTGGACTACTAGATATAATTTTCAAATTGACGGGATCTTTAAAATATAATCCAGGTATCCTTGATTTCAGTTCTCAGCTTAAGTTCCCTGAGGAAGATGGTTTTTAAGCAACTGGACTACTAGATATAATTTTCAAAATGACGGGATCTCTAAAATATGAACTGTGTATCTTAATTTTCATTTCTCAGCTTAAGTTCCCTGATGAAGATGTATTTTAAGCACCTGGACTACTAAATATAATTTTTAAAATGACGATATCTCTAAAATGTGTAGTATGTATCTTAATTTTCAGTTATCAGCTTAAGTTCCCTGAGGAAGATGGTTTTTTAGCACCTGGACTACTAGATATATTTTTCAAAATGACGGGATCTCTACAATATAATCCAGGTATCCTTGATTTCAGTTCTCATCTTAAGTTCCCTGAGGAAGATGTTTTTTAAGCACCTGGACTACTAAATATAATTTTTAAAATGACGAGATCTCTAAAATATGTACTAGGTATCATAAATTTCAGTTCTCAGCTTAAGTTCCCTGAGGAAGATGGTTTTTAAGCACCTGGACTACTAGATATAATTTTCAAAATGACGAGATCTCTAAAATATGTACTAGGTATCATAAATTTCAGTTCTCAGCTTAAGTTCCCTAAGGAAGATGTATTTTAGGCACTTGGACTACTAGATATAATTTTTAGAATGACTGGACCACTGAAAAGCATTCGGATATCTTAAATTTTAGTTCTCAGCTTAAGTTCCATGAGAAAGATGTATTTTAGGCTCTTGGACTACTAAATATAATTTCTTACATGACGAGATCTCTAAAATATGTACTAGGTATCATAAATTTCAGTTCTCAGCTTAAGTTCCCTGAGGAAGATGGTTTTTAAGCAACTGGACTACTAGATATAATTTTCAAAATGACGGGATCTCTAAAATATGAACTGTGTATCTTAATTTTCAGTTCTCAGCTTAAGTTCCCTGAGGAAGATGTATTTTAAGCACCTGGACTACTAAATATAATTTTTAAAATGACGATATCTCTAAAATGTGTAGTATGTATCTTAATTTTCAGTTATCAGCTTAAGTTCCCTGAGGAAGATGGTTTTTTAGCACCTGGACTACTGGATATAATTTTGAAAATGACGGGATCTCTAAAATATGAACTGTGTATCTCAATTTTCAGTTCTCAGCTTAAGTTCCCTGAGGAAGATGGTTTTTAAGCACCTGGACTACTAAATATAATTTTTAAAATGACGATATCTCTAAAATGTGTAGTATGTATCTTAATTTTCAGTTCTCAGCTTAAGTTCCCTGAGGAAGATGTTTTTTAAGCACCTGGACTACTATATAATTTTCAAAATGACGGGATCTTTAAAATATGGACTAGGTATCTTAATTTTCAGTTCTCAGCTTAAGTTCCCTAAGGAAGATGTATTTTAGGCACTTCGACTACTAGATATAATTTTTAGAATGACTGGACCACTGATATACCATTGGGATATCTTAAATTTCAGTTCTCAGCTTCAGTTCCCTGAGGAAGATGTATTTTAGGCTCTTGGAATACTAAATATAATTTCTTACATGACGAGATCTCTAAAATATCTACTAGGTATCATAAATTTCAGTTCTCAGCTTAAGTTCCCTGAGGAAGATGTATTTTAGGCACTTGGACTACTAAATATAATTTTTAAAATGACGATATCTCTAAAATGTGTACTATGTATCTTAATTTTCAGTTATCAGCTTAAGTTCCCTGAGGAAGATGTATTTTAGGCACTTGGAATACTAAATATAATTTTTAGAATGACTGGACCACTGAAAAGCATTCGGATATCTTAAATTTTAGTTCTCAGCTTAAGTTCCCTGAGGAAGATGTTTTTTAAGCACCTGGACTACTATATAATTTTCAAAATGACGGGATCTTTAAAATATGGACTAGGTATCTTAATTTTCAGTTCTCAGCTTAAGTTCCCTGAGGAAGATGTATTTTAGGCACTTGGACTACTAGATATAATTCTTAGAATGACTGGACCACTGAAATACCATTCGGATATCTCAATTTTCAGTTCTCAGCTTAAGTTCCCTGAGGAAGATGTATTTTAGGCACTTGGACTATTAATATAATTTTTTACATGACGAGATCTGTAAAATATGTACTAGGTATCATAAATTTCAGTTCTCAGCTTAAGTGGCCTGAGGAAGATGTCTTTTAGGCACTTGGACTACTAGATATAATTTTCAAAATGACGGGATCTTTAAAATATAATCCAGGTATCCTTGATTTCAGTTCTCAGCTTAAATTCGCTGAGGAAGATGGTTTTTAAGCAACTGGACTACTAAATATAATTTTTAAAATGACGAGATCTCTAAAATATGTACTAGGTATCGTAAATTTCAGTTCTCAGCTTAAGTTCCCTGAGGAAGATGTATTTTAGGCGTTTGGACTACTAAATATAATTTTTAAAATGACGATATCTCTAAAATGTGTACTATGTATCTTAATTTTCAGTTATCAGCTTAAGTTCCCTGATGAAGTTGGTTTTTAAGCACCTGGACTAATAGATATATTTTTCAAAATGACGGGATCTCTAAAATATAATCCAGGTATCCTTAATTTCAGTTCTCAGCTTAAGTTCCCTGAGGAAGATGTATTTTAGGCACTTGGACTACTAAATATAATTTTTTACATGACGAGATCTGTAAAATATGTACTAGGTATCATAAATTTCAGTTCTCAGCTTAAGTTGCCTGAGGAAGATGTATTTTAGGCACTTGGACTACTAGATATAATTTTCAAATTGACGGGATCTTTAAAATATAATCCAGGTATCCTTGATTTCTGTTCTCAGCTTAAGTTCCCTGAGGAAGGTGGTTTTTAAGCAACTGGACTACTAGATATACATTTCAAAATGACGGGATCTCTAAAATATGGACTGTGTATCTTAATTTTCAGTTCTCATCCTAATTTCCCTGAGGAAGATGTTTTTTTAGCACCTGGACTACTAAATATAATTTTTAAAATGACGATATCTCTAAAATGTGTACTATGTATCTTAATTTTCATTTATCAGCTTAAGTTCCCTGAGGAAGATGGTTTTTAAGCACCTCGACTACTAGATATATTTTTCAAAATGACGGGATCTCTAAAATATAATCCAGGTATCCTTGATTTCAGTTCTCATCTTAAGTTCCCTGAGGAAGATGTTTTTTAAGCACCTGGACTACTAAATATAATTTTTAAAATGACGAGATCTCTAAAATATGTACTAGGTATCATAAATTTCAGTTCGCAGCTTAAGTCCCCTGAGGAAGATGGTTTTTAAGCACCTCGACTACTAGATATAATTTTCAAAATGACGAGATCTCTAAAATATGTACTAGGTATCATAAATTTCAGTTCTCAGCTTAAGTTCCCTAAGGAAGATGTATTTTAGGCACTTGGACTACTAGATATAATTTTTAGAATGACTGGACCACTGAAATACCATTCGGATATCTTAAATTTTAGTTCTCAGCTTAAGTTCCCTGAGGAAGATGTTTTTTAAGCACCTGGACTACTATATAATTTTCAAAATGACGGGATCTTTAAAATATGGACTAGGTATCTTAATTTTCAGTTCTCAGCTTAAGTTTCCCGAGGAAGATGTATTTTAGGCACTTGGACTACTAAATATAATTTTTTACATGACGAGATCTGTAAAATATGTACTAGGTATCATAAATTTCAGTTCTCAGCTTAAGTTGCCTGAGGAAGATGTATTTTAGGCACTTGGACTACTAGATATAATTTTCAAATTGACGGGATCTTTAAAATATAATCCAGGTATCCTTGATTTCAGTTCTCAGCTTAAGTTCCCTGAGGAAGATGTTTTTTAAGCAACTGGACTACTAGATATAAATTTCAAAATGACGGGATCTCTAAAATATGAACTGTGTATCTTAATTTTCAGTTCTCAGCTTAAGTTCCCTGAGGAAGATGTATTTTAAGCACCTGGACTACTAAATATAATTTTTAAAATGACGATATCTCTAAAATGTGTAGTATGTATCTTAATTTTCAGTTATCAGCTTAAGTTCCCTGAGGAAGATGGTTTTTTAGCACCTGGACTACTAGATATAATTTTGAAAATGACGGGATCTTTATAATATAATCCAGGTATCCTTGATTTCAGTTCTCAGCTTAAGTTCCCTGAGGAAGATGTTTTTTAAGCACCTGGACTACTAAATATAATTTTTAAAATGACGACATCTCTAAAATATGTACTAGGTATCGTAAATTTCAGTTCTCAGCTTAAGTTCCCTGAGGAAGATGTATTTTAGGCGTTTGGACTACTAAATATAATTTTTAAAATGACGATATCTCTAAAATGTGTACTAGGTATCATAAATTTCAGTTCTCAGCTTAAGTTCCCTGAGGAAGATGGTTTTTTAGCACCTGGACTACTAGATATAATTTTGAAAATGACGGGATCTTTAAAATATAATCCAGGTATCCTTGATTTCAGTTCTCAGCTTAAGTTCCCTGAGGAAGATGGTTTTTAAGCAACTGGACTACTAAATATAATTTTTAAAATGACGAGGTCTCTAAAATATGTACTAGGAATTTTAAATTTCAGTTCTCAGCTTAAGTTCCCTGAGGAAGATGTATTTTAGGCGTTTGGACTACTAAATATAATTTTTAAAATGACGATATCTCTAAAATATGTACTATGTATCTTAATTTTCAGTTATCAGCTTAAGTTCCCTGATGAAGTTGGTTTTTAAGCACCTGGACTAATAGATATATTTTTCAAAATGACGGGATCTCTAAAATATAATCCAGGTATCCTTAATTTCAGTTCTCAGCTTAAGTTCCCTAAGGAAGATGTATTTTAGGCACTTGGACTACTAAATATAATTTTTTACATGACGAGATCTGTAAAATATGTACTAGGTATCATAAATTTCAGTTCTCAGCTTAAGTTGCCTGAGGAAGATGTATTTTAGGCACTTGGACTACTAGATATAATTTTCAAAATGACGGGATCTTTAAAATATAATCCAGGTATCCTTGATTTCAGTTCTCAGCTTAAGTTCCCTGAGGAAGGTGGTTTTTAAGCAACTGGACTACTAGATATAATTTTCAAAATGACGGTATCTCTAAAATATGAACTGTGTATCTTAATTTTCAGTTCTCAGCTTAAGTTCCCTGAGGAAGATATATTTTAAGCACCTGGACTACTAAATATAATTTTTAAAATGACGATATCTCTAAAATGTGTATTATGTATCTTAATTTTCAGATATCAGCTTAAGTGCCCTGAGGAAGATGGTTTTTAAGCACCTCGACTACTAGATATATTTTTCAAAATGACGGGATCTCTAAAATATAATCCAGGTATCCTTGATTTCAGTTCTCATCTTAAGTTCCCTGAGGAAGATGTTTTTTAAGCACCTGGACTACTAAATATAATTTTTAAAATGACGAGATCTCTAAAATATGTACTAGGTATCATAAATTTCAGTTCTCAGCTTAAGTCCCCTGAGGAAGATGGTTTTTAAGCACCTCGACTACTAGATATAATTTTCAAAATGACGAGATCTCTAAAATATGTACTAGGTATCATAAATTTCAGTTCTCAGCTTAAGTTCCCTAAGGAAGATGTATTTTAGGCACTTGGACTACTAGATATAATTCTTAGAATGACTGGACCACTGAAATACCATTCGGATATCTTAAATTTTAGTTCTCAGCTTAAGTTCCCTGAGGAAGATGTTTTTTAAGCACCTGGACTACTATATAATTTTCAAAATGACGGGATCTTTAAAATATGGACTAGGTATCTTAATTTTCAGTTCTCAGCTTAAGTTCCCTGAGGAAGATGTATTTTAGGCACTTGGACTACTAAATATAATTTTTTACATGACGAGATCTGTAAAATATGTACTAGGTATCATAAAATTCAGTTCTCAGCTTAAGTTGCCTGAGGAAGATGTATTTTAGGCACTTGGACTACTAGATATAATTTTCAAATTGACGGGATCTTTAAAATATAATCCAGGTATCCTTGATTTCAGTTCTCAGCTTAAGTTCCCTGAGGAAGATGGTTTTTAAGCAACTGGACTACTAGATATAATTTTCAAAATGACGGGATCTCTAAAATATGAACTGTGTATCTTAATTTTCAGTTCTCAGCTTAAGTTCCCTGAGGAAGATGTATTTTAAGCACCTGGACTACTAAATATAATTTTTAAAATGACGATATCTCTAAAATGTGTAGTATGTATCTTAATTTTCAGTTATCAGCTTAAGTTCCCTGAGGAAGATGGTTTTTTAGCACCTGGACTACTAGATATAATTTTGAAAATGACGGGATCTTTATAATATAATCCAGGTATCCTTGATTTCAGTTCTCAGCTTAAGTTCCCTGAGGAAGATGTATTTTAGGCACTTGGACTACTAAATATAATTTTTTACATGACGAGATCTCTAAAATATGTACTAGGTATCATAAATTTCAGTTCTCAGCTTAAGTTCCCTGAGGAAGATGTATTTTAGGCACTTGGACTACTAGATATAATTTTCAAAATGACGGGATCTCTAAAATATAATCCAGGTATCCTTAATTTCAGTTCTCAGCTTAAGTTCCCTGAGGAAGATGTATTTTAAGCACCTGGACTACTAAATATAGTTTTTAAAATGACGATATCTCTAAAATGTGTAGTATGTATCTTAATTTTCAGTTATCAGCTTAAGTTCCCTGATGAAGATGGTTTTTAAGCACCTGGACTACTAAATATAATTTTTAAAATGACGAGATCTCTAAAATATATACTAGGTATCGTAAATTTCAGTTCTCAGCTTAAGTTCCCTGAGGAAGATGGTTTTTAAGCACCTCGACTACTAGATATATTTTTCAAAATGACGGGATCTCTAAAATATAATCCAGGTATCCTTGATTTCAGTTCTCATCTTAAGTTCCCTGAGGAAGATGTTTTTTAAGCACCTGGACTACTAAATATAATTTTTAAAATGACGAGATCTCTAAAATATGTACTAGGTATCATAAATTTCAGTTCTCAGCTTAAGTCCCCTGAGGAAGATGGTTTTTAAGCACCTCGACTACTAGATATAATTTTCAAAATGACGGGATCTCTAAAATATGTACTAGGTATCATAAATTTCAGTTCTCAGCTTAAGTTCCCTAAGGAAGATGTATTTTAGGCACTTGGACTACTAGATATAATTTTTAGAATGACTGGACCACTGAAATACCATTCGGATATCTTAAATTTTAGTTCTCAGCTTAAGTTCCCTGAGGAAGATGTTTTTTAAGCACCTGGACTACTATATAATTTTCAAAATGACGGGATCTTTAAAATATGGACTAGGTATCTTAATTTTCAGTTCTCAGCTTAAGTTCCCTGAGGAAGATGTATTTTAGGCACTTGGACTACTAGATATAATTTTTAGAATGACTGGACCACTGATATACCATTGGGATATCTTAAATTTCAGTTCTCAGCTTAAGTTCCCTGAGGAAGATGTATTTTAGGCTCTTGGACTACTAAATATAATTTCTTACATGACGAGATCTCTAAAATATGTAAAGGGTTTCCCAATAGGGGTGATATGATTTTGAATGTCCCTATCGGGCTCATTTGAACTGAAATTTTTGACGTCTGCTGTCAGTTGTCATCAGTAAGATTTGCCATTTAATCATGAGTAGTTTCACGCTTCCACAACGTTTGGAAATTGTCCAATTATTTTATCAAAATTCGAGAAGTTTTGTCGGTGTTCAAAGAGCATATCGTGCAAAATATGGTCGTCATTCTGCTCCATCCGCGCTCTCAATTCGTCGAATAATCGATAAGTTGGAGAGTGAATTTACTCTATTGGATACTAAGCCTAAAAATCGTATGCGTACCGCACGTTCTACACAGAATATAGCCGCCGTACAGGCCAGTATCGAGGAAAACCGTGAATTGTCCGTGCCACGCCGATCTCAGGAATTGGGCCTGTCCAGGATGACTACCTGGCGTATTTTGCGATTGGATCTTGGCCTGCATCCCTATAAGATGATTCTGGCCCAAGAACTGAAGCCTAATGACCATCGTTTGCGTCGGGAGTTCGCGGATTGGGCTCTGGAATCAATTGACAATGATCCCAATTTTCATCAAAAAATCATCTTTTCTGATGAGGCGCATTTTTGGCTCAAGTCTCGGGGGACATTTGGCCGATATATTGTTTAAATCATAAATGGCATAGAATATCCAATATAATAAAAAAGATTTCGATCAATTCCGAATGAATATTCAGTGTTTTTTTTCAATTTCAAAACATATCACCCTTATTGGGAAACCCTTTACTAGGTATCATAAATTTCAGTTCTCAGCTTAAGTTCCCTGAGGAAGATGTATTTTAGGCACTTGGACTACTAAATATAATTTTTAAAATGACGATATCTCTAAAATGTGTACTATGTATCTTAATTTTCAGTTATCAGCTTAAGTTCCCTGAGGAAGATGTATTTTAGGCGTTTGGACTACTAAATATAATTTTTAAAATGACGAGATCTCTAAAATATGTACTAGGTATCATAAATTTCAGTTCTCAGCTTAATTTCCCTGAGGAAGATGTATTTTAAGCACCTGGACTACTAAATATATTTTTTTACATGACGAGATCTCTAAAAAATGTACTAGGTATCATAAATTTCAGTTCTCAGCTTAAGTTCCCTAAGGAAGATGTATTTTAGGCACTTGGACTACTAGATATAATTTTTAGAATGACTGGACCACTGAAATACCATTCGGATATCTTAAATTTTAGTTCTCAGCTTAAGTTCCCTGAGGAAGATGTTTTTTAAGCACCTGGACTACTATATAATTTTCAAAATGACGGGATCTTTAAAATATGGACTAGGTATCTTAATTTTCAGTTCTCAGCTTAAGTTCCCTGAGGAAGATGTATTTTAGGCACTTGGACTACTAGATATAATTTTTAGAATGACTGGACCACTGAAATACCATTCGGATATCTCAATTTTCAGTTCTCAGCTTAAGTTCCCTGAGGAAGATGTATTTTAAGCACCTGGACTACTAAATATAATTTTTAAAATGACGATAACTCTAAAATGTGTACTATGTATCTTAATTTTCAGTTATCAGCTTAAGTTCCCTGAGGAAGATGTATTTTAGGCACTTGGACTACTAAATATAATTTTTTAAATGACGAGATCTCTAAAATATGTACTAGGTATCTTAATTTTCAGTTCTCAGCTTAAGTTCCCTGAGGAAGATGTTTTTTAAGCACCTGGACTACTATATAATTTTCAAAATGACGAGATCTCTAAAATCTGCACTAGGTATCATAAATTTCAGTTCTCAGCTTAATTTCCCTGAGGAAGATGTATTTTAAGCACCTGGACTACTAAATATATTTTTTTACATGACGAGATCTCTAAAAAATGTACTAGGTATCATAAATTTCAGTTCTCAGCTTAAGTTCCCTAAGGAAGATGTATTTTAGGCACTTGGACTACTAGATATAATTTTTAGAATGGCTGGACCACTGAAATACCATTCGGATATCTTAAATTTTAGTTCTCAGCTTAAGTTCCCTGAGGAAGATGTTTTTTAAGCACCTGGACTACTATATAATTTTCAAAATGACGGGATCTTTAAAATATGGACTAGGTATCTTAATTTTCAGTTCTCTGCTTAAGTTCCCTGAGGAAGATGTATTTTAAGCACCTGGACTACTAAATATAATTTTTGAAATGACAGAGATCTCTAAAATATGTACTAGGTATCGTAAATTTCAGTTCTCAGCTTAAGTTCCCTGAGGAAGATGTATTTTAGGCGTTTGGACTACTAAATATAATTTTTAAAATGACGATATCTCTAAAATGTGTACTATGTATCTTAATTTTCAGTTATCAGCTTAAGTTCCCTGATGAAGATGGTTTTTAAGCACCTGGACTACTAGATATATTTTTCAAAATGACGGGATCTCTAAAATATAATCCAGGTATCCTTAATTTCAGTTCTCAGCTTAAGTTCCCTGAGGAAGATGTATTTTAAGCACCTGGACTACTAAATATAATTTTTAAAATGACGAGATCTCTAAAATATGTACTAGGTATCTTAATTTTCAGTACTCAGCTTAAGTTCCCTGAGGAAGATAGTTTTTTAGCACCTGGACTATTAGATATATTTTTCAAAATGACGGGATCTCTAAAATATAATCCAGGTATCCTTAATTTCAGTTCTCAGCTTAAGTTCCCGGAGGAAGATGGTTTTTAAGCACCTCGACTACTAGATATATTTTTCAAAATGACGGGATCTCTAAAATATAATCCAGATATCCTTGGTTTCAGTTCTCATCTTAAGTTCCCTGAGGAAGATGTTTTTTAAGCACCTGGACTACTAAATATAATTTTTAAAATGGCGAGATCTCTAAAATATGTACTAGGTATCATAAATTTCAGTTCTCAGCTTAAGTTCCCTGAGGAAGATGGTTTTTAAGCACCTCGACTACTAGATATAATTTTCAAAATGACGAGATCTCTAAAATATGTACTAGGTATCATATATTTCAGTTCTCAGCTTAAGTTCCCTGATGAAGTTGGTTTTTAAGCACCTGGACTACTAGATATATTTTTCAAAATGATGGGATCTCTAAAATATAATCCAGGTATCCTTAATTTCAGTTCTCAGCTTAAGTTCCCTGAGGAAGATGTATTTTAGGCGTTTGGACTACTAAATATAATTTTTTACATGACGAGATCTCTAAAAAATGTACTAGGTATCATAAATTTCAGTTCTCAGCTTAAGTTCCCTGAGGAAGATGTATTTTAGGCACTTGGAATACTAAATATGATTGTTAGAATGACTGGACCACAGAAAAGCATTCGGATATCTTAAATTTCAGTTCTCAGCTTAAGTTCCCTGAGGAAGATGTATTTTAGGCACTTGGACTGCTAAATATAATTTTTTAAATGACGAGATCTCTAAAATATGTACTAGGTTTTTAATTTTCAGTTCTTAGCTTAAGTTCCCTGAGGAAGATGGTTTTTAAGCACCTGGACTACTAAATATAATTTTTAAAATGTCGAGATCTCTAAAATATGTACTAGGTATCTTAATTTTCAGTTCTCAGCTTAATTTCCCTGAGGAAGATGTATTTTAAGCACCTGGACTACTAAATATAATTTTTTACATGACGAGATCTCTAAAAAATGTACTAGGTATCATAAATTTCAGTTTTCAGCTTAAGTTCCCTGAGGAAGATGGTTTTTAAGCACCTGGACTACTAAATATAATTTTTAAAATGACGAGATCTCTAAAATATGTACTAGGTATCATAAATTTCAGTTCTCAGCTTAAGTTCCCTGAGGAAGATGTTTTTTAAGCACCTGGACTACTATATAATTTTCAAAATGACGGGATCTTTAAAATATGGACTAGGTATCATAATTTTCAGTTCTCAGCTTAATTTCCCTGAGGAAGATGTATTTTAAGCACCTGGACTACTAAATATAATTTTTTACATGACGAGATCTCTAAAAAATGTACTAGGTATCATAAATTTCAGTTTTCAGCTTAAGTTCCCTGAGGAAGATGTATTTTAGGCGTTTGGACTACTAAATATAATTTTTAAAATGACGGGATCTTTAAAATATGGACTATGTATCTTAATTTTCAGTTATCAGCTTAAGTTCCCTGATGAAGATGGTTTTTAAGCACCTGGACTACTAGATATATTTTTCAAAATGACGGGATCTCTAAAATATAATCCAGGTATCCTTAATTTCAGTTCTCAGATTAAGTTCCATGAGGAAGATGTATTTTAAGCACCTGGACTACTAAATATAATTTTTAAAATGACGAGATCTCTAAAATATGTACTAGGTATCTTAATTTTCAGTACTCAGCTTAAGTTCCCTGAGGAAGATAGTTTTTTAGCACCTGGACTATTAGATATATTTTTCAAAATGACGGGATCTCTAAAATATAATCCAGGTATCCTTAATTTCAGTTCTCAGCTTAAGTTCCCGGAGGAAGATGGTTTTTAAGCACCTCGACTACTAGATATATTTTTCAAAATGACGGGATCTCTAAAATATAATCCAGATATCCTTGGTTTCAGTTCTCATCTTAAGTTCCCTGAGGAAGATGTTTTTTAAGCACCTGGACTACTAAATATAATTTTTAAAATGGCGAGATCTCTAAAATATGTACTAGGTATCATAAATTTCAGTTCTCAGCTTAAGTTCCCTGAGGAAGATGGTTTTTAAGCACCTCGACTACTAGATATAATTTTCAAAATGACGAGATCTCTAAAATATGTACTAGGTATCATATATTTCAGTTCTCAGCTTAAGTTCCCTGATGAAGTTGGTTTTTAAGCACCTGGACTACTAGATATATTTTTCAAAATGATGGGATCTCTAAAATATAATCCAGGTATCCTTAATTTCAGTTCTCAGCTTAAGTTCCTTGAGGAAGATGTATTTTAGGCTCTTGGACTATTAAATATAACTTCTTACATGACGAGATCTCTAAAATTTGTACTAGGTATCTTAATTTTCAGTTATCAGCTTAAGTTCCCGGAGGAAGATGTATTTTAGGCACTTGGAATACTAAATATGATTGTTAGAATGACTGGACCACTGAAAAGCATTCGGATATCTTAAATTTCAGTTCTCAGCTTAAGTTCCCTGAGGAAGATCTATTTTAGGCACTTGGACTACTAAATATAATTTTTTAAATGACGAGATCTCTAAAATATGTACTAGGTATCTTAATTTTCAGTTCTCAGCTTATGTTCCCTGAGGAAGATGGTTTTTAAGCAACTGGACTACTAAATATAATTTTTAAAATGTCGAGATCTCTAAAATATGTACTAGGTATCTTAAATTTCAGTTCTCAGCTTAATTTCCCTGAGGAAGATGTATTTTAAGCACCTGGACTACTAAATATAATTTTTTACATGACGAGATCTCTAAAAAATGTACTAGGTATCTTAATTTTTAGTTCTCAGCTTAAGTTCCCTGAGGAAGATGGTTTTTAAGCACCTGGACTACTAAATATAATTTTTAAAATGACGAGATCTCTAAAATATGTACTAGGTATCATAAATTTCAGTTCTCAGCTTAAGTTCCCTGAGGAAGATGTATTTTAGGCACTTGGACTACTATATAATTTTTTAAATGACGAGATCTCTAAAATATGTACTAGGTATCATAAATTTCAGTTCTCAGCTTAATTTCCCTGAGGAAGATGTATTTTAAGCACCTGGACTACTAGATATATTTTTCAAAATGACGGGATCTCTAAAATATAATCCAGGTATCATAAATTTCAGTTCTCAGCTTAAGTTCCCTGAGGAAGATGTATTTTAGGCTCTTGGACTATTAAATATAATTTCTTACATGACGAGATCTCTAAAATATGTACTAGGTATCATACATTTCAGTTCTCAGCTTAAGTTCCCTGAGGAAGATGTATTTTAGGCACTTGGAATACTAAATATAATTTTTAGAATGACTGGACCACTGAAAAGCATTCGGATATCTTAAATTTCAGTTCTCAGCTTAAGTTCCCTGAGGAAGATGTATTTTAGGCACTTGGACTGCTAAATATAATTTTTTAAATGACGAGATCTCTAAAATATGTACTAGGTTTCTTAATTTTCAGTTCTCAGCTTAAGTTCCCTGAGGAAGATGGTTTTTAAGCACCTGGACTACTAAATATAATTTTTAAAATGACGAGATCTCTAAAATATGTACTAGGTATCATAAATTTCAGTTCTCAGCTTAAGTTCCCTGAGGAAGATGTATTTTAGGCACTTGGACTATTAATATAATTTTTTACATGACGAGATCTGTAAAATATGTACTAGGTATCATAAATTTCAGTTCTCAGCTTAAGTTCCCTGAGAATGATGTTTTTTAAGCACCTGGACTACTAAATATAGTTTGAAAAATGACGGGATGTCTAAAATATGAACTGTGTATCTTAATTTTCAGTTCTCAGCTTAAGTTCCCTGAGGAAGATGTATTTTAGGCGTTTGGACTACTAAATATAATTTTTAAAATGACGATATCTCTAAAATGTGTACTATGTATCTTAATTTTCAGTTATCAGCTTAAGTTCCCTGAGGAAGATGGTTTTTAAGCACCTGGACTACTAGATATAATTTTCAAAATGACGGGATCTCTAAAATATAATCCAGGTATCTTTAATTTCAGTTCTCAGCTTAAGTTCCCTGAAGAAGATGGTTTTTAAGCACCTGGACTACTAGATATAATTTTCAAAATGACGAGATCTCTAAAATATAATCCAGGTATCCTTGATTTCAGTTCTCATCTTAAGTTCCCTGAGGAAGATGTTTTTTAAGCACCTCGACTACAAGATATAATTTTCAAAATGACGAGATCTCTAAAATATGTACTAGGTATCATAAATTTCAGTTCTCAGCTTAAGTTCCCTAAGGAAGATGTATTTTAGGCACTTGGACTACTAGATATAATTTTTAGAATGACTGGACCACTGAAATACCATTCGGATATCTTAAATTTTAGTTCTCAGCTTAAGTTCCCTGAGGAAGATGTTTTTTAAGCACCTGGACTACTATATAATTTTCAAAATGACGGGATCTTTAAAATATGGACTAGGTATCTTAATTTTCAGTTCTCAGCTTAAGTTCCCTGAGGAAGATGTATTTTAGGCACCTGGACTACTAAATATAATTTTTAAAATGACGAGATCTCTAAAATATGTACTAGGTATCATAAATTTCAGTTCTCAGCTTAAGTTCCCTGAGGAAGATGTATTTTAGGCACTTGGACTATTAATATAATTTTTTACATGACGAGATCTGTAAAATATGTACTAGGTATCATAAATTTCAGTTCTCAGCTTAAGTGGCTGAGGAGGATGTATTTTAGGCACTTGGACTACTAGATATAATTTTCAAATTGACGGGATCTTTAAAATATAATCCAGGTATCCTTGATTTCAGTTCTCAGCTTAAGTTCCCTGAGGAAGATGGTTTTTAAGCACCTGGACTACTAGATATAATTTTCAAAATGACGAGATCTCTAAAATATAATCCAGGTATCCTTAATTTCAGTTCTCAGCTTAAGTTCCCTGAGGAAGATGTTTTTTAAGCACCTGGACTACTAAATATAATTTTTAAAATGACGAGATCTCTAAAATATGTACTAGGTATCGTAAATTTCAGTTCTCAGCTTAAGTTCCCTGAGGAAGATGTATTTTAGGCGTTTGGACTACTAAATATAATTTTTAAAATGACGATATCTCTAAAATGTGTACTATGTATCTTAATTTTCAGTTATCAGCTTAAGTTCCCTGAGGAAGATGGTTTTTAAGCACCTGGACTACTAGATATAATTTTCAAAATGACGGGATCTCTAAAATATAATCCAGGTATCCTTAATTTCATTTCTCAGCTTAAGTTCCCTGAAGAAGATGGTTTTTAAGCACCTGGACTACTAGATATAATTTTCAAAATGACGAGATCTCTAAAATATAATCCAGGTATCCTTAATTTCAGTTCTCAGCTTAAGTTCCCTGAGGAAGATGTTTTTTAAGCACCTGGACTACTAGATATAATTTTCAAAATGACGAGATCTCTAAAATATGTACTAGGTATCATAAATTTCAGTTCTCAGCTTAAGTTCCCTAAGGAAGATGTATTTTAGGCACTTGGACTACTAGATATAATTTTTAGAATGACTGGACCACTGAAATACCATTCGGATATCTTAAATTTTAGTTCTCAGCTTAAGTTCCCTGAGGAAGATGTTTTTTAAGCACCTGGACTACTATATAATTTTCAAAATGACGGGATCTTTAAAATATGGACTAGGTATCTTAATTTTCAGTTCTCAGCTTAAGTTCCCTGAGGAAGATGTATTTTAGGCACCTGGACTACTAAATATAATTTTTAAAATGACGAGATCTCTAAAATATGTACTAGGTATCATAAATTTCAGTTCTCAGCTTAAGTTCCCTCAGGAAGATGTATTTTAGGCACTTGGACTATTAATATAATTTTTTTTTACATGACGAGATCTCTAAAATATGTACTAGGTATCATAAATTTCAGTTCTCAGCTTAAGTTCCCTGAGGAAGATGTATTTTAGGCACTTGGACTACTAGATATAATTTTCAAAATGACGGGATCTTTAAGATATAATCCAGGTATCCTTGATTTAATTTCTCAGCTTAAGTTCCCTGAAGAAGATGGTTTTTAAGCACCTGGACTACTAGATATAATTTTCAAAATGACGGGATCTCTAAAATATAATCCAGGTATCCTTAATTTCAGTTCTCAGCTTAAGTTCCCTGAGGAAGATGTTTTTTAAGCACCTGGACTACTAAATATAATTTTTAAAATGACGAGATCTCTAAAATATGTACTAGGTATCTTAATTTTCAGTTCTCAGCTTAAGTTCCCTGAGGAAGATGTATTTTAGGCGTTTGGACTACTAAATATAATTTTTAAAATGACGATATCTCTAAAATGTGTAGTATGTATCTTAATTTTCAGTTATCAGCTTAAGTTCCCTGAGGAAGATGGTTTTTAAGCACCTGGACTACTAGATATAATTTTCAAAATGACGGGATCTCTAAAATATAATCCAGGTATCCTTGATTTCAGTTCTCAGCTTAAGTTCCCTGAGGAAGATGGTTTTTAAGCACCTGGACTACTAGATATAATTTTCAAAATGACGGGATCTCTAAAATATAATCCAGGTATCCTTAATTTCAGTTCTCAGCTTAAGTTCCCTGAGGAAGATGTTTTTTAAGCACCTCGACTACTAGATATAATTTTCAAAATGACGGGATCTCTAAAATATAATCCAGGTATCATAAATTTCAGTTCTCAGCTTAAGTTCCCTAAGGAAGATGTATTTTAGGCACTTGGACTACTAGATATAATTTTTAGAATGACTGGACCACTGAAATACCATTCGGATATCTTAAATTTTAGTTCTCAGCTTAAGTTCCCTGAGAAAGATGTTTTTTAAGCACCTGGACTACTATATAATTTTCAAAATGACGGGATCTTTAAAATATGGACTAGGTATCTTAATTTTCAGTTCTCAGCTTAAGTTCCCTGAGGAAGATGTATTTTAGGCACTTGGACTACTAGATATAATTTTTAGAATGACTGGACCACTGATATACCATTGGGATATCTTAAATTTCAGTTCTCAGCTTAAGTTCCCTGAGGAAGATGTATTTTAGGCTCTTGGACTACTAAATATAATTTCTTACATGACGAGATCTCTAAAATATGTAAAGGGTTTCCCAATAGGGGTGATATGATTTTGAATGTCCCTATCGGGCTCATTTGAACTGAAATTTTTGACGTCTGCTGTCAGTTGTCATCAGTAAGATTTGCCATTTAATCATGAGTAGTTTCACGCTTCCACAACGTTTGGAAATTGTCCAATTATTTTATCAAAATTCGAGAAGTTTTGTCGGTGTTCAAAGAGCATATCGTGCAAAATATGGTCGTCATTCTGCTCCATCCGCGCTCTCAATTCGTCGAATAATCGATAAGTTGGAGAGTGAATTTACTCTATTGGATACTAAGCCTAAAAATCGTATGCGTACCGCACGTTCTACACAGAATATAGCCGCCGTACAGGCCAGTATCGAGGAAAACCGTGAATTGTCCGTGCCACGCCGATCTCAGGAATTGGGCCTGTCCAGGATGACTACCTGGCGTATTTTGCGATTGGATCTTGGCCTGCATCCCTATAAGATGATTCTGGCCCAAGAACTGAAGCCTAATGACCATCGTTTGCGTCGGGAGTTCGCGGATTGGGCTCTGGAATCAATTGACAATGATCCCAATTTTCATCAAAAAATCATCTTTTCTGATGAGGCGCATTTTTGGCTCAAGTCTCGGGGGACATTTGGCCGATATATTGTTTAAATCATAAATGGCATAGAATATCCAATATAATAAAAAAGATTTCGATCAATTCCGAATGAATATTCAGTGTTTTTTTTCAATTTCAAAAACATATCACCCTTATTGGGAAACCCTTTACTAGGTATCGTAAATTTCAGTTCTCAGCTTAAGTTCCCTGAGGAAGATGTATTTTAGGCGTTTGGACTACTAAATATAATTTTTAAAATGACGATATCTCTAAAATGTGTACTATGTATCTTAATTTTCATTTATCAGCTTAAGTTCCCTGAGGAAGATGTATTTTAGGCGTTTGGACTACTAAATATAATTTTTAAAATGACGAGATCTCTAAAATATGTACTAGGTATCATAAATTTCAGTTCTCAGCTTAATTTCCCTGAGGAAGATGTATTTTAAGCACCTGGACTACTAAATATATTTTTTTACATGACGAGATCTCTAAAAAATGTACTAGGTATCATAAATTTCAGTTCTCAGCTTAAGTTCCCTAAGGAAGATGTATTTTAGGCACTTGGACTACTAGATATAATTTTTAGAATGACTGGACCACTGAAATACCATTCGGATATCTTAAATTTTAGTTCTCAGCTTAAGTTCCCTGAGGAAGATGTTTTTTAAGCACCTGGACTACTATATAATTTTCAAAATGACGGGATCTTTAAAATATGGACTAGGTATCTTAATTTTCAGTTCTCTGCTTAAGTTCCCTGAGGAAGATGTATTTTAGGCACTTGGACTACTAGATATAATTTTTAGAATGACTGGACCACTGAAATACCATTCGGATATCTTAAATTTCAGTTCTCAGCTTAAGTTCCCTGAGGAAGATGTATTTTAGGCACTTGGACTACTAAATATAATTTTTAAAATGACGATATCTCTAAAATGTGTACTATGTATCTTAATTTTCAGTTATCAGCTTAAGTTCCCTGAGGAAGATGTATTTTAGGCACTTGGACTACTAAATATAATTTTTTAAATGAAGAGATCTCTAAAATATGTACTAGGTATCTTAATTTTCAGTTCTCAGCTTAAGTTCCCTGAGGAAGATGTTTTTTAAGCACCTGGACTACTATATAATTTTCAAAATGACGGGATCTTTAAAATATGCACTAGGTATCATAAATTTCAGTTCTCAGCTTAATTTCCCTGAGGAAGATGTATTTTAAGCACCTGGACTACTAAATATATTTTTTTACATGACGAGATCTCTAAAAAATGTACTAGGTATCATAAATTTCAGTTCTCAGCTTAAGTTCCCTAAGGAAGATGTATTTTAGGCACTTGGACTACTAGATATAATTTTTAGAATGTCTGGACCACTGAAATACCATTCGGATATCTTAAATTTTAGTTCTCAGCTTAAGTTCCCTGAGGAAGATGTTTTTTAAGCACCTGGACTACTATATAATTTTCAAAATGACGGGATCTTTAAAATATGGACTAGGTATCATAAATTTCAGTTCTCAGCTTAATTTCCCTGAGGAAGATGTATTTTAAGCACCTGGACTACTAAATATATTTTTTTACATGACGAGATCTCTAAAAAATGTACTAGGTATCATAAATTTCAGTTCTCAGCTTAAGTTCCCTAAGGAAGATGTATTTTAGGCACTTGGACTACTAGATATAATTTTTAGAATGACTGGACCACTGAAATACCATTCGGATATCTTAAATTTTAGTTCTCAGCTTAAGTTCCCTGAGGAAGATGTTTTTTAAGCACCTGGACTACTATATAATTTTCAAAATGACGGGATCTTTAAAATATGGACTAGGTATCTTAATTTTCAGTTCTCTGCTTAAGTTCCCTGAGGAAGATGTATTTTAAGCACCTGGACTACTAAATATAATTTTTAAAATGACGAGATCTCTAAAATATGTACTAGGTATCGTAAATTTCAGTTCTCAGCTTAAGTTCCCTGAGGAAGATGTATTTTAGGCGTTTGGACTACTAAATATAATTTTTAAAATGACGATATCTCTAAAATGTGTAGTATGTATCTTAATTTTCAGTTATCAGCTTAAGTTCCCTGAGGAAGATGTATTTTAAGCACCTGGACTACTAAATATATTTTTTTACATGACGAGATCTCTAAAAAATGTACTAGGTATCATAAATTTCAGTTCTCAGCTTAAGTTCCCTAAGGAAGATGTATTTTAGGCACTTGGACTACTAGATATAATTTTTAGAATGACTGGACCACTGAAATACCATTCGGATATCTTAAATTTTAGTTCTCAGCTTAAGTTCCCTGAGGAAGATGTTTTTTAAGCACCTGGACTACTATATAATTTTCAAAATGACGGGATCTTTAAAATATGGACTAGGTATCTTAATTTTCAGTTCTCAGCTTAAGTTCCCTGAGGAAGATATATTTTAGTCACTTGCACTACTAGATATAATTTTTAGAATGACTGGACCACTGATATACCATTCGGATATCTTAAATTTCAGTTCTCAGCTTAAGTTCCCTGAGGAAGATGTATTTTAGGCACTTGGACTACTAAATATAATTTTTAAAATGACGATATCTCTAAAATGTGTACTATGTATCTTAATTTTCATTTATCAGCTTAAGTTCCCTGAGGAAGATGTATTTTACGCACTTGGACTACTAAATATAATTTTTTAAATGAAGAGATCTCTAAAATATGTACTAGGTATCTTAATTTGCAGTTCTCAGCTTAAGTTCCCTGAGGAAGATGGTTTTTAAGCACCTGGACTACTATATAATTTTCAAAATGACGGGATCTTTAAAATATGGACTAGGTATCATAAATTTCAGTTCTCAGCTTAATTTCCCTGAGGAAGATGTATTTTAAGCACCTGGACTACTAAATATATTTTTTTACATGACGAGATCTCTAAAAAATGTACTAGGTATCATAAATTTCAGTTCTCAGCTTAAGTTCCCTAAGGAAGATGTATTTTAGGCACTTGGACTACTAGATATAATTTTTAGAATGACTGGACCACTGAAATACCATTCGGATATCTTAAATTTTAGTTCTCAGCTTAAGTTCCCTGAGGAAGATGTTTTTTAAGCACCTGGACTACTATATAATTTTCAAAATGACGGGATCTTTAAAATATGGACTAGGTATCTTAATTTTCAGTTCTCTGCTTAAGTTCCCTGAGGAAGATGTATTTTAAGCACCTGGACTACTAAATATAATTTTTAAAATGACGAGATCTCTAAAATATGTACTAGGTATCGTAAATTTCAGGACTCAGCTTAAGTTCCCTGAGGAAGATGTATTTTAGGCGTTTGGACTACTAAATATAATTTTTAAAATGACGATATCTCTAAAATGTGTACTATGTATCTTAATTTTCAGTTATCAGCTTAAGTTCCCTGATGAAGATGGTTTTTAAGCACCTGGACTACTAGATATAATTTTCAAAATGACGGGATCTCTAAAATATAATCCAGGTATCCTTAATTTCAGTTCTCAGCTTAAGTTCCCTGAGGAAGATACATTTTAAGCACCTGGACTACTAAATATAATTTTTAAAATGACGACATCTCTAAAATATGTACTAGGTATCATATATTTCAGTTCTCGGCTTAAGTTCCCTGAGGAAGATAGTTTTTTAGCACCTGGACTATTAGATATATTTTTCAAAATGACGGGATCTCTAAAATATAATCCAGGTATCCTTAATTTCAGTTCTCAGCTTAAGTTCCCGGAGGAAGATGGTTTTTAAGCACCTCGACTACTAGATATATTTTTCAAAATGACGGGATCTCTAAAATATAATCCAGATATCCTTGGTTTCAGTTCTCATCTTAAGTTCCCTGAGGAAGATGTTTTTTAAGCACCTGGACTACTAAATATAATTTTTAAAATGGCGAGATCTCTAAAATATGTACTAGGTATCATAAATTTCAGTTCTCAGCTTAAGTTCCCTGAGGAAGATGGTTTTTAAGCACCTCGACTACTAGATATAATTTTCAAAATGACGAGATCTCTAAAATATGTACTAGGTATCATATATTTCAGTTCTCAGCTTAAGTTCCCTGATGAAGTTGGTTTTTAAGCACCTGGACTACTAGATATATTTTTCAAAATGATGGGATCTCTAAAATATAATCCAGGTATCCTTAATTTCAGTTCTCAGCTTAAGTTCCCTGAGGAAGATGTATTTTAGGCTCTTGGACTATTAAATATAATTTCTTACATGACGAGATCTCTAAAATATGTACTAGGTATCATAAATTTCAGTTATCAGCTTAAGTTCCCTGAGGAAGATGTATTTTAGGCACTTGGAATACTAAATATGATTGTTAGAATGACTGGACCACTGAAAAGCATTCGGATATCTTAAATTTCAGTTCTCAGCTTAAGTTCCCTGAGGAAGATCTATTTTAGGCACTTGGACTGCTAAATATAATTTTTTAAATGACGAGATCTCTAAAATATGTACTAGGTTTCTTAATTTTCAGTTCTCAGCTTATGTTCCCTGAGGAAGATGGTTTTTAAGCACCTGGACTACTAAATATAATTTTTAAAATGACGAGATCTCTAAAATATGTACTAGGTATCATAAATTTCAGTTCTCAGCTTAATTTCCCTGAGGAAGATGTATTTTAAGCACCTGGACTACTAAATATATTTTTTTACATGACGAGATCTCTAAAAAATGTACTAGGTATCATAAATTTCAGTTCTCAGCTTAAGTTCCCTGAGGAAGATGTTTTTTAAGCACCTGGACTACTAAATATAATTTTTAAAATGACGAGATCTCTAAAATATGTACTAGGTATCATAAATTTCAGTTCTCAGCTTAAGTTCCCTGAGGAAGATGGTTTTTAAGCACCTCGACTACTAGATATAATTTTCAAAATGACGAGATCTCTAAAATATGTACTAGGTATCATATATTTCAGTTCTCAGCTTAAGTTCCCTGATGAAGTTGGTTTTTAAGCACCTGGACTACTAGATATATTTTTCAAAATGACGGGATCTCTAAAATATAATCCAGGTATCCTTAATTTCAGTTCTCAGCTTAAGTTCCCTGAGGAAGATGTATTTTAGGCACTTGGACTACTAAATATAATTTTTTACATGACGAGATCTCTAAAATATGTACTAGGTATCATAAATTTCAGTTCTCAGCTTAAGTTCCCTGAGGAAGATGTATTTTAGGCACTTGGACTACTAAATATAATTTTTAAAATGACGATATCTCTAAAATGTGTACTATGTATCTTAATTTTCAGTTATCAGCTTAAGTTCCCTGAGGAAGATGTATTTTAGGCGTTTGGACTACTAAATATAATTTTTAAAATGACGAGATCTCTAAAATATGTACTAGGTATCATAAATTTCAGTTCTCAGCTTAATTTCCCTGAGGAAGATGTATTTTAAGCACCTGGACTACTAAATATATTTTTTTACATGACGAGATCTCTAAAAAATGTACTAGGTATCATAAATTTCAGTTCTCAGCTTAAGTTCCCTAAGGAAGATGTATTTTAGGCACTTGGACTACTAGATATAATTTTTAGAATGACTGGACCACTGAAATACCATTCGGATATCTTAAATTTTAGTTCTCAGCTTAAGTTCCCTGAGGAAGATGTTTTTTAAGCACCTGGACTACTATATAATTTTCAAAATGACGGGATCTTTAAAATATGGACTAGGTATCTTAATTTTCAGTTCTCAGCTTAAGTTCCCTGAGGAAGATGTATTTTAGGCACTTGGACTACTAGATATAATTTTTAGAATGACTGGACCACTGAAATACCATTCGGATATCTCAATTTTCAGTTCTCAGCTTAAGTTCCCTGAGGAAGATGTATTTTAAGCACCTGGACTACTAAATATAATTTTTAAAATGACGATATCTCTAAAATGTGTAGTATGTATCTTAATTTTCAGTTATCAGCTTAAGTTCCCTGAGGAAGATGTATTTTAGGCACTTGGACTACTAAATATAATTTTTAAAATGACGAGATCTCTAAAATATGTACTAGGTATCTTAATTTTTCAGTTCTCAGCTTAATTTCCTTGAGGAAGACGTTTTTCAAGCACCTGTACTACTATATAATTTTCAAAATGACGGGATCTTTAAAATATGGACTAGGTATCTTAATTTTCAGTTCTCAGCTTAAGTTCCCTGAGGAAGATGTATTTTAGGCACTTGGACTACTAAATATAATTTTTAAAATGACGATATCTCTAAAATGTGTACTATGTATCTTAATTTTCAGTTATCAGCTTAAGTTCCCTAAGGAAGTTGTATTTTAGGCACTTGGACTACTAGATATAATTTTTAGAATGACTGGACCACTGATATACCATTCGGATATCATAAATTTCAGTTCTCAGCTTAAGTTCCCTGAGGAAGATGTATTTTAGGCACTTGGACTACTAAATATAATTTTTAAAATGACGATATCTCTAAAATGTGTACTATGTATCTTAATTTTCAGTTATCAGCTTAAGTTCCCTGAGGAAGATGTATTTTAGGCACTTGGACTACTAAATATAATTTTTTAAATGACGAGATCTCTAAAATATGTACTATGTATCTTAATTTTCAGTTCTCAGCTTAAATTCCCTGAGGAAGATGTTTTTTAAGCACCTGGACTACTATATAATTTTCAAAATGACGGGATCTTTAAAATATGGACTAGGTATCTTAATTTTCAGTTCTCAGCTTAAGTTCCCTGAGGAAGATGTATTTTAGGCACTTGGACTACTAAATATAATTTTTAAAATGACGATATCTCTAAAATGTGTACTATGTATCTTAATTTTCAGTTATCAGCTTAAGTTCCCTAAGGAAGATGTATTTTAGGCACTTGGACTACTAGATATAATTTTTAGAATGACTGGACCACTGAAATACCATTCGGATATCTTAAATTTCAGTTCTCAGCTTAAGTTCCCTGAGGAAGATGTATTTTAGGCACTTGGACTACTAAATATAATTTTTAAAATGACGATATCTCTAAAATGTGTACTATGTATCTTAATTTTCAGTTATCAGCTTAAGTTCCCTGAGGAAGATGTATTTTAGGCACTTGGACTACTAAATATAATTTTTTAAATGACGAGATCTCTAAAATATGTACTAGGTATCTTAATTTTCAGTTCTCAGCTTAAGTTCCCTGAGGAAGATGTTTTTTAAGCACCTGGACTACTATATAATTTTCAAAATGACGGGATCTTTAAAATATGGACTAGGTATCTTAATTTTCAGTTCTCTGCTTAAGTTCCCTGAGGAAGATGTATTTTAAGCACCTGGACTACTAAATATAATTTTTAAAATGACGAGATCTCTAAAATATGTACTAGGTATCGTAAATTTCAGTTCTCAGCTTAAGTTCCCTGAGGAAGATGTATTTTAGGCGTTTGGACTACTAAATATAATTTTTAAAATGACGATATCTCTAAAATGTGTAGTATGTATCTTAATTTTCAGTTATCAGCTTAAGTTCCCTGATGAAGATGTATTTTAGGCGTTTGGACTACTAAATATAATTTTTTACATGACGAGATCTCTAAAAAATGTACTAGGTATCATAAATTTCAGTTCTCAGCTTAAGTTCCCTAAGGAAGATGTATTTTAGGCACTTGGACTACTAGATATAATTTTTAGAATGACTGGACCACTGAAATACCATTCGGATATCTTAAATTTTAGTTCTCAGCTTAAGTTCCCTGAGGAAGATGTTTTTTAAGCACCTGGACTACTATATAATTTTCAAAATGACGGGATCTTTAAAATATGGACTAGGTATCTTAATTTTCAGTTCTCAGCTTAAGTTCCCTGAGGAAGATGTATTTTAGGCACTTGGACTACTAGATATAATTTTTAGAATGCCTGGACCACTGATATACCATTGGGATATCTTAATTTTCAGTTCTCAGCTTAAGTTCCCTGAGGAAGATGTATTTTAGGCACTTGGACTACTAAATATAATTTTTAAAATGACGATATCTCTAAAATGTGTACTATGTATCTTAATTTTCAGTTATCAGCTTAAGTTCCCTGAGGAAGATCTATTTTAGGCACTTGGACTGCTAAATATAATTTTTTAAATGACGAGATCTCTAAAATATGTACTAGGTTTCTTAATTTTCAGTTCTCAGCTTAAGTTCCATGAGGAAGATGGTTTTTAAGCACCTGGACTACTATATAATTTTCAAAATGACGGGATCTTTAAAATATGCACTAGGTATCATAAATTTCAGTTCTCAGCTTAATTTCCCTGAGGAAGATGTATTTTAAGCACCTGGACTACTAAATATATTTTTTTACATGACGAGATCTCTAAAAAATGTACTAGGTATCATAAATTTCAGTTCTCAGCTTAAGTTCCCTAAGGAAGATGTATTTTAGGCACTTGGACTACTAGATATAATTTTTAGAATGACTGGACCACTGAAATACCATTCGGATATCTTAAATTTTAGTTCTCAGCTTAAGTTCCCTGAGGAAGATGTTTTTTAAGCACCTGGACTACTATATAATTTTCAAAATGACGGGATCTTTAAAATATGGACTAGGTATCTTAATTTTCAGTTCTCTGCTTAAGTTCCCTGAGGAAGATGTATTTTAAGCACCTGGACTACTAAATATAATTTTTAAAATGACGAGATCTCTAAAATATGTACTAGGTATCGTAAATTTCAGTTCTCAGCTTAAGTTCCCTGAGGAAGATGTATTTTAGACGTTTGGACTACTAAATATAATTTTTAAAATGACGATATCTCTAAAATGTGTACTATGTATCTTAATTTTCAGTTATCAGCTTAAGTTCCCTGATGAAGATGGTTTTTAAGCACCTGGACTACTAGATATATTTTTCAAAATGACGGGATCTCTAAAATATAATCCAGGTATCCTTAATTTCAGTTCTCAGCTTAAGTTCCCTGAGGAAGATGTATTTTAAGCACCTGGACTACTAAATATAATTTTTAAAATGACGATATCTCTAAAATATGTACTAGGTATCTTAATTTTCAGTACTCAGCTTAAGTTCCCTGAGGAAGATGGTTTTTTAGCACCTGGACTACTAGATATATTTTTCAAAATGACGGGATCTCTAAAATATAATCCAGGTATCCTTAATTTCAGTTCTCAGGTTAAGTTCCCGGAGGAAGATGGTTTTTAAGCACCTCGACTACTAGATATATTTTTCAAAATGACGGGATCTCTAAAATATAATCCAGATATCCTTGGTTTCAGTTCTCATCTTAAGTTCCCTGAGGAAGATGTTTTTTAAGCACCTGGACTACTAAATATAATTTTTAAAATGACGAGATCTCTAAAATATAATCCAGGTATCCTTAATTTCAGTTCTCAGCTTAAGTTCCCTGAGGAAGATGGTTTTTTAGCACCTGGACTACTAGATATAATTTTTAAAATGACGGGATCTCTAAAATATAATCCAGATATCCTTGGTTTCAGTTCTCATCTTAAGTTCCCTGAGGAAGATGTTTTTTAAGCACCTGGACTACTATATAATTTTTTAAATGACGAGATCTCTAAAATATGTACTAGGTATCTTAATTTTCAGTTCTCAGCTTAAGTTCCCTGAGGAAGATGGTTTTTAAGCACCTGGACTACTAAATATAATTTTTAAAATGACGAGATCTCTAAAATATGTACTAGGTATCATAAATTTCAGTTCTCAGCTTAATTTCCCTGAGGAAGATGTATTTTAAGCACCTGGACTACTAAATATATTTTTTTACATGACGAGATCTCTAAAAAATGTACTAGGTATCATAAATTTCAGTTCTCAGCTTAAGTTCCCTGAGGAAGATGGTTTTTAAGCACCTGGACTACTAAATATAATTTTTAAAATGACGAGATCTCTAAAATATGTACTAGGTATCATAAATTTCAGTTCTCAGCTTAAGTTCCCTGAGGAAGATGGTTTTTAAGCACCTCGACTACTAGATATAATTTTCAAAATGACGAGATCTCTAAAATATGTACTAGGTATCATATATTTCAGTTCTCAGCTTAAGTTCCCTGATGAAGTTGGTTTTTAAGCACCTGGACTACTAGATATATTTTTCAAAATGATGGGATCTCTAAAATATAATCCAGGTATCCTTAATTTCAGTTCTCAGCTTAAGTTCCCTGAGGAAGATGTATTTTAGGCTCTTGGACTACTAAATATAATTTCTTACATGACGAGATCTCTAAAATATCTACTAGGTATCATAAATTTCAGTTCTCAGCTAAAGTTCCCTGAGGAAGATGTATTTTAGGCACTTGGAATACTAAATATGATTGTTAGAATGACTGGACCACAGAAAAGCATTCGGATATCTTAAATTTCAGTTCTCAGCTTAAGTTCCCTGAGGAAGATGTATTTTAGGCACTTGGACTGCTAAATATAATTTTTTAAATGACGAGATCTCTAAAATATGTACTAGGTTTCTTAATTTTCAGTTCTCAGCTTAAGTTCCCTGAGGAAGATGGTTTTTAAGCACCTGGACTACTAAATATAATTTTTAAAATGACGAGATCTCTAAAATATGTACTAGGTATCATAAATTTCAGTTCTCAGCTTAAGTTCCCTGAGGAAGATGTATTTTAGGCACTTGGACTATTAATATAATTTTTTACATGACGAGATCTCTAAAATATGTACTAGGTATCATAAATTTCAGTTCTCAGCTTAAGTTAGCTGAGGAAGATGTATTTTAGGCACTTGGACTACTAGATATAATTTTTAGAATGACGGGATCTTTATAATATAATCCAGGTATCCTTGATTTCAGTTCTCAGCTTAAGTTCCCTGAGGAAGATGGTTTTTAAGCAACTGGACTACTAGATATAATTTTCAAAATGACGGGATCTCTAAAATATAATCCAGGTATCCTTAATTTCAGTTCTCAGCTTAAGTTCCCTGAGGAAGATGTATTTTAGGCACTTGGACTGCTAAATATAATTTTTTAAATGACGAGATCTCTAAAATATGTACTAGGTTTCTTAATTTTCAGTTCTCAGCTTAAGTTCCCTGAGGAAGATGGTTTTTAAGCACCTGGACTACTAAATATAATTTTTAAAATGACGAGATCTCTAAAATATGTACTAGGTATCATAAATTTCAGTTCTCAGCTTAAGTTCCCTGAGGAAGATGTATTTTAGGCTCTTGGACTATTAAATATAATTTCTTACATGACGAGATCTCTAAAAAAATGTACTAGGTATCATAAATTTCAGTTATCAGCTTAAGTTCCCTGAGGAAGATGTATTTTAGGCACTTGGAATACTAAATATGATTGTTAGAATGACTGGACCACAGAAAAGCATTCGGATATCTTAAATTTCAGTTCTCAGCTTAAGTTCCCTGAGGAAGATGTATTTTAGGCACTTGGACTGCTAAATATAATTTTTTAAATGACGAGATCTCTAAAATATGTACTAGGTTTCTTAATTTTCAGTTCTCAGCTTAAGTTCCCTGAGGAAGATGGTTTTTAAGCACCTGGACTACTAAATATAATTTTTAAAATGACGAGATCTCTAAAATATGTACTAGGTATCATAAATTTCAGTTCTCAGCTTAAGTTCCCTGAGGAAGATGTATTTTAGGCACTTGGACTATTAATATAATTTTTTAAATGACGAGATCTCTAAAATATGTACTATGTATCATAATTTTCAGTTATCAGCTTAAGTTCCCTGAGGAAGATGTATTTTAGGCGTATGTACTACTAAATATAATTTTTAAAATTACGATATCTCTAAAATGTGTAGTATGTATCTTAATTTTCAGTTATCAGCTTAAGTTCCCTGATGAAGATGGTTTTTAAGCACCTGGACTACTAGATATAATTTTCAAAATGACGGGATCTCTAAAATATAATCCAGGTATCCTTAATTTCAGTTCTCAGCTTAAGTTCCCTGAGGAAGATGTTTTTTAAGCACCTGGACTACTAAATATAATTTTTAAAATGACGAGATCTCTAAAATATGTACTAGGTATCTTAAATTTCAGTTCTCAGCTTAAGTTCCCTGAGGAAGATGTATTTTAGGCGTTTGGACTACTAAATATAATTTTTAAAATGACGATATCTCTAAAATGTGTACTATGTATCTTAATTTTCAGTTATCAGCTTAAGTTCCCTGAGGAAGATGGTTTTTAAGCACCTGGACTACTGGATATAATTTTCAAAATGACGGGATCTCTAAAATATAATCCAGGTATCCTTAATTTCATTTCTCAGCTTAAGTTCCCTGAAGAAGATGGTTTTTAAGCACCTGGACTACTAGATATAATTTTCAAAATGACGAGATCTCTAAAATATAATCCAGGTATCCTTAATTTCAGTTCTCAGCTTAAGTTCCCTGAGGAAGATGTTTTTTAAGCACCTGGACTACTAGATATAATTTTCAAAATGACGAGATCTCTAAAATATGTACTAGGTATCATAAATTTCAGTTCTCAGCTTAAGTTCCCTAAGGAAGATGTATTTTAGGCACTTGGACTACTAGATATAATTTTTAGAATGACTGGACCACTGAAATACCATTCGGATATCTTAAATTTTAGTTCTCAGCTTAAGTTCCCTGAGGAAGATGTTTTTTAAGCACCTGGACTACTATATAATTTTCAAAATGACGGGATCTTTAAAATATGGACTAGGTATCTTAATTTTCAGTTCTCAGCTTAAGTTCCCTGAGGAAGATGTATTTTAAGCACCTGGACTACTAAATATAATTTTTAAAATGACGAGATCTCTAAAATATATACTAGGTATCGTAAATTTCAGTTCTCAGCTTAAGTTCCCTGAGGAAGATGGTTTTTAAGCACCTCGACTACTAGATATATTTTTCAAAATGACGGGATCTCTAAAATATAATCCAGGTATCCTTGATTTCAGTTCTCATCTTAAGTTCCCTGAGGAAGATGTTTTTTAAGCACCTGGACTACTAAATATAATTTTTAAAATGACGAGATCTCTAAAATATGTACTAGGTATCATAAATTTCAGTTCGCAGCTTAAGTCCCCTTAGGAAGATGGTTTTTAAGCACCTCGACTACTAGATATAATTTTCAAAATGACGAGATCTCTAAAATATGTACTAGGTATCATAAATTTCAGTTCTCAGCTTAAGTTCCCTAAGGAAGATGTATTTCAGGCACTTGGACTACTAGATATAATTTTTAGAATGACTGGACCACTGAAATACCATTCAGATATCTTAAATTTTAGTTCTCAGCTTAAGTTCCCTGAGGAAGATGTTTTTTAAGCACCTGGACTACTATATAATTTACAAAATGACGGGATCTTTAAAATATGGACTAGGTATCTTAATTTTCAGTTCTCAGCTTAAGTTCCAAGAGGAAGATGTATTTTAGGCACTTGGAATACTAGATATAATTTTTAGAATGACTGGACCACTGATATACCATTGGGATATCTTAAATTTCAGTTCTCAGCTTAAGTTCCCTGAGGAAGATGTATTTTAGGCTCTTGGACTATTAAATATAATTTCTTACATGACGAGATCTCTAAAATATGTAAAGGGTTTCCCAATAGGGGTGATATGATTTTGAATGTCCCTATCGGGCTCATTTGAACTGAAATTTTTGACGTCTGCTGTCAGTTGTCATCAGTAAGATTTGCCATTTAATCATGAGTAGTTTCACGCTTCCACAACGTTTGGAAATTGTCCAATTATTTTATCAAAATTCGAGAAGTTTTGTCGGTGTTCAAAGAGCATATCGTGCAAAATATGGTCGTCATTCTGCTCCATCCGCGCTCTCAATTCGTCGAATAATCGATAAGTTGGAGAGTGAATTTACTCTATTGGATACTAAGCCTAAAAATCGTATGCGTACCGCACGTTCTACACAGAATATAGCCGCCGTACAGGCCAGTATCGAGGAAAACCGTGAATTGTCCGTGCCACGCCGATCTCAGGAATTGGGCCTGTCCAGGATGACTACCTGGCGTATTTTGCGATTGGATCTTGGCCTGCATCCCTATAAGATGATTCTGGCCCAAGAACTGAAGCCTAATGACCATCGTTTGCGTCGGGAGTTCGCGGATTGGGCTCTGGAATCAATTGACAATGATCCCAATTTTCATCAAAAAATCATCTTTTCTGATGAGGCGCATTTTTGGCTCAAGTCTCGGGGGACATTTGGCCGATATATTGTTTAAATCATAAATGGCATAGAATATCCAATATAATAAAAAAGATTTCGATCAATTCCGAATGAATATTCAGTGTTTTTTTTTCAATTTCAAAACATATCACCCTTATTGGGAAACCCCTTACTAGGTATCATAAATTTCAGTTCTCAGCTTAAGTTCCCTGAGGAAGATGTATTTTAGGCGTTTGGACTACTAAATATAATTTTTAAAATGACGATATCTCTAAAATGTGTACTATGTATCTTAATTTTCATTTATCAGCTTAAGTTCCCTGAGGAAGATGTATTTTAGGCGTTTGGACTACTAAATATAATTTTTAAAATGACGAGATCTCTAAAATATGTACTAGGTATCATAAATTTCAGTTCTCAGCTTAATTTCCCTGAGGAAGATGTATTTTAAGCACCTGGACTACTAAATATATTTTTTTACATGACGAGATCTCTAAAAAATGTACTAGGTATCATAAATTTCAGTTCTCAGCTTAAGTTCCCTAAGGAAGATGTATTTTAGGCACTTGGACTACTAGATATAATTTTTAGAATGACTGGACCACTGAAATACCATTCGGATATCTTAAATTTTAGTTCTCAGCTTAAGTTCCCTGAGGAAGATGTTTTTTAAGCACCTGGACTACTATATAATTTTCAAAATGACGGGATCTTTAAAATATGGACTAGGTATCTTAATTTTCAGTTCTCTGCTTAAGTTCCCTGAGGAAGATGTATTTTAGGCACTTGGACTACTAGATATAATTTTTAGAATGACTGGACCACTGAAATACCATTCAGATATCTTAAATTTTAGTTCTCAGCTTAAGTTCCCTGAGGAAGATGTTTTTTAAGCACCTGGACTACTATATAATTTTCAAAATGACGGGATCTTTAAAATATGGACTAGGTATCTTAATTTTCAGTTCTCAGCTTAAGTTCCCTGAGGAAGATGTATTTTAGGCACTTGGACTACTAAATATAATTTTTAAAATGACTGGACCACTGAAATACCATTCGGATATCTTAATTTTCAGTTCTCAGCTTAAGTTCCCTGAGGAAGATGTATTTTAGGCACTTGGACTACTAAATATAATTTTTAAAATGACGATATCTCTAAAATGTGTACTATGTATCTTAATTTTCAGTTATCAGCTTAAGTTCCCTGAGGAAGATGTATTTTAGGCACTTGGACTGCTAAATATAATTTTTTAAATGACGAGATCTCTAAAATATGTACTAGGTATCTTAATTTTCAGTTCTCAGCTTAAGTTCCCTGAGGAAGATGTTTTTTAAGCACCTGGACTACTAAATATAATTTTCAAAATGACGGGATCTTTAAAATATGTATTAGGTATCATAAATTTCAGTTCTCAGCTTAATTTCCCTGAGGAAGATGTATTTTAAGCACCTGGACTACTAAATATATTTTTTTACATGACGAGATCTCTAAAAAATGTACTAGGTATCATAAATTTCAGTTCTCAGCTTAAGTTCCCTAAGGAAGATGTATTTTAGGCACTTGGACTACTAGATATAATTTTTAGAATGACTGGACCACTGAAATACCATTCGGATATCTTAAATTTTAGTTCTCAGCTTAAGTTCCCTGAGGAAGATGTTTTTTAAGCACCTGGACTACTATATAATTTTCAAAATGACGGGATCTTTAAAATATGGACTAGGTATCTTAATTTTCAGTTCTCTGCTTAAGTTCCCTGAGGAAGATGTATTTTAAGCACCTGGACTACTAAATATAATTTTTAAAATGACGAGATCTCTAAAATATGTACTAGGTATCGTAAATTTCAGGTCTCAGCTTAAGTTCCCTGAGGAAGATGTATTTTAGGCGTTTGGACTACTAAATATAATTTTTAAAATGACGATATCTCTAAAATGTGTACTATGTATCTTAATTTTCAGTTATCAGCTTAAGTTCCCTGATGAAGATGGTTTTTAAGCACCTGGACTACTAGATATATTTTTCAAAATGACGGGATCTCTAAAATATAATCCAGGTATCCTTAATTTCAGTTCTCAGCTTAAGTTCCCTGAGGAAGATGTATTTTAAGCACCTGGACTACTAAATATAATTTTTAAAATGACGAGATCTCTAAAATATGTACTAGGTATCTTAATTTTCAGTACTCATCTTAAGTTCCCTGAGGAAGATGTTTTTTTAGCACCTGGACTACTAGATATATTTTTCAAAATGACGGGATCTCTAAAATATAATCCAGGTATCCTTAATTTCAGTTCTCAGCTTAAGTGCCCTGAGGAAGATGGTTTTTAAGCACCTCGACTACTAGATATATTTTTCAAAATGACGGGATCTCTAAAATATAATCCAGATATCCTTGGTTTCAGTTCTCATCTTAAGTTCCCTGAGGAAGATGTTTTTTAAGCACCTGGACTACTAAATATAATTTTTAAAATGGCGAGATCTCTAAAATATGTACTAGGTATCATAAATTTCAGTTCTCAGCTTAAGTTCCCTGAGGAAGATGGTTTTTAAGCACCTCGACTACTAGATATAATTTTCAAAATGACGAGATCTCTAAAATATGTACTAGGTATCATATATTTCAGTTCTCAGCTTAAGTTCCCTGATGAAGTTGGTTTTTAAGCACCTGGACTACTAGATATATTTTTCAAAATGACGGGATCTCTAAAATATAATCCAGGTATCCTAAATTTCAGTTCTCAGCTTAAGTTCCCTGAGGAAGATGTATTTTAGGCTCTTGGACTACTCAATATAATTTCTTACATGACGAGATCTCTAAAATATGTACTAGGTATCATAAATTTCAGTTCTCAGCTTAAGTTCCCTGAGGAAGATGTATTTTAGGCACTTGGAATACCAAATATAATTTTTAGAATGACAGGACCACTGAAAAGCATTCGGATATCTTAAATTTTAGTTCTCAGCTTAAGTTCCCTGAGGAAGATGTTTTTTAAGCACCTGGACTACTATATAATTTTCAAAATGACGGGATCTTTAAAATATGGACTAGGTATCTTAATTTTCAGTTCTCAGCTTAAGTTCCCTGAGGAAGATGTATTTTAGGCACTTGGACTACTAGATATAATTTTTAGAATGACTGGACCACTGATATACCATTGGGATATCATAAATTTCAGTTCTCAGCTTAAGTTCCCTGAGGAAGATGTATTTTAGGCACTTGGACTACTAAATATAATTTTTAAAATGACGATATCTCTAAAATGTGTACTATGTATCTTAATTTTCAGTTCTCAGCTTAAGTTCCCTGAGGAAGATGTATTTTAGGCACTTGGACTGCTAAATATAATTTTTTAAATGACGAGATCTCTAAAATATGTACTAGGTTTCTTAATTTTCAGTTCTCAGCTTAAGTTCCCTGAGGAAGATGTTTTTTAAGCACCTGGACTACTATATAATTTTCAAAATGACGGGATCTTTAAAATATGAACTAGGTATCATAAATTTCAGTTCTCAGCTTAATTTCCCTGAGGAAGATGTATTTTAAGCACCTGGACTACTAAATATATTTTTTTACATGACGAGATCTCTAAAAAATGTACTAGGTATCATAAATTTCAGTTCTCAGCTTAAGTTCCCTAAGGAAGATGTATTTTAGGCACTTGGACTACTAGATATAATTTTTAGAATGACTGGACCACTGAAATACCATTCGGATATCTTAAATTTTAGTTCTCAGCTTAAGTTCCCTGAGGAAGATGTTTTTTAAGCACCTGGACTACTATATAATTTTCAAAATGACGGGATCTTTAAAATATGGACTAGGTATCTTAATTTTCAGTTCTCTGCTTAAGTTCCCTGAGGAAGATGTATTTTAAGCACCTGGACTACTAAATATAATTTTTAAAATGACGAGATCTCTAAAATATGTACTAGGTATCGTAAATTTCAGGTCTCAGCTTAAGTTCCCTGAGGAAGATGTATTTTAGGCGTTTGGACTACTAAATATAATTTTTAAAATGACAATATCTCTAAAATGTGTACTATGTATCTTAATTTTCAGTTATCAGCTTAAGTTCCCTGATGAAGATGGTTTTTAAGCACCTGGACTACTAGATATATTTTTCAAAATGACGGGATCTCTAAAATATAATCCAGGTATCCTTAATTTCAGTTCTCAGCTTAAGTTCCCTGAGGAAGATGTATTTTAAGCACCTGGACTACTAAATATAATTTTTAAAATGACGAGATCTCTAAAATATGTACTAGGTATCTTAATTTTCAGTACTCAGCTTAAGTTCCCTGAGGAAGATGGTTTTTTAGCACCTGGACTATTAGATATATTTTTCAAAATGACGGGATCTCTAAAATATAATCCAGGTATCCTTAATTTCAGTTCTCAGCTTAAGTTCCCTGAGGAAGATGGTTTTTAAGCACCTCGACTACTAGATATATTTTTCAAAATGACGGGATCTCTAAAATATAATCCAGGTATCCTTGGTTTCAGTTCTCATCTTAAGTTCCCTGAGGAAGATGTTTTTTAAGCACCTGGACTACTAAATATAATTTTTAAAATGGCGAGATCTCTAAAATATGTACTAGGTATCATAAATTTCAGTTCTCAGCTTAAGTTCCCTGAGGAAGATGGTTTTTAAGCACCTCGACTACTAGATATAATTTTCAAAATGACGAGATCTCTAAAATATGTACTAGGTATCATATATTTCAGTTCTCAGCTTAAGTTCCCTGATGAAGTTGGTTTTTAAGCACCTGGACTACTAGATATATTTTTCAAAATGATGGGATCTCTAAAATATAATCCAGGTATCCTTAATTTCAGTTCTCAGCTTCAGTTCCCTGAGGAAGATGTATTTTAGGCTCTTGGAATACTAAATATAATTTCTTACATGACGAGATCTCTAAAATATCTACTAGGTATCATAAATTTCAGTTCTCAGCTTAAGTTCCCTGAGGAAGATGTATTTTAGGCACTTGGAATACTAAATATAATTTTTAGAATGACTGGACCACTGAAAAGCATTCGGATATCTTAAATTTCAGTTCTCAGCTTAAGTTCCCTGAGGAAGATGTATTTTAGGCACTTGGACTACTAAATATAATTTTTTAAATGACGAGATCTCTAAAAAATGTACTAGGTATCTTAATTTTCAGTTCTCAGCTTAAGTTCCCTGAGGAAGATGGTTTTTAAGCACCTGGACTACTAAATATAATTTTTAAAATGACGAGATCTCTAAAATATGTACTGGGTATCATAAATTTCAGTTCTCAGCTTAATTTCCCTGAGGAAGATGTATTTTAAGCACCTGGACTACTAAATATATTTTTTTACATGACGAGATCTCTAAAAAATGTACTAGGTATCATAAATTTCAGTTCTCAGCTTAAGTTCCCTGAGGAAGATGTTTTTTTAAGCACCTGGACTACTAAATATAATTTTTAAAATGACGAGATCTCTAAAATATGTACTAGGTATCATAATATTAAGATCTCAGCTTAAGTTCCCTGAGGAAGATGGTTTTTAAGCACCTCGACTACTAGATATAATTTTCAAAATGACGAGATCTCTAAAATATGTACTAGGTATCATATATTTCAGTTCTCAGCTTAAGTTCCCTGATGAAGTTGGTTTTTAAGCACCTGGACTACTAGATATATTTTTCAAAATGATGGGATCTCTAAAATATAATCCAGGTATCCTTAATTTCAGTTCTCAGCTTAAGTTCCCTGAGGAAGATGTATTTTAGGCTCTTGGACTACTAAATATAATTTCTTACATGACGAGATCTCTAAAATATAATCTAGGTATCATAAATTTCAGTTCTCAGCTTAAGTTCCCTGAGGAAGATGTATTTTAGGCACTTGGAATACTAAATATAATTTTTAGAATGACTGGACCACTGAAAAGCATTCGGATATCTTAAATTTCAGTTCTCAGCTTAAGTTCCCTGAGGAAGATGTATTTTAGGCACTTGGACTGCTAAATATAATTTTTTAAATGACGAGATCTCTAAAATATGTACTAGGTTTCTTAATTTTCAGTTCTCAGCTTAAGTTCCCTGAGGAAGATGGTTTTTAAGCACCTGGACTACTAAATATAATTTTTAAAATGACGAGATCTCTAAAATATGTACTAGGTATCATAAATTTCAGTTCTCAGCTTAAGTTCCCTGAGGAAGATGTATTTTAGGCACTTGGACTATTAATATAATTTTTAAAATGACGAGATCTCTAAAATATGTACTAGGTATCATAAATTTCAGTTCTCAGCTTAAGTTGCCTGAGGAAGATGTATTTTAGGCACTTGGACTACTAGATATAATTTTCAAATTGACGGGATCTTTAAAATATAATCCAGGTATCCTTGATTTCAGTTCTCAGCTTAAGTTCCCTGAGGAAGATGGTTTTTAAGCACCTGGACTACTAGATATATTTTTCAAAATGACGGGATCTCTAAAATATAATCCAGGTATCCTTAATTTCAGTTCTCAGCTTAAGTTCCCTGAGGAAGATGTATTTTAAGCACCTGGACTACTAAATATAATTTTTAAAATGACGAGATCTCTAAAATATGTACTAGGTATCGTAAATTTCAGTTCTCAGCTTAAGTTCCCTGAGGAAGATGTATTTTAGGCGTTTGGACTACTAAATATAATTTTTAAAATGACGATATCTCTAAAATGTGTACTATGTATCTTAATTTTCAGTTATCAGCTTAAGTTCCCTGAGGAAGATGGTTTTTAAGCACCTGGACTACTAGATATAATTTTCAAAATGACGGGATCTCTAAAATATAATCCAGGTATCCTTAATTTCAGTTCTCAGCTTAAGTTCCCTGAGTAAGATGGTTTTTAAGCACCCGGACTACTAGATATAATTTTCAAAATGACGGGATCTCTAAAATATAATCCAGGTATCCTTAATTTCAGTTCTCATCTTAAGTTCCCTGAGGAAGATGTTTTTTAAGCACCTCGACTACTAGATATAATTTTCAAAATGACGAGATCTCTAAAATATGTACTAGGTATCATAAATTTCAGTTCTCAGCTTAAGTTCCCTAAGGAAGATGTATTTTAGGCACTTGGACTACTAGATATAATTTTTAGAATGACTGGACCACTGAAATACCATTCAGATATCTTAAATTTTAGTTCTCAGCTTAAGTTCCCTGAGGAAGATGTTTTTTAAGCACCTGGACTACTATATAATTTTCAAAATGACGGGATCTTTAAAATATGGACTAGGTATCTTAATTTTCAGTTCTCAGCTTAAGTTCCCTGAGGAAGATGTATTTTAGGCACTTGGACTACTAAATATAATTTTTAAAATGACTGGACCACTGATATACCATTGGGATATCTTAAATTTCAGTTATCAGCTTAAGTTCCCTGAGGAAGATGTATTTTAGGCACTTGGAATACTAAATATGATTGTTAGAATGACTGGACCACTGAAAAGCATTCGGATATCTTAAATTTCAGTTCTCAGCTTAAGTTCCCTGAGGAAGATCTATTTTAGGCACTTGGACTGCTAAATATAATTTTTTAAATGACGAGATCTCTAAAATATGTACTAGGTTTCTTAATTTTCAGTTCTCAGCTTAAGTTCCATGAGGAAGATGGTTTTTAAGCACCTGGACTACTAAATATAATTTTTAAAATGACGAGATCTCTAAAATATGTACTAGGTATCATAAATTTCAGTTCTCAGCTTAATTTCCCTGAGGAAGATGTATTTTAAGCACCTGGACTACTAAATATATTTTTTTACATGACGAGATCTCTAAAAAATGTACTAGGTATCATAAATTTCAGTTCTCAGCTTAAGTTCCCTAAGGAAGATGGTTTTTAAGCACCTGGACTACTAAATATAATTTTTAAAATGACGAGATCTCTAAAATATGTACTAGGTATCATAAATATCAGTTCTCAGCTTAAGTTCCCTGAGGAAGATGGTTTTTAAGCACCTCGACTACTAGATATAATTTTCAAAATGACGAGATCTCTAAAATATGTACTAGGTATCATATATTTCAGTTCTCAGCTTAAGTTCCCTGATGAAGTTGGTTTTTAAGCACCTGGACTACTAGATATATTTTTCAAAATGATGGGATCTCTAAAATATAATCCAGGTATCCTTAATTTCAGTTCTCAGCTTAAGTTCCCTGAGGAAGATGTATTTTAGGCTCTTGGACTACTAAATATAATTTCTTACATGACGAGATCTCTAAAATATAATCTAGGTATCATAAATTTCAGTTCTCAGCTTAAGTTCCCTGAGGAAGATGTATTTTAGGCACTTGGAATACTAAATATAATTTTTAGAATGACTGGACCACTGAAAAGCATTCGGATATCTTAAATTTCAGTTCTCAGCTTAAGTTCCCTGAGGAAGATGTATTTTAGGCACTTGGACTGCTAAATATAATTTTTTAAATGACGAGATCTCTAAAATATGTACTAGGTTTCTTAATTTTCAGTTCTCAGCTTAAGTTCCCTGAGGAAGATGGTTTTTAAGCACCTGGACTACTAAATATAATTTTTAAAATGACGAGATCTCTAAAATATGTACTAGGTATCATAAATTTCAGTTCTCAGCTTAAGTTCCCTGAGGAAGATGTATTTTAGGCACTTGGACTATTAATATAATTTTTTACATGACGAGATCTCTAAAATATGTACTAGGTATCATAAATTTCAGTTCTCAGCTTAAGTTCCCTGAGGAAGATGTATTTTAGGCACTTGGACTACTAGATAAAATTTTCAAATTGACGGGATCTTTATAATATAATCCAGGTATCCTTGATTTCAGTTCTCAGCTTAAGTTCCCTGAGGAAGATGGTTTTTAAGCACCTGGACTACTAGATATAATTTTCAAAATGACGGGATCTCTAAAATATAATCCAGGTATCCTTAATTTCAGTTCTCAGCTTAAGTTCCCTGAGGAAGATGTTTTTCAAGCACCTGGACTACTAAATATAATTTTTATAATGACTGGATCACTAAAATATGTACTAGGTATCTTAATTTTCAGTTCTCAGCTTAAGTTCCCTGAGGAAGATGTATTTTAGGCGTTTGGACTACTAAATATAATTTTTAAAATGACGATATCTCTAAAATGTGTACTATGTATCTTAATTTTCATTTATCAGCTTAAGTTCCCTGAGGAAGATGGTTTTTAAGCACCTGGACTACTAGATATAATTTTCAAAATGACGGGATCTCTAAAATATAATCCAGGTATCCTTAATTTCAGTTCTCAGCTTAAGTTTCCTGAGTAAGATGGTTTTTAAGCACCCGGACTACTAGATATAATTTTCAAAATGACGGGATCTCTAAAATATAATCCAGGTATCCTTAATTTCAGTTCTCAGCTTAAGTTCCCTGAGGAAGATGTTTTTTAAGCACCTGGACTACTAGATATAATTTTCAAAATGACGAGATCTCTAAAATATGTACTAGGTATCATCAATTTCAGTTCTCAGCTTAAGTTCCCTAAGGAAGATGTATTTTAGGCACTTGGACTACTAGATATAATTTTTAGAATGACTGGACCACTGAAATACCATTCGGATATCTTAAATTTTAGTTCTCAGCTTAAGTTCCCTGAGGAAGATGTTTTTTAAGCACCTGGACTACTATATAATTTTCAAAATGACGGGATCTTTAAAATATGGACTAGGTATCTTAATTTTCAGTTCTCAGCTTAAGTTCCCTGAGGAAGATGTATTTTAGGCACTTGGACTACTAGATATAATTTTTAGAATGACTGGACCAATGATATACCATTGGGATGTCTTAAATTTCAGTTCTCAGCTTAAGTTCCCTGAGGAAGATGTATTTTAGGCGTTTGGACTACTAAATATAATTTTTAAAATGACGATATCTCTAAAATGTGTACTATGTATCTTAATTTTCAGTTATCAGCTTAAGTTCCCTGAGGAAGATGTATTTTAGGCGTTTGGACTGCTAAATATAATTTTTAAAATGACGATATCTCTAAAATGTGTACTAGGTATCATAAATTTCAGTTCTCAGCTTAATTTCCCTGAGGAAGATGTATTTTAAGCACCTGGACTACTATATAAATTTAAAAATGACGGGATCTATAAAAAATGTACTATGTATCATAAATTTCAGTTCTCAGCTTAATTTCCCTGAGGAAGATGTATTTTAAGCACCTGGACTACTAAATATATTTTTTTACATGACGAGATCTCTAAAAAATGTACTAGGTATCATCAATTTCCAGTTCACAGCTTAAGTTCCCTAAGGAAGATGTATTTCAGGCACTTGGACTACTAGATATAATTTTTAGAATGACTGGACCACTGAAATACCATTCGGATATCTTAAATTTTAGTTCTCAGCTTAAGTTCCCTGAGGAAGATGTTTTTTAAGCACCTGGACTACTATATAATTTTCAAAATGACGGGATCTTTAAAATATGGACTAGGTATCTTAATTTTCAGTTCTCTGCTTAAGTTCCCTGAGGAAGATGTATTTTAAGCACCTGGACTACTAAATATAATTTTTAAAATGACGAGATCTCTAAAATATGTACTAGGTATCGTAAATTTCAGGTCTCAGCTTAAGTTCCCTGAGGAAGATGTATTTTAGGCGTTTGGACTACTAAATATAATTTTTAAAATGACGATATCTCTAAAATGTGTACTATGTATCTTAATTTTCAGTTATCAGCTTAAGTTCCCTGATGAAGATGGTTTTTAAGCACCTGGACTACTAGATATATTTTTCAAAATGACGGGATCTCTAAAATATAATCCAGGTATCCTTAATTTCAGTTCTCAGCTTAAGTTCCCTGAGGAAGATGTATTTTAAGCACCTGGACTACTAAATATAATTTTTAAAATGACGAGATCTCTAAAATATGTACTAGGTATCTTAATTTTCAGTACTCAGCTTAAGTTCCCTGAGGAAGATGGTTTTTTAGCACCTGGACTACTAGATATATTTTTCAAAATGACGGGATCTCTAAAATATAATCCAGGTATCCTTAATTTCAGTTCTCAGCTTAAGTTCCCGGAGGAAGATGGTTTTTAAGCACCTCGACTACTAGATATATTTTTCAAAATGACGGGATCTCTAAAATATAATCCAGATATCCTTGGTTTCAGTTCTCATCTTAAGTTCCCTGAGGAAGATGTTTTTTAAGCACCTGGACTACTAAATATAATTTTTAAAATGGCGAGATCTCTAAAATATGTACTAGGTATCATAAATTTCAGTTCTCAGCTTAAGTTCCCTGAGGAAGATGGTTTTTAAGCACCTCGACTACTAGATATAATTTTCAAAATGACGAGATCTCTAAAATATGTACTAGGTATCATATATTTCAGTTCTCAGCTTAAGTTCCCTGATGAAGTTGGTTTTTAAGCACCTGGACTACTAGATATATTTTTCAAAATGACGGGATCTCTAAAATATAATCCAGGTATCCTTAATTTCAGTTCTCAGCTTAAGTTCCCTGAGGAAGATGTATTTTAGGCTCTTGGACAATTAAATATAATTTCTTACATGACGAGATCTCTAAAATATAATCTAGGTATCATAAATTTCAGTTCTCAGCTTAAGTTCCCTGAGGAAGATGTATTTTAGGCACTTGGAATACTAAATATAATTTTTAAAATGACTGGACCACTGAAAAGCATTCGGATATCTTAAATTTCAGTTCTCAGCTTAAGTTCCCTGAGGAAGATGGTTTTTAAGCACCTCGACTACTAGATATATTTTTCAAAATGACGGGATCTCTAAAATATAATCCAGGTATCCTTGGTTTCAGTTCTCATCTTAAGTTCCCTGAGGAAGATGTTTTTTAAGCACCTGGACTACTAAATATAATTTTTAAAATGACGAGATCTCTAAAATATGTACTAGGTATCATAAATTTCAGTTCTCAGCTTAAGTTCCCTGAGGAAGATGGTTTTTAAGCACCTCGACTACTAGATATAATTTTCAAAATGACGAGATCTCTAAAATATGTACTAGGTATCATATATTTCAGTTCTCAGCTTAAGTTCCCTGATGAAGTTGGTTTTTAAGCACCTGGACTACTAGATATATTTTTCAAAATGATGGGATCTCTAAAATATAATCCAGGTATCCTTAATTTCAGTTCTCAGCTTAAGTTCCCTGAGGAAGATGTATTTTAGGCTCTTGGACTATTAAATATAATTTCTTACATGACGAGATCTCTAAAATATGTACTAGGTATCATAAATTTCAGTTCTCAGCTTAAGTTCCCTGAGGAAGATGTATTTTAGGCACTTGGAATACTAAATATGATTGTTAGAATGACTGGACCACAGAAAAGCATTCGGATATCTTAAATTTCAGTTCTCAGCTTAAGTTCCCTGAGGAAGATGTATTTTAGGCACTTGGACTGCTAAATATAATTTTTTAAATGACGAGATCTCTAAAATATGTACTAGGTTTCTTAATTTTCAGTTCTCAGCTTAAGTTCCCTGAGGAAGATGGTTTTTAAGCACCTGGACTACTAAATATAATTTTTAAAATGACGAGATCTCTAAAATATGTACTAGGTATCATAAATTTCAGTTCTCAGCTTAATTTCCCTGAGGAAGATGTATTTTAAGCACCTGGACTACTAAATATATTTTTTTACATGACGAGATCTCTAAAAAATGTACTAGGTATCATAAATTTCAGTTCTCAGCTTAAGTTCCCTGAGGAAGATGGTTTTTAAGCACCTGGACTACTAAATATAATTTTTAAAATGACGAGATCTCTAAAATATGTACTAGGTATCATAAATTTCAGTTCTCAGCTTAAGTTCCCTGAGGAAGATGTATTTTAGGCACTTGGACTACTAAATATAATTTTTAAAATGACGATATCTCTAAAATGTGTACTATGTATCTTAATTTTCAGTTATCAGCTTAAGTTCCCTGAGGAAGATGTATTTTAGGCACTTGGAATACTAAATATGATTGTTAGAATGACTGGACCACTGAAAAGCATTCGGATATCTTAAATTTCAGTTCTCAGCTTAAGTTCCCTGAGGAAGATGTATTTTAGGCACTTGGACTGCTAAATATAATTTTTTAAATGACGAGATCTCTAAAATATGTACTAGGTTTCTTAATTTTCAGTTCTCAGCTTAAGTTCCCTGAGGAAGATGGTTTTTAAGCACCTGGACTACTAAATATAATTTTTAAAATGACGAGATCTCTAAAATATGTACTAGGTATCATAAATTTCAGTTCTCAGCTTAATTTCCCTGAGGAAGATGTATTTTAGGCACTTGGACTATTAATATAATTTTTTACATGACGAGATCTCTAAAAAATGTACTAGGTATCATAAATTTCAGTTCTCAGCTTAAGTTTCCTAAGGAAGATGTATTTTAGGCACTTGGACTACTAGATAAAATTTTCAAATTGACGGGATCTTTAAAATATAATCCAGGTATCCTTCATTTCAGTTCTCAGCTTAAGTTCCATGAGGAAGATGGTTTTTAAGCAACTGGACTACTAGATATAATTTTCAAAATGACGGGATCTCTAAAATATAATCCAGGTATCCTTAATTTCAGTTCTCAGCTTAAGTTCCCTGAGGAAGATGTTTTTTAAGCACCTGGACTACTAAATATAATTTTTAAAATGACGAGATCATTAAAATATGTACTAGGTATCATAAATTTCAGTTCTCAGCTTAAGTTCCCTGAGGAAGATGTATTTTAGGCGTTTGGACTACTAAATATAATTTTTAAAATGACGATATCTCTAAAATGTGTACTATGTATCTTAATTTTCAGTTATCAGCTTAAGTTCCCTGATGAAGATGGTTTTTAAGCACCTGGAAAAATAGATACATTTTTCAAAATGACGGGATCTCTAAAATATAATCCAGGTATCCTTAATTTCAGTTCTCAGCTTCAGTTCCTTGAGGAAGATGTATTTTAGGCTCTTGGAATACTAAATATAATTTCTTACATGACGAGATCTCTAAAATATCTACTAGGTATCATAAATTTCAGTTCTCAGCTTAAGTTCCCTGAGGAAGATGTTATTTAGGCACTTGGACTACTAGATATAATTTTCAAATTGACGGGATCTTTAAAATATAATCCAGGTATCCTTGATTTCAGTTCTCAGCTTAAGTTCCCTGAGGAAGATGGTTTTTAAGCAACTGGACTACTAGATATAATTTTCAAAATGACGGGATCTCTAAAATATGAACTGTGTATCTTAATTTTCAGTTCTCAGCTTAAGTTCCCTGAGGAAGATGTATTTTAAGCACCTGGACTACTAAATATAATTTTTAAAATGACGATATCTCTAAAATGTGTAGTATGTATCTTAATTTTCAGTTATCAGCTTAAGTTCCCTGAGGAAGATGGTTTTTTAGCACCTGGACTACTAGATATATTTTTCAAAATGACGGGATCTCTAAAATATAATCCAGGTATCCTTGATTTCAGTTCTCATCTTAAGTTCCCTGAGGAAGATGTTTTTTAAGCACCTGGACTACTAAATATAATTTTTTAAAATGACGAGATCTCTAAAATATGTACTAGGTATCATAAATTTCAGTTCGCAGCTTAAGTCCCCTTAGGAAGATGGTTTTTAAGCACCTCGACTACTAGATATAATTTTCAAAATGACGAGATCTCTAAAATATGTACTAGGTATCATAAATTTCAGTTCTCAGCTTAAGTTCCCTAAGGAAGATGTATTTTAGGCACTTGGACTACTAGATATAATTTTTAGAATGACTGGACCACTGAAATACCATTCGGATATCTTAAATTTCAGTTCTCAGCTTAAGTTCCCTGAGGAAGATGTATTTTAAGCACCTGGACTACTATATAATTTTCAAAATGACGGGATCTTTAAAATATGGACTAGGTATCTTAATTTTCAGTTCTCTGCTTAAGTTCCCTGAGGAAGATGTATTTTAAGCACCTGGACTACTAAATATAATTTTTAAAATGACGAGATCTCTAAAATATGTACTAGGCATCGTAAATTTCATGTCTCAGCTTAAGTTCCCTGTGGAATTTGTATTTTTGGCGTTTGGACTACTAAATATAATTTTTAAAATGACGATATCTCTAAAATTTGTACTATGTATCATAATTTTCAGTTCTCTGCTTAAGTTCCCTGATGAAGATGGTTTTTAAGCACCTGGACTACTAGATATATTTTTCTAAATGACGGGATCTCTAAAATATAATCCAGGTATCCTTGATTTCAGTTCTCAGCTTAAGTTCCCTGAGGAAGATGTTTTTTAAGCACCTGGACTACTAAATATAATTTTTAAAATGACGAGATCTCTAAAATATGTACTAGGTATCATAAATTTCAGTTCTCAGCTTAATTTCCCTGAGGAAGATGTATTTTAAGCACCTGGACTACTAAATATATTTTTTTACATGACGAGATCTCTAAAAAATGTACTAGGTATCATAAATTTCAGTTCTCAGCTTAAGTTCCCTAAGGAAGATGTATTTTAGGCACTTGGACTACTAGATATAATTTTTAGAATGACTGGACCACTGAAATACCATTCGGATATCTTAAATTTTAGTTCTCAGCTTAAGTTCCCTGAGGAAGATGTTTTTTAAGCACCTGGACTACTATATAATTTTCAAAATGACGGGATCTTTAAAATATGGACTAGGTATCTTAATTTTCAGTTCTCTGCTTAAGTTCCCTGAGGAAGATGTATTTTAAGCACCTGGACTACTAAATATAATTTTTAAAATGACGAGATCTCTAAAATATGTACTAGGTATCGTAAATTTCAGTTCTCAGCTTAAGTTCCCTGAGGAAGATGTATTTTAGGCGTTTGGACTACTAAATATAATTTTTAAAATGACGATATCTCTAAAATGTGTACTATGTATCTTAATTTTCAGTTATCAGCTTAAGTTCCCTGATGAAGATGGTTTTTAAGCACCTGGACTACTAGATATATTTTTCAAAATGACGGGATCTTTAAAATATAATCCAGGTATCCTTGTTTTCAGTTCTCAGCTTAAGTTCCCTGAGGAAGATGTTTTTTAAGCACCTGGACTACTAAATATAATTTTTAAAATGACGAGATCTCTAAATTATGTACTAGGTATCATAAATTTCAGTTCTCAGCTTAATTTCCCTGAGGAAGATGTATTTTAAGCACCTGGACTACTAAATATATTTTTTTACATGACGAGATCTCTAAAAAAATGTACTAGGTATCATAAATTTCAGTTCTCAGCTTAAGTTCCCTAAGGAAGATGTATTTTAGGCACTTGGACTACTAGATATAATTCTTAGAATGACTGGACCACTGAAATACCATTCGGATATCTCAATTTTCAGTTCTCAGCTTAAGTTCCCTGAGGAAGATGTTTTTTAAGCACCTGGACTACTATATAATTTTCAAAATGACGGGATCTTTAAAATATGGACTAGGTATCTTAATTTTCAGTTCTCTGCTTAAGTTCCCTGAGGAAGATGTATTTTAAGCACCTGGACTACTAAATATAATTTTTAAAATGACGAGATCTCTAAAATATGTACTAGTTATCGTAAATTTCAGTTCTCAGCTTAAGTTCCCTGAGGACGAGGTATTTTAGACGTTTGGACTACTAAATATAATTTTTAAAATGACAATATCTCTAAAATGTGTACTATGAATCTTAATTTTTCAGTTATCAGCTTAAGTTCCCTGATGAAGATGGTTTTTAAGCACCTGGACTACTAGATATATTTTTCAAAATGACGGGATCTCTAAAATATAATCCAGGTATCCTTAATTTCAGTTCTCAGCTTAAGTTCCCTGAGGAAGATGTATTTTAAGCACCTGGACTACTAAATATAATTTTTAAAATGACGAGATCTCTAAAATATGTACTAGGTATCTTAATTTTCAGTACTCAGCTTAAGTTCCCTGAGGAAGATGGTTTTTTAGCACCTGGACTATTAGATATATTTTTCAAAATGACGGGATCTCTAAAATATAATCCAGGTATCCTTAATTTCAGTTCTCAGCTTAAGTTCCCTGAGGAAGATGTATTTTAAGCACCTGGACTACTAAATATAATTTTTAAAATGACGAGATCTCTAAAATATGTACTAGGTATCTTAATTTTCAGTACTCAGCTTAAGTTCCCTGAGGAAGATGGTTTTTTAGCACCTGGACTACTAGATATATTTTTCAAAATGACGGGATCTCTAAAATATAATCCAGGTATCCTTAATTTCAGTTCTCAGCTTAAGTTCCCTGAGGAAGATGTTTTTTAAGCACCTGGACTACTAAATATAATTTTCAAAATGACGAGATCTCTAAAATATGTACTAGGTATCATATATTTCAGTTCTCAGCTTAAGTTCCCTGATGAAGTTGGTTTTTAAGCACCTGGACTACTAGATATATTTTTCAAAATGACGGGATCTCTAAAATATAATCCAGGTATCCTTAATTTCAGTTCTCAGCTTAAGTTCCCTGAGGAAGATGGTTTTTAAGCACCTCGACTACTAGATATAATTTTCAAAATGACGAGATCTCTAAAATATGTACTAGGTATCATATATTTCAGTTCTCAGCTTAAGTTCCCTGATGAAGTTGGTTTTTAAGCACCTGGACTAATAGATATATGTTTCAAAATGACGGGATCTTTAAAATATGGACTAGGAATCTTAATTTTCAGTTCTCAGCTTAAGTTCCCTGAGGAAGATGGTTTTTTAGCACCTGGACTATTAGGTATATTTTTTCAAAAATGACGGGATCTCTAAAATATAATCCAGGTATCCTTAATTTCAGTTCTCAGCTTAAGTTCCCTGAGGAAGATGTATTTTAAGCACCTGGACTACTAAATATAATTTTTAAAATGACGAGATCTCTAAAATATGTACTTGGTATCATATATTTCAGTTTTCAGCTTAAGTTCCCCGAGGAAGTTGTTTTTTAAGCACCTGGACTACTAGATATATTTTTCAAAATGACGGGATCTCTAAAATATAATCCAGGTATCCTTAATTTCAGTTCTCAGCTTAAGTTCCCTGAGGAAGATGTATTTTAAGCACCTGGACTACTAAATATAATTTTTAAAATGACGAGATCTCTAAAATATGTACTAGGTATCTTAATTTTCAGTACTCAGCTTAAGTTCCCTGAGGAAGATGGTTTTTTAGCACCTAGACTATTAGATATATTTTTCAAAATGACGGGATCTCTAAAATATAATCCAGGTATCCTTAATTTCAGTTCTCAGCTTAAGTTCCCTGAGGAAGATGTATTTTAAGCACCTGGACTACTAAATATAATTTTTAAAATGACGAGATCTCTAAAATATGTACTAGGTATCTTAATTTTCAGTACTCAGCTTAAGTTCCCTGAGGAAGATGGTTTTTTAGCACCTGGACTATTAGATATATTTTTCAAAATGACGGGATCTCTAAAATATAATCCAGGTATCCTTAATTTCAGTTCTCAGCTTAAGTTCCCCGAGGAAGATGTATTTTAAGCATCTGGACTACTAGATATAATTTTCAAAATGACGAGATCTCTAAAATATGTACTTGGTATCATATATTTCCAGTTCTCAGCTTAAGTTCCCTGATGAAGTTGGTTTTTAAGCACCTGGACTAATAGATATATTTTTCAAAATGACGGGATCTCTAAAATATATTCCAGGTATCCTTAATTTCAGTTCTCAGCTTAAGTTCCCTGAGGAAGATGGTTTTTAAGCACCTCGACTACTAGATATAATTTTCAAAATGACGAGATCTCTAAAATATGTACTAGGTATCATATATTTCAGTTCTCAGCTTAAGTTCCCTGATGAAGTTGGTTTTTAAGCACCTGGACTACTAGATATATTTTTCAAAATGGCGGGATCTATAAAATACCATCCAGGTATCCTTAATTTCAGTTCTCAGCTTAAGTTCCCGGAGGAAGATGGTTTTTAAGCACCTCGACTACTAGATATATTTTTCAAAATGACGGGATCTCTAAAATATAATCCAGATATCCTTGGTATCAGTTCTCATCTTAAGTTCCCTGAGGAAGATGTATTTTAGGCTCTTGGACTATTAAATATAATTTCTTACATGACGAGATCTCCAAAATATGTACTATGTATCTTAATTTTCAGTTATCAGCTTAAGTTCCCTGTGGAAGATGTATTTTAGGCACTTGGAATACTAAATATAATTTTTAGAATGACTGGACCACTGAAAAGCATTCGGATATCTTAATTTTCAGTTCTCAGCTTAAGTTCCCGGAGGAAGATGGTTTTTAAGCACCTGGACTACACAATATAATTTTTAAAATGACGAGATCTCTAAAATATGTACTAGGTATCATCAATTTCAGTTCTCAGCTTGAGTTCCCTAAGGAAGATGTATTTTAGGCACTTGGACTATTAATATAATTTTTTACATGACGAGATTTGTAAAATATGTACTAGGTATCATAAATTTTAGTTCTCAGCTTAAGTTACCTGAGGAAGATGTATTTTAGGCACTTGGACTACTAGATATAATTTTCAAATTGACGGGATCTTTATAATATAATCCAGGTATCCTTAATTTCAGTTCTCAGCTTAAGTTCCCTGAAGAAGATGGTTTTTAAGCACCTGGACTACTAGATATAATTTTCAAAATGACGGGATCTCTAAAATATAATCCAGGTATCCTTAATTTCAGTTCTCAGCTTAAGTTCCCTGAGGAAGATGTATTTTAAGCACCTGGACTACTAAATATAATTTTTAAAATGACGAGATCTCTAAAATATGTACTAGGAATTTTAAATTTCAGTTCTCAGCTTAAGTTCCCTGAGGAAGATGTATTTTAGGCGTTTGGACTACTAAATATAATTTTTAAAATGACGATATCTCTAAAATGTGTACTATGTATCTTAATTTTCAGTTATCAGCTTAAGTTCCCTGATGAAGTTGGTTTTTAAGCACCTGGACTAATAGATATATTTTTCAAAATGACGGGATCTCTAAAATATATTCCAGGTATCCTTAATTTCAGTTCTCAGCTTAAGTTCCCTGAGGAAGATGTATTTTAGGCGTTTGGACTACTAAATATAATTTTTTACATGACGAGATCTCTAAAAAATGTACTAGGTATCATAAATTTCAGTTCTCAGCTTAAGTTTCCTAAGGAAGATGTATTTTAGGCACTTGGACTACTAGATAAAATTTTCAAATTGACGGGATCTTTAAAATATAATCCAGGTATCCTTCATTTCAGTTCTCAGCTTAAGTTCCCTGAGGAAGATGGTTTTTTTTCACCTGGACTACTAGATATATTTTTCAAAATGACGGGATCTCTAAAATATAATCCAGGTATCCTTAATTTCAGTTCTCAGGTTAAGTTCCCGGAGGAAGATGGTTTTTAAGCACCTCGACTACTAGATATATTTTTCAAAATGACGGGATCTCTAAAATATAATCCAGATATCCTTGGTTTCAGTTCTCATCTTAAGTTCCCTGAGGAAGATGTATTTTAGGCACTTGGACTACTAAATATAATTTTTTACATGACGAGATCTCTAAAATATGTACTATGTATCTTAATTTTCAGTTATCAGCTTAAGTTCCCTGAGGAAGATGTATTTTAGGCACTTGGAATAAAAAATATAATTTTTAGAATGACTGGACCACTGAAAAGCCTTCGGATATTTTAATTTTCAGTTCTCAGCTTAAGTTCCCTTAGGAAGATGGTTTTTCAGCACCTGGACTACTAAATATAATTTTTAAAATGACGAGATCTCTAAAATATGTACTAGGTATCATAAATTTCAGTACTCAGCTTAAGTTCCCTCAGGAAGATGTATTTTAGGCACTTGGACTATTAATATAATTTTTTAAATGACGAGATCTCTAAAATATGTACTAGGTATCATAAATTTTAGTTCTCAGCTTAAGTTCCCTGATGAAGATGTATTTTAGCACCTGGACTACTGGATATAATTTTGAAAATGACGGGATCTTTATAATATAATCCAGGTATCCTTGATTTCATTTCTCAGCTTAAGTTCCCTGAAGAAGATGGTTTTTAAGCAACTGGACTACTAGATATAATTTTCAAAATGACGGGATCTCTAAAATATAATCCAGGTATCCTTAATTTCAGTTCTCAGCTTAAGTTCCCTGAGGAAGATGTATTTTAAGCACCTGGACTACTAAATATAATTTTTAAAATGACGAGATCTCTAAAATATGTACTAGGAATCGTAAATTTCAGTTCTCAGCTTAAGTTCCCTGAGGAAGATGTATTTTAGGCGTTTGGACTACTAAATATAATTTTTAAAATGACGATATCTCTAAAATGTGTACTATGTATCTTAATTTTCAGTTATCAGCTTAAGTTCCCTGATGAAGATGGTTTTTAAGCACCTGGACTAATAGATATATTTTTCAAAATGACGGGATCTCTAAAATATAATCCAGGTATCCTTAATTTCAGTTCTCAGCTTAAGTTCCCTGAGGAAGATGTATTTTAGGCACTTGGACTACTAAATATAATTTTTTACATGACGAGATCTCTAAAATATGTACTAGGTATCATAAATTTCAGTTCTCAGCTTAAGTTCCCTGAGGAAGATGTATTTTAGGCACTTGGACTACTAGATAAAATTTTCAAATGACGGGATCTTTAAAATATAATCCAGGTATCCTTGATTTCAGTTCTCAGCTTAAGTTCCCTGAGGAAGATGGTTTTTAAGCAACTGGACTACTAGATATAAATTTCAAAATGACGGGATCTCTAAAATATAAACTGTGTATCTTAATTTTCAGTTCTCAGCTTAAGTTCCCTGATGAAGATGTATTTTAAACACCTATACTACTAAATATAATTTTTAAAATGACGATATCTCTAAAATGTGTTTTATGTATCTTAATTTTCAGTTATCAGCTTAAGTTCCCTGAGGAAGATGGTTTTTTAGCACCTGGACTACTAGATATATTTTTCAAAATGACGAGATCTCTAAAATATGCACTAGGTATCATAAATTTCAGTTCTCAGCTTAAGTCCCCTGAGGAAGATGGTTTTTAAGCACCTCGACTACTAGATATAATTTTCAAAATGAGGAGATCTCTAAAATATGTACTAGGTATCATATATTTCAGTTCTCAGCTTAAGTTCCCTGAGGAAGATGTATTTTACGCACTTGGACTACTAAATATAATTTTTTAAATGAAGAGATCTCTAAAATATGTACTAGGTATCTTAATTTTCAGTTCTCAGCTTAAGTTCCCTGACGAAGATGTATTTTAGGCACTTGGACTACTAAATATAATTTTTTACATGACGAGATCTGTAAAATATGTACTAGGTATCATAAATTTCAGTTCTCATCTTAAGTTTCCTAAGGAAGATGTATTTTAGGCACTTGGACTACTAGATAAAATTTTCAAATTGACTGGATATTTAAAATATAATCCAGGTATCCTTGATTTCTGTTCTCAACTTAAGTTCCCTGAGGAAGATGGTTTTTAAGCAACTGGACTACTAGATATACATTTCAAAATGACGGGATCTCTAAAATATGAACTGTGTATCTTAATTTTCAGTTCTCAGCTTAAGTTCCCTGATGAAGATGTATTTTAAGCACCTATACTACTAAATATAATTTTTAAAATGACGATATCTCTAAAATGTGTTTTATGTATCTTAATTTTCAGTTATCAGCTTAAGTTCCCTGAGGAAGATGGTTTTTTAGCACCTCGACTACTAGATATAATTTTGAAAATGACGAGATCTCTAAAATATGTACTAGGTATCATAAATTTCATTTAGGAGCTTAAGTCCCCTTAGGAAGATGGTTTTTAAGCACCTCGACTACTAGATATAATTTTCAAAATGACGAGATCTCTAAAATATGTACTAGGTATCATAAATTTCAGTTCTCAGCTTAAGTTCCCTGAGGAAGATGTATTTTGGGCACTTGGACTACTAGATATAATTTTTAGAATGACTGGACCACTGAAATACCATTCGGATATCTTAAATTTTAGTTCTCAGCTTAAGTTCCCTGAGAAAGATGTTTTTTAAGCACCTGGACTACTATATAATTTTCAAAATGACGGGATCTTTAAAATATGGACTAGGTATCTTAATTTTCAGTTCTCAGCTTAAGTTCCCTGAGGAAGATGTATTTTAGGCACTTGGACTACTAAATATAATTTTTTACATGACGAGATCTCTAAAAAATGTACTAGGTATCATAAATTTCAGTTCTCAGCTTAAGTTCCCTGAGGAAGATGTATTTTAGGCACTTGGACTACTAGATAAAATTTTCAAATTGACGGGATCTTTAAAATATAATCCAGGTATCCTTCATTTCAGTTCTCAGCTTAAGTTCCATGAGGAAGATGGTTTTTAAGCAACTGGACTACTAGATATAATTTTCAAAATGACGGGATCTCTAAAATATGAACTGTGTATCTCAATTTTCAGTTCTCAGCTTAAGTTCCCTGAGGAAGATGTATTTTAAGCACCTGGACTACTAAATATAATTTTTAAAATGACGATAACTCTAAAATGTGTAGTATGTATCTTAATTTTCAGTTATCAGCTTAAGTTCCCTGAGGAAGATGGTTTTTTAGCACCTGGACTACTGGATATAATTTTGAAAATGACGGGATCTTTATAATATAATCCAGGTATCCTTGATTTCAGTTCTCAGCTTAAGTTCCCTGAGGAAGATGTTTTTTAAGCACCTGGACTACTAAATATAATTTTTAAAATGACGACATCTCTAAAATATGTACTAGGTATCGTAAATTTCAGTTCTCAGCTTAAGTTCCCTGAGGAAGATGTATTTTAGGCGTTTGGACTACTAAATATAATTTTTAAAATGACGATATCTCTAAAATATGTACTAGGTATCACAAATTTCAGTTCTCTGCTTACATTCCCTGAGGAAGATGTATTTTAGGCACTTGGACTACTAGATATAATTTTCAAATTGACGGGATCTTTAAAATATAATCCAGGTATCCTTGATTTCAGTTCTCAGCTTAAGTTCCCTGAGGAAGATGGTTTTTAAGCAACTGGACTACTAGATATAATTTTCAAAATGACGGGATCTCTAAAATATGAACTGTGTATCTTAATTTTCAGTTCTCAGCTTAAGTTCCCTGAGGAAGATGTATTTTAAGCACCTGGACTACTAAATATAATTTTTTTATAATGACGAAATCTCTAAAATATGTACTAGGTATCGTAAATTTCAGTTCTCAGCTTAAGTTCCCTGAGGAAGATGTATTTTAGGCGTTTGGACTACTAAATATAATTTTTAAAATGACGATATCTCTAAAATGTGTACTATGTATCTTAATTTTCAGTTATCAGCTTAAGTTCCCTGAGGAAGATGTATTTTAGGCACTTGGAATACTAAATATAATTTTTAGAATGACTGGACCACTGAAATACCATTCGGATATCTTAAATTTCAGTTCTCAGCTTAAGTTCCCTGAGGAAGATGGTTTTTAGCACCTGGACTACTAGATATAATTTTGAAAATGACAGGATCTTTATAATATAATCCAGGTATCCTTGATTTCAGTTCTCAGCTTAAGTTCCCTGAGGAAGATGTTTTTTAAGCACCTGGACTACTAAATATAATTTTTTTATAATGACGAAATCTCTAAAATATGTACTAGGTATCGTAAATTTCAGTTCTCAGCTTAAGTTCCCTGAGGAAGATGTATTTTAGGCGTTTGGACTACTAAATATAATTTTTAAAATGACGATATCTCTAAAATGTGTACTATGTATCTTAATTTTCAGTTATCAGCTTATGTTCCCTGAGGAAGATGTATTTTAGGCACTTGGAATACTAAATATAATTTTTAGAATGACTGGACCACTGAAATACCATTCGGATATCTTCAATTTCAGTTCTCAGCTTAAGTTCCCTGAGGAAGATGTATTTTACGCACTTGGACTACTAAATATAATTTTTTAAATGAAGAGATCTCTAAAATATGTACTAGGTATCTTAATTTTCAGTTCTCAGCTTAAGTTCCCTGAGGAAGATGGTTTTTAAGCACCTGGACTACTAAATATAATTTTTAAAATGACGAGATCTCTAAAATATGTACTAGGTATCATAAATTTCAGTTCTCAGCTTAAGTTCCCTGAGGAAGATGGTTTTTAAGCACCTGGACTACTAAATATAATTTTTAAAATGACGAGATCTCTAAAATATGTACTAGGTATCATAAATTTCAGTTCTCAGCTTAAGTTCCCTCAGGAAGATGTATTTTAGGCACTTGGACTACTAGATATAATTTTCAAAATGACGGGATCTTTAAAATATAATCCAGGTATCCTTGATTTCAGTTCTCAGCTTAAGTTCCCTGAGGAAGATGGTTTTTAAGCAACTGGACTACTAGATATAATTTTCAAAATGACGGGATCTCTAAAATATGAACTGTGTATCTTAATTTTCAGTTCTCAGCTTAAGTTCCCTGAGGAAGATGTATTTTAAGCACATGGACTACTAAATATAATTTTTAAAATGACGATATCTCTAAAATGTGTAGTATGTATCTTAATTTTCAGTTATCAGCTTAAGTTCCCTGATGAAGATGGTTTTTAAGCACCTGGACTACTAGATATATTTTTCAAAATGACGGGATCTCTAAAATATAATCCAGGTATCCTTAATTTCAGTTCTCAGCTTAAGTTCCCTGAGGAAGATGGTTTTTAAGCAACTGGACTACTAGATATAATTTTCAAAATGACGGGATCTCTAAAATATGAAATGTGTATCTCAATTTTCAGTTCTCAGCTTAAGTTCCCTGAGGAAGATGTATTTTAAGCACCTGGACTACTAAATATAATTTTTAAAATGACGAGATCTCTAAAATATGTACTAGGTATCATAAATTTCAGTTCTCAGCTTAATTTCCCTGAGGAAGATGTATTTTAAGCACCTGGACTACTAGATATATTTTTCAAAATGACGGGATCTCTAAAATATAATCCAGGTATCATAAATTTCAGTTCTCATCTTAAGTTCCCTGAGGAAGATGTTTTTTAAACACCTGGACTACTAAATATAATTTTTAAAATGACGAGATCTCTAAAATATGCACTAGGTATCATAAATTTCAGTTCTCAGCTTAAGTCCCCTGAGGAAGATGGTTTTTAAGCACCTCGACTACTAGATATATTTTTCAAAATGACGGGATCTCTAAAATATAATCCAGGTATCATAAATTTCAGTTCTCAGCTTAAGTTCCCTAAGGAAGATGTATTTTAGGCACTTGGACTACTAGATATAATTTTTAGAATGACTGGACCACTGAAATACCATTCGGATATCTTAAATTTTAGTTCTCAGCTTAAGTTCCCTGAGAAAGATGTTTTTTAAGCACCTGGACTACTATATAATTTTCAAAATGACGGGATCTTTAAAATATGGACTAGGTATCTTAATTTTCAGTTCTCAGCTTAAGTTCCCTGAGGAAGATGTATTTTAGGCACTTGGACTACTAGATATAATTTTTAGAATGACTGGACCACTGATATACCATTGGGATATCTTAAATTTCAGTTCTCAGCTTAAGTTCCCTGAGGAAGATGTATTTTAGGCTCTTGGACTACTAAATATAATTTCTTACATGACGAGATCTCTAAAATATGTAAAGGGTTTCCCAATAGGGGTGATATGATTTTGAATGTCCCTATCGGGCTCATTTGAACTGAAATTTTTGACGTCTGCTGTCAGTTGTCATCAGTAAGATTTGCCATTTAATCATGAGTAGTTTCACGCTTCCACAACGTTTGGAAATTGTCCAATTATTTTATCAAAATTCGAGAAGTTTTGTCGGTGTTCAAAGAGCATATCGTGCAAAATATGGTCGTCATTCTGCTCCATCCGCGCTCTCAATTCGTCGAATAATCGATAAGTTGGAGAGTGAATTTACTCTATTGGATACTAAGCCTAAAAATCGTATGCGTACCGCACGTTCTACACAGAATATAGCCGCCGTACAGGCCAGTATCGAGGAAAACCGTGAATTGTCCGTGCCACGCCGATCTCAGGAATTGGGCCTGTCCAGGATGACTACCTGGCGTATTTTGCGATTGGATCTTGGCCTGCATCCCTATAAGATGATTCTGGCCCAAGAACTGAAGCCTAATGACCATCGTTTGCGTCGGGAGTTCGCGGATTGGGCTCTGGAATCAATTGACAATGATCCCAATTTTCATCAAAAAATCATCTTTTCTGATGAGGCGCATTTTTGGCTCAAGTCTCGGGGGACATTTGGCCGATATATTGTTTAAATCATAAATGGCATAGAATATCCAATATAATAAAAAAGATTTCGATCAATTCCGAATGAATATTCAGTGTTTTTTTTCAATTTCAAAACATATCACCCTTATTGGGAAACCCTTTACTAGGTATCATAAATTTCAGTTATAAGCTTAAGTTCCCTGAGGAAGATGTATTTTAGGCGTTTGGACTACTAAATATAATTTTTAAAATGACGAGATCTCTAAAATATGTACTAGGTATCATAAATTTCAGTTCTCAGCTTAATTTCCCTGAGGAAGATGTATTTTAAGCACCTGGACTACTAAATATATTTTTTTACATGACGAGATCTCTAAAAAATGTACTAGGTATCATAAATTTCAGTTCTCAGCTTAAGTTCCCTAAGGAAGATGTATTTTAGGCACTTGGACTACTAGATATAATTTTTAGAATGACTGGACCACTGAAATACCATTCGGATATCTTAAATTTTAGTTCTCAGCTTAAGTTCCCTGAGGAAGATGTTTTTTAAGCACCTGGACTACTATATAATTTTCAAAATGACGGGATCTTTAAAATATGGACTAGGTATCTTAATTTTCAGTTCTCAGCTTAAGTTCCCTGAGGAAGATGTATTTTAGGCACTTGGACTACTAGATATAATTTTTAGAATGACTGGACCACTGAAATAACTATAAGATATCATAAATTTCAGTTCTCAGCTTAAGTTCCCTGAGGAAGATGTATTTTAGGCACTTGGACTACTAAATATAATTTTTAAAATGACGAGATCTCTAAAATATGTACTAGGTATCATAAATTTCAGTTCTCAGCTTAATTTCCCTGAGGAAGATGTATTTTAAGCACCTGGACTACTAAATATATTTTTTTACATGACGAGATCTCTAAAAAATGTACTAGGTATCATAAATTTCAGTTCTCAGCTTAAGTTCCCTAAGGAAGATGTATTTTAGGCACTTGGACTACTAGATATAATTTTTAGAATGACTGGACCACTGAAATACCATTCGGATATCTTAAATTTTAGTTCTCAGCTTAAGTTCCCTGAGGAAGATGTTTTTTAAGCACCTGGACTACTATATAATTTTCAAAATGACGGGATCTTTAAAATATGGACTAGGTATCTTAATTTTCAGTTCTCAGCTTAAGTTCCCTGAGGAAGATGTATTTTAGGCACTTGGACTACTAGATATAATTTTTAGAATGACTGGACCACTGAAATACCATTCGGATATCTTAAATTTCAGTTCTCAGCTTAAGTTCCCTGAGGAAGATGTATTTTAGGCACTTGGACTACTAAATATAATTTTTAAAATGACGATATCTCTAAAATGTGTACTATGTATCTTAATTTTCAGTTCTCAGCTTAAGTTCCCTGAGGAAGATGTATTTTAGGCACTTGGACTGCTAAATATAATTTTTTAAATGACGAGATCTCTAAAATATGTACTAGGTTTCTTAATTTTCAGTTCTCAGCTTAAGTTCCCTGAGGAAGATGGTTTTTAAGCACCTGGACTACTATATAATTTTTAAAATGACGGGATCTTTAAAATATGGACTAGGTATCATAAATTTCAGTTCTCAGCTTAATTTCCCTGAGGAAGATGTATTTTAAGCACCTGGACTACTAAATATATTTTTTTACATGACGAGATCTCTAAAAAATGTACTAGGTATCATAAATTTCAGTTCTCAGCTTAAGTTCCCTAAGGAAGATGTATTTTAGGCACTTGGACTACTAGATATAATTTTTAGAATGACTGGACCACTGAAATACCATTCGGATATCTTAAATTTTAGTTCTCAGCTTAAGTTCCCTGAGGAAGATGTTTTTTAAGCACCTGGACTACTATATAATTTTCAAAATGACGGGATCTTTAAAATATGGACTAGGTATCTTAATTTTCAGTTCTCTGCTTAAGTTCCCTGAGGAAGATGTATTTTAAGCACCTGGACTACTAAATATAATTTTTAAAATGACGAGATCTCTAAAATATGTACTAGGTATCGTAAATTTCAGGTCTCAGCTTAAGTTCCCTGAGGAAGATGTATTTTAGGCGTTTGGACTACTAAATATAATTTTTAAAATGACGATATCTCTAAAATGTGTACTATGTATCTTAATTTTCAGTTATCAGCTTAAGTTCCCTGATGAAGATGGTTTTTAAGCACCTGGACTACTAGATATATTTTTCAAAATGACGGGATCTCTAAAATATAATCCAGGTATCCTTAATTTCAGTTCTCAGCTTAAGTTCCCTGAGGAAGATGTATTTTAAGCACCTGGACTACTAAATATAATTTTTAAAATGACGAGATCTCTAAAATATGTACTAGGTATCTTAATTTTCAGTACTCAGCTTAAGTTCCCTGAGGAAGATAGTTTTTTAGCACCTGGACTATTAGATATATTTTTCAAAATGACGGGATCTCTAAAATATAATCCAGGTATCCTTAATTTCAGTTCTCAGCTTGAGTTCCCTGAGGAAGATAGTTTTTAAGCACCTCGACTACTAGATATATTTTTCAAAATGACGGGATCTCTAAAATATAATCCAGGTATCCTTGGTTTCAGTTCTCATCTTAAGTTCCCTGAGGAAGATGTTTTTTAAGCACCTGGACTACTAAATATAATTTTTAAAATGGCGAGATCTCTAAAATATGTACTAGGTATCATAAATTTCAGTTCTCAGCTTAAGTTCCCTGAGGAAGATGGTTTTTAAGCACCTCGACTACTAGATATAATTTTCAAAATGACGAGATCTCTAAAATATGTACTAGGTATCATATATTTCAGTTCTCAGCTTAAGTTCCCTGATGAAGTTGGTTTTTAAGCACCTGGACTACTAGATATATTTTTCAAAATGACGGGATCTCTAAAATATAATCCAGGTATCCTTAATTTCAGTTCTCAGCTTAAGTTCCCTGAGGAAGATGTATTTTAGGCTCTTGGACTACTAAATATAATTTCTTACATGACGAGATCTCTAAAGTATCTACTAGGTATCATAAATTTCAGTTATCAGCTTAAGTTCCCTGAGGAAGATGTATTTTAGGCACTTGGAATACTAAATATGATTGTTAGAATGACTGGACCACTGAAAAGCATTCGGATATCTTAAATTTCAGTTCTCAGCTTAAGTTCCCTGAGGAAGATGTATTTTAGGCACTTGGACTGCTAAATATAATTTTTTAAATGACGAGATCTCTAAAATATGTACTAGGTTTCTTAATTTTCAGTTCTCAGCTTAAGTTCCCTGAGGAAGATGGTTTTTAAGCACCTGGACTACTAAATATAATTTTTAAAATGACGAGATCTCTAAAATATGTACTAGGTATCATAAATTTCAGTTCTCAGCTTAATTTCCCTGAGGAAGATGTATTTTAAGCACCTGGACTACTAAATATATTTTTTTACATGACGAGATCTCTAAAAAATGTACTAGGTATCATAAATTTCAGTTCTCAGCTTAAGTTCCCTGAGGAAGATGGTTTTTAAGCACCTGGACTACTAAATATAATTTTTAAAATGACGAGATCTCTAAAATATGTACTAGGTATCATAAATTTCAGTTCTCAGCTTAAGTTCCCTGAGGAAGATGTATTTTAGGCACTTGGACTACTAAATATAATTTTTAAAATGACGATATCTCTAAAATGTGTACTATGTATCTTAATTTTCAGTTATCAGCTTAAGTTCCCTGAGGAAGATGTATTTTAGGCACTTGGAATACTAAATATAATTTTTAGAATGACTGGACCACTGAAAAGCATTCGGATATCTTAAATTTCAGTTCTCAGCTTAAGTTCCCTGAGGAAGATGTATTTTAGGCACTTGGACTGCTAAATATAATTTTTTAAATGACGAGATCTCTAAAATATGTACTAGGTTTCTTAATTTTCAGTTCTCAGCTTAAGTTCCCTGAGGAAGATGGTTTTTAAGCACCTGGACTACTAAATATAATTTTTAAAATGACGAGATCTCTAAAATATGTACTAGGTATCATAAATTTCAGTTCTCAGCTTAAGTTCCCTGAGGAAGATGTATTTTAGGCACTTGGACTATTAATATAATTTTTTAAATGACGAGATCTCTAAAATATATACTAGGTATCATAAATTTCAGTTCTCAGCTTAAGTTCCCTGAGGAAGATGTATTTTAGGCACTTGGACTACTAGATATAATTTTCAAAATGACGGGATCTCTAAAATATAATCCAGGTATCCTTAATTTCAGTTCTCAGCTTAAGTTCCCTGAGGAAGATGTTTTTTGAGCACCTGGACTACTAAATATAATTTTTAAAATGACGAGATCTCTAAAATATGTACTAGGTATCGTAAATTTCAGTTCTCAGCTTAAGTTCCCTGAGGAAGATGTATTTTAGGCGTTTGGACTACTAAATATAATTTTTAAAATGACGATATCTCTAAAATGTGTACTATGTATCTTAATTTTCAGTTATCAGCTTAAGTTCCCTGATGAAGATGGTTTTTAAGCACATGGAATAATATATATATTTTTCAAAATGACGGGATCTCTAAAATATAATCCAGGTATCCTTAATTTCAGTTCTCAGCTTAAGTTTCCCGAGGAAGATGTATTTTAGGCACTTGGACTACTAAATATAATTTTTTACATGACGAGATCTGTAAAATATGTACTAGGTATCATAAATTTCAGTTCTCAGCTTAAGTTCCCTGAGGAAGATGGTTTTTAAGCAACTGGACTACTAGATATAATTTTCAAAATGACGGGATCTCTAAAATATGAACTGTGTATCTTAATTTTCAGTTCTCAGCTTAAGTTCCCTGAGGAAGATGTATTTTAAGCACCTGGACTACTAAATATAATTTTTAAAATGACGATATCTCTAAAATGTGTAGTATGTATCTTAATTTTCATTTATCAGCTTAAGTTCCCTGAGGAAGATGGTTTTTAAGCACCTCGACTACTAGATATATTTTTCAAAATGACGGGATCTCTAAAATATAATCCAGGTATCCTTGATTTCAGTTCTCATCTTAAGTTCCCTGAGGAAGATGTTTTTTAAGCACCTGGACTACTAAATATAATTTTTAAAATGACGAGATCTCTAAAATATGTACTAGGTATCATAAATTTCAGTTCTCAGCTTAAGTCCCCTGAGGAAGATGGTTTTTAAGCACCTCGACTACTAGATATAATTTTCAAAATGACGAGATCTCTAAAATATGTACTAGGTATCGTAAATTTCAGTTCTCAGCTTAAGTTCCCTAAGGAAGATGTATTTTAGGCACTTGGACTACTAGATATAATTTTTAGAATGACTGGACCACTGAAATACCATTCGGATATCTTAAATTTCAGTTCTCAGCTTAAGTTCCCTGAGGAAGATGTATTTTAGGCACTTGGACTACTATATAATTTTCAAAATGACGGGATCTTTAAAATATGGACTAGGTATCTTAATTTTCAGTTCTCTGCTTAAGTTCCCTGAGGAAGATGTATTTTAAGCACCTGGACTACTAAATATAATTTTTAAAATGACGAGATCTCTAAAATATGTACTCGGAAGAGTAAAGTTTCGGTCTCAGCTGAAGTTCCCAGAGGAAGATGTATTTTAGGCGTTTGGACTACTAAATATAATTTTTAAAATGACGACATCTCTAAAATGTGTAGTATGTATCTTAATTTTCAGTTATCAGCTTAAGTTCCCTGATGAAGATGGTTTTTAAGCACCTGGACTACTAGATATAATTTTCAAAATGACGGGATCTCTAAAATATAATCCAGGTATCCTTGATTTCAGTTCTCAGCTTAAGTTCCCTGAGGAAGATGGTTTTTAAGCACCTGGACTACTAAATATAATTTTTTAAATGACGAGATCTCTAAAATATGTACTAGGTATCATAAATTTCAGTTCTCAGCTTAATTTCCCTGAGGAAGATGTATTTTAAGCACCTGGACTACTAAATATATTTTTTTACATTACGAGATCTCTAAAAAATGTACTAGGTATCATAAATTTCAGTTCTCAGCTTAAGTTCCCTAAGGAAGATGTATTTTAGGCACTTGGACTACTAGATATAATTTTTAGAATGACTGGACCACTGAAATACCATTCGGATATCTTAAATTTTAGTTCTCAGCTTAAGTTCCCTGAGGAAGATGTTTTTTAAGCACCTGGACTACTATATAATTTTCAAAATGACGGGATCTTTAAAATATGGACTAGGTATCTTAATTTTCAGTTCTCTGCTTAAGTTCCCTGAGGAAGATGTATTTTAAGCACCTGGACTACTAAATATAATTTTTAAAATGACGAGATCTCTAAAATATGTACTAGGTATCGTAAATTTCAGTTCTCAGCTTAAGTTCCCTGAGGAAGATGTATTTTAGGCGTTTGGACTACTAAATATAATTTTTAAAATGACGATATCTCTAAAATGTGTACTATGTATCTTAATTTTCAGTTATCAGCTTAAGTTCCCTGATGAAGATGGTTTTTAAGCACCTGGACTACTAGATATAATTTTCAAAATGACGGGATCTCTAAAATATAATCCAGGTATCCTTGATTTCAGTTCTCAGCTTAAGTTCCCTGAGGAAGATGTTTTTTAAGCACCTGGACTACTAAATATAATTTTTAAAATGACGAGATCTCTAAAATATGTACTAGGTATCATAAATTTCAGTTCTCAGCTTAATTTCCCTGAGGAAGATGTATTTTAAGCACCTGGACTACTAAATATATTTTTTTACATGACGAGATCTCTAAAAAATGTACTAGGTATCATAAATTTCAGTTCTCAGCTTAAGTTCCCTAAGGAAGATGTATTTTAGGCACTTGGACTACTAGATATAATTTTTAGAATGACTGGACCACTGAAATACCATTCGGATATCTTAAATTTTAGTTCTCAGCTTAAGTTCCCTGAGGAAGATGTTTTTTAAGCACCTGGACTACTATATAATTTTCAAAATGACGGGATCTTTAAAATATGGACTAGGTATCTTAATTTTCAGTTCTCTGCTTAAGTTCCCTGAGGAAGATGTATTTTAAGCACCTGGACTACTAAATATAATTTTTAAAATGACGAGATCTCTAAAATATGTACTAGGTATCGTAAATTTCAGGTCTCAGCTTAAGTTCCCTGAGGAAGATGTATTTTAGGCGTTTGGACTACTAAATATAATTTTTAAAATGACGATATCTCTAAAATGTGTAGTATGTATCTTAATTTTCAGTTATCAGCTTAAGTTCCCTGATGAAGATGGTTTTTAAGCACCTGGACTACTAGATATATTTTTCAAAATGACGGGATCTCTAAAATATAATCCAGGTATCCTTAATTTCAGTTCTCAGCTTAAGTTCCCTGAGGAAGATGTATTTTAAGCACCTGGACTACTAAATATAATTTTTAAAATGACGAGATCTCTAAAATATGTACTAGGTATCTTAATTTTCAGTACTCAGCTTAAGTTCCCTGAGGAAGATGGTTTTTTAGCACCTGGACTACTAGATATATTTTTCAAAATGACGGGATCTCTAAAATATAATCCAGGTATCCTTAATTTCAGTTCTCAGCTTAAGTTCCCTGAGGAAGATGTATTTTAAGCACCTGGACTACTAAATATAATTTTTAAAATGACGAGATCTCTAAAATATGTACTATGTATCATAATTTTCAGTTATCAGCTTAAGTTCCCTGAGGAAGATGTATTTTAGGCACTTGGAATACTAAATATAATTTTTAGAATGACTGGACCACTGAAAAGCATTCGGATATCTTAAATTTCAGTTCTCAGCTTAAGTTCCCTGAGGAAGATGTATTTTAGGCACTTGGACTACTAAATATAATTTTTTAAATGACGAGATCTCTAAAATATGTACTAGGTATCTTAATTTTCAGTTCTCAGCTTAAGTTCCCTGAGGAAGATGGTTTTTAAGCACCTGGACTACTAAATATAATTTTTAAAATGACGAGATCTCTAAAATATGTACTAGGTATCATAAATTTCAGTTCTCAGCTTAAGTTCCCTGAGGAAGATGTATTTTAGGCACTTGGACTATTAATATAATTTTTTACATGACGAGATCTCTAAAATATGTACTAGGTATCATAAATTTCAGTTCTCAGCTTAAGTTCCCTGAGGAAGATGTATTTTAGGCACTTGGACTACTAGATATAATTTTCAAAATGACGGGATCTCTAAAATATAATCCAGGTATCCTTAATTTCAGTTCTCAGCTTAAGTTCCCTGAGGAAGATGTTTTTTGAGCACCTGGACTACTAAATATAATTTTTAAAATGACGAGATCTCTAAAATATATACTAGGTATCGTAAATTTCAGTTCTCAGCTTAAGTTCCCTGAGGAAGATGTATTTTAGGCGTTTGGACTACTAAATATAATTTTTAAAATGACGATATCTCTAAAATGTGTACTATGTATCTTAATTTTCAGTTATCAGCTTAAGTTCCCTGATGAAGATGGTTTTTAAGCACCTGGAAAAATAGATACATTTTTCAAAATGACGGGATCTCTAAAATATAATCCAGGTATCCTTAATTTCAGTTCTCAGCTTAAGTTTCCCGAGGAAGATGTATTTCAGGCACTTGGACTACTAAATATAATTTTTTACATGACGAGATCTGTAAAATATGTACTAGGTATCATAAATTTCAGTTCTCAGCTTAAGTTCCCTGAGGAAGATGGTTTTTAAGCAACTGGACTACTAGATATAATTTTCAAAATGACGGGATCTCTAAAATATGAACTGTGTATCTTAATTTTCAGTTCTCAGCTTAAGTTCCCTGAGGAAGATGTATTTTAAGCACCTGGACTACTAAATATAATTTTTAAAATGACGATATCTCTAAAATGTGTAGTATGTATCTTAATTTTCAGTTATCAGCTTAAGTTCCCTGAGGAAGATGGTTTTTAAGCACCTCGACTACTAGATATATTTTTCAAAATGACGGGATCTCTAAAATATAATCCAGGTATCCTTGATTTCAGTTCTCATCTTAAGTTCCCTGAGGAAGATGTTTTTTAAGCACCTGGACTACTAAATATAATTTTTAAAATGACGAGATCTCTAAAATATGTACTAGGTATCATATATTTCAGTTCTCAGCTTTAGTTCCCTGACGAAATGGTTTTTAAGCACCTCGACTACTAGATATAATTTTTAAAATGACGACATCTCTAAAATATGTACTAGGTATCATAAATTTCAGTTCTCAGCTTAAGTTCCCTAAGGAAGATGTATTTTAGGCACTTGGACTACTAGATATAATTTTTAGAATGACTGGACCACTGAAATACCATTCGGATATCTTAAATTTCAGTTCTCAGCTTAAGTTCCCTGAGGAAGATGTATTTTAGGCACTTGGACTACTATATAATTTTCAAAATGACGGGATCTTTAAAATATGGACTAGGTATCTTAGTTTTCAGTTCTCTGCTTAAGTTCCCTGAGGAAGATGTATTTTAAGCACCTGGACTACTAAATATAATTTTTAAAATGACGAGATCTCTAAAATATGTACTAGGTATCGTAATTTTCAGTTCTCAGCTGAAGTTCCCAGAGGAAGATGTATTTTAGGCGTTTGGACTACTAAATATAATTTTTAAAATGACGACATCTCTAAAATGTGTAGTATGTATCTTAATTTTCAGTTATCAGCTTAAGTTCCCTGATGAAGATGGTTTTTAAGCACCTGGACTACTAGATATAATTTTCAAAATGACGGGATCTCTAAAATATAATCCAGGTATCCTTGATTTCAGTTCTCAGCTTAAGTTCCCTGAGGAAGATGTTTTTTAAGCACCTGGACTACTAAATATAATTTTTTAAATGACGAGATCTCTAAAATATGTACTAGGTATCATAAATTTCAGTTCTCAGCTTAATTTCCCTGAGGAAGATGTATTTTAAGCACCTGGACTACTAAATATATTTTTTTACATTACGAGATCTCTAAAAAATGTACTAGGTATCATAAATTTCAGTTCTCAGCTTAAGTTCCCTAAGGAAGATGTATTTTAGGCACTTGGACTACTAGATATAATTTTTAGAATGACTGGACCACTGAAATACCATTCGGATATCTTAAATTTTAGTTCTCAGCTTAAGTTCCCTGAGGAAGATGTTTTTTAAGCACCTGGACTACTATATAATTTTCAAAATGACGGGATCTTTAAAATATGGACTAGGTATCTTAATTTTCAGTTCTCTGCTTAAGTTCCCTGAGGAAGATGTATTTTAAGCACCTGGACTACTAAATATAATTTTTAAAATGACGAGATCTCTAAAATATGTACTAGGTATCGTAAATTTCAGTTCTCAGCTTAAGTTCCCTGAGGAAGATGTATTTTAGGCGTTTGGACTACTAAATATAATTTTTAAAATGACGATATCTCTAAAATGTGTACTATGTATCTTAATTTTCAGTTATCAGCTTAAGTTCCCTGATGAAGATGGTTTTTAAGCACCTGGACTACTAGATATATTTTTCAAAATGACGGGATCTCTAAAATATAATCCAGGTATCCTTGATTTCAGTTCTCAGCTTAAGTTCCCTGAGGAAGATGTTTTTTAAGCACCTGGACTACTAAATATAATTTTTAAAATGACGAGATCTCTAAAATATGTACTAGGTATCATAAATTTCAGTTCTCAGCTTAATTTCCCTGAGGAAGATGTATTTTAAGCACCTGGACTACTAAATATATTTTTTTACATGACGAGATCTCTAAAAAATGTACTAGGTATCATAAATTTCAGTTCTCAGCTTAAGTTCCCTAAGGAAGATGTATTTTAGGCACTTGGACTACTAGATATAATTTTTAGAATGACTGGACCACTGAAATACCATTCGGATATCTTAAATTTTAGTTCTCAGCTTAAGTTCCCTGAGGAAGATGTTTTTAAGCACCTGGACTACTATATAATTTTCAAAATGACGGGATCTTTAAAATATGGACTAGGTATCTTAATTTTCAGTTCTCTGCTTAAGTTCCCTGAGGAAGATGTATTTTAAGCACCTGGACTACTAAATATAATTTTTAAAATGACGAGATCTCTAAAATATGTACTAGGTATCGTAAATTTCAGTTCTCAGCTTAAGTTCCCTGAGGAAGATGTATTTTAGGCGTTTGGACTACTAAATATAATTTTTAAAATGACGATATCTCTAAAATGTGTACTATGTATCTTAATTTTCAGTTATCAGCTTAAGTTCCCTGATGAAGATGGTTTTTAAGCACCTGGACTACTAGATATATTTTTCAAAATGACGGGATCTCTAAAATATAATCCAGGTATCCTTAATTTCAGTTCTCAGCTTAAGTTCCCTGAGGAAGATGTATTTTAAGCACCTGGACTACTAAATATAATTTTTAAAATGACGAGATCTCTAAAATATGTACTAGGTATCTTAATTTTCAGTACTCAGCTTAAGTTCCCTGAGGAAGATGGTTTTTTAGCACCTGGACTACTAGATATATTTTTCAAAATGACGGGATCTCTAAAATATAATCCAGGTATCCTTAATTTCAGTTCTCAGCTTAAGTTCCCTGAGGAAGATGTATTTTAAGCACCTGGACTACTAAATATAATTTTTAAAATGACGAGATCTCTAAAATATGTACTAGGTATCTTAATTTTCAGTTCTCAGCTTAAGTTCCCTGAGGAATATTGTTTTTTAGCACCTGGACTATTAGGTGTATTTTTCAAAATGACGGGATCTCTAAAATATAATCCAGGTATCCTTAATTTCAGTTCTCATCTTAAGTTCCCTGAGGAAGATGTTTTTTAAGCACCTGGACTACTAAATATAATTTTCAAAATGACGAGATCTCTAAAATATGTACTAGGTATCATATATTTCAGTTCTCAGCTTAAGTTCCCTGATGAAGTTGGTTTTTAAGCACCTGGACTACTAGATATATTTTTCAAAATGACGGGATCTCTAAAATATAATCCAGGTATCCTTAATTTCAGTTCTCAGCTTAAGTCCCCTGAGGAAGATGGTTTTTAAGCACCTCGACTACTAGATATAATTTTCAAAATGAGGAGATCTCTAAAATATGTACTAGGTATCATATATTTCAGTTCTCAGCTTAAGTTCCCTGATGAAGTTGGTTTTTAAGCACCTGGACTAATAGATATATTTTTCAAAATGAAGATATCTCTAAAATATGTACTAGGTATCTTAATTTTCAGTACTCAGCTTAAGTTCCCTGATGAAGATGGTTTTTAAGCACCTGGACTAATAGATATATTTTTCAAAATGACGGGATCTCTAAAATATAATCCAGGTATCCTAAATTTCAGTTCTCAGCTTAAGTTCCCTGAGGAAGATGTATTTTAAGCACCTGGACTACTAAATATAATTTTTAAAATGACGAGATCTCTAAAATATGTACTAGGTATCATATATTTCAGTTCTCAGCTTAAGTTCCCTGATGAAGTTGGTTTTTAAGCACCTGGACTACTAGATATATTTTTCAAAATGACGGGATCTCTAAAATATAATCCAGGTATCCTTAATTTCAGTTCTCAGCTTAAGTTCCCTGAGGAAGATGTATTTTAAGCACCTGGACTACTAAATATAATTTTTAAAATGACGAGATCTCTAAAATATGTACTAGGTATCTTAATTTTCAGTACTCAGCTTAAGTTCCCTGAGGACGATGGTTTTTTAGCACCTAGACTATTAGATATATTTTTCAAAATGACGGGATCTCTAAAATATAATCCAGGTATCCTTAATTTCAGTTCTCAGCTTAAGTTCCCTGAGGAAGATGTATTTTAAGCACCTGGACTACTAAATATAATTTTTAAAATGACGAGATCTCTAAAATATGTACTAGGTATCTTAATTTTCAGTACTCAGCTTAAGTTCCCTGAGGAAGATGGTTTTTTAGCACCTGGACTATTAGATATATTTTTCAAAATGACGGGATCTCTAAAATATAATCCAGGTATCCTTAATTTCAGTTCTCATCTTAAGTTCCCTGAGGAAGATGTTTTTTAAGCACCTGGACTACTAAATATAATTTTCAAAATGACGAGATCTCTAAAATATGTACTAGGTATCATATATTTCAGTTCTCAGCTTAAGTTCCCTGATGAAGTTGGTTTTTAAGCACCTGGACTACTAGATATATTTTTCAAAATGACGGGATCTCTAAAATATAATCCAGGTATCCTTAATTTCAGTTCTCAGCTTAAGTTCCCTGAGGAAGATGGTTTTTAAGCACCTCGACTACTAGATATAATTTTCAAAATGACGAGATCTCTAAAATATGTACTAGGTATCATATATTTCAGTTCTCAGCTTAAGTTCCCTGATGAAGTTGGTTTTTAAGCACCTGGACTACTAGATATATTTTTCAAAATGTCGGGATCTCTAAAATATAATCCAGGTATCCTTAATTTCAGTTCTCAGCTTAAGTTCCCTGAGGAAGATGGTTTTTAAGCACCTCGACTACTAGATATATTTTTCAAAATGACGGGATCTCTAAAATATAATCCAGGTATCCTTGGTTTCAGTTCTCATCTTAAGTTCCCTGAGGAAGATGTATTTTAGGCTCTTGGACTTCTAAATATAATTTTTTAAATGACGAGATCTCTAAAATGTGTACTATGTATCTTAATTTTCAGTTATCAGCTTAAGTTCCCTGAGGAAGATGTATTTTAGGCACTTGGAATACTAAATATGATTGTTAGAATGACTGGACCACAGAAAAGCATTCGGATATCTTAATTTTCAGTTCTCAGCTTAAGTTCCCTGAGGAAGATGGTTTTTAAGCACCTGGACTACTAAATATAATTTTTAAAATGACGAGATCTCTAAAATATGTACTAGGTATCATCAATTTCAGTACTCAGCTTGAGTTCCCTAAGGAAGATGTATTTTAGGCACTTGGACTATTAATATAATTTTTTACATGACGAGATCTGTAAAATATGTACTAGGTATCATAAATTTTAGTTCTCAGCTTAAGCTCCCTGAGGAAGATGTTTTTTAAGCACCTGGACTACTAGATATAATTTTCAAATTGACGGGATCTTTAAAATATAATCCAGGTATCCTTGATTTCAGTTCTCAGCTTAAGTTCCCTGAAGAAGATGGTTTTTAAGCACCTGGACTACTAGATATAATTTTCAAAATGACGGGATCTCTAAAATATAATCCAGGTATCCTTAATTTCAGTTCTCAGCTTAAGTTCCCTGAGGAAGATGTATTTTAAGCACCTGGACTACTAAATATAATTTTTAAAATGACGAGATCTCTAAAATATGTACTATGAATCATAAATTTCAGTTCTCAGCTTAAGTTCCCTGAGGAAGATGTATTTTAGTCAATGGGATTACTAAATATAATTTTTAAAATGAGGATATCTCTAAAATGTGTACTATGTATCTTAATTTTCAGTTATCAGCTTAAGTTCCCTGATGAAGATGGTTTTTAAGCACCTGGACTACTAGATATATTTTTCAAAATGACGGTATCTCTAAAATATAATCCAGGTATCCTTAATTTCAGTTCTCAGCTTAAGTTCCCTGAGGAAGATGTATTTTAGGCACTTGGACTACTAAATATAATTTTTTACATGACGAGATCTCTAAAAAATGTACTAGGTATCATAAATTTCAGTTCTCAGCTTAAGTTTCCTAAGGAAGATGTATTTTAGGCACTTGGACTACTAGATAAAATTTTCAAATTGACGGGATCTTTAAAATATAATCCAGGTATCCTTCATTTCAGTTCTCAGCTTAAGTTCCCTGAGGAAGATGGTTTTTAAGCACCTGGACTACTAGATATATTTTTCAAAATGGCGAGATCTCTAAAATATAATCCAGGTATCCTTAATTTCAGTTCTCAGGTTAAGTTCCCGGAGGAAGATGGTTTTTAAGCACCTCGACTACTAGATATATTTTTCAAAATGACGGGATCTCTAAAATATAATCCAGATATCCTTGGTTTCAGTTCTCATCTTAAGTTCCCTGAGGAAGATGTATTTTAGGCACTTGGACTACTAAATATAATTTTTTACATGACGAGATCTCTAAAATATGTACTATGTATCTTAATTTTCAGTTATCAGCTTAAGTTCCCTGAGGAAGATGTATTTTAGGCACTTGGAATACTAAATATAATTTTTAGAATGACTGGACCACTGAAAAGCATTCGGATATCTTAATTTTCAGTTCTCAGCTTAAGTTCCCTGAGGAAGATGGTTTTTAAGCACCTGGACTACTAAATATAATTTTTAAAATGACGAGATCTCTAAAATATGTACTAGGTATCATAAATTTCAGTTCTCAGCTTAAGTTCCCTGAGGAAGATGTATTTTAGGCACTTGGACTATTAATATAATTTTTTAAATGACGAGATCTCTAAAATATGTACTAGGTATCATAAATTTTAGTTCTCAGCTTAAGTTCCCTGATGAAGATGTATTTTAGGCACTTGGACTACTAAATATAATTTTCAAATTGACGGGATCTTTATAATATAATCCAGGTATCCTTAATTTCAGTTCTCAGCTTAAGTTCCCTGAAGAAGATGGTTTTTAAGCACCTGGACTACTAGATATAATTTTCAAAATGACGGGATCTCTAAAATATAATCCAGGTATCCTTAATTTCAGTTCTCAGCTTAAGTTCCCTGAGGAAGATGTATTTTAAGCACCTGGACTACTAAATATAATTTTTAAAATGACGAGATCTCTAAAATATGTACTATGTATCATAAATTTCAGTTCTCAGCTTAAGTTCCCTGAGGAAGATGTATTTTAGGCGTATGTACTACTAAATATAATTTTTAAAATGACGATATCTCTAAAATGTGTAGTATGTATCTTAATTTTCAGTTATCAGCTTAAGTTCCCTGATGAAGATGGTTTTTAAGCACCTGGACTACTAGATATATTTTTCAAAATGACGGTATCTCTAAAATATAATCCAGGTATCCTTAATTTCAGTTCTCAGCTTAAGTTCCCTGAGGAAGATGTATTTTAGGCGTTTGGACTACTAAATATAATTTTTTACATGACGAGATCTCTAAAAAATGTACTAGGTATCATAAATTTCAGTTCTCAGCTTAAGTTTCCTAAGGAAGATGTATTTTAGGCACTTGGACTACTAGATAAAATTTTCAAATTGACGGGATCTTTAAAATATAATCCAGGTATCCTTCATTTCAGTTCTCAGCTTAAGTTCCCTGAGGAAGATGGTTTTTAAGCAACTGGACTACTAGATATAAACTTCAAAATGACGGGATCTCTAAAATATAAACTGTGTATCTTAATTTTCAGTTCTCAGCTTAAGTTCCCTGATGAAGATGTATTTTAAGCACCTATACTACTAAATATAATTTTTAAAATGACGATATCTATAAAATGTGTTTTATGTATCTTAATTTTCAGTTATCAGCTTAAGTTCCCTGAGGAAGATGGTTTTTTAGCACCTGGACTACTAGATATATTTTTCAAAATGACGAGATCTCTAAAATATGTACTAGGTATCATAAATTTCAGTTCTCAGCTTAAGTCCCCTGAGGAAATGGTTTTTAAGCACCTCGACTACTAGATATAATTTTCAAAATGACGAGATCTCTAAAATATGTACTAGGTATCATAAATTTCAGTTATCAGCTTAAGTTCCCTGAGGAAGATGTATTTTACGCACTTGGACTACTAAATATAATTTTTTAAATGAAGAGATCTCTAAAATATGTACTAGGTATCTTAATTTTCAGTTCTCAGCTTAAGTTCCCTGACGAAGATGTATTTTAGGCACTTGGACTACTAAATATAATTTTTTACATGACGAGATCTGTAAAATATGTACTAGGTATCATAAATTTCAGTTCTCAGCTTAAGTTGCCTGAGGCAGATGTATTTTAGGCACTTGGACTACTAGATATAATTTTCAAATTGACGGGATCTTTAAAATATAATCCAGGTATCCTTGATTTCTGTTCTCAGCTTAAGTTCCCTGACAAAGAAGGTTTTTAAGCAACTGGACTACTAGATATATGTTTCAAAATGACGGGATCTCTAAAATATGAACTGTGTATCTTAATTTTCAGTTCTCAGCTTAAGTTCCCTGAGGAAGATGTATTTTAAGCACCTGGACTACTAAATATAATTTTTAAAATGACGATATCTCTAAAATGTGTAGTATGTATCTTAATTTTCAGTTATCAGATTAAGTTCCCTGAGGAAGATGGGTTTTAAGCACCTCGACTACTAGATATATTTTTCAAAATGACGAGATCTCTAAAATATGTACTAGGTATCATAAATTTCAGTTCTCAGCTTAAGTCCCCTGAGGAAATGGTTTTTAAGCACCTGGACTACTAGATGTAACTTTCAAAATGATGAGATCTCTAAAATATGTACTAGGTATCATAAATTTCAGTTCTCAGCTTAAGTTCCCTGAGGAAGATGTATTTTGGGCACTTGGACTACTAGATATAATTCTTAGAATGACTGGACCACTGAAATACCATTCGGATATCTTAAATTTTAGTTCTCAGCTTAAGTTCCCTGAGGAAGATGTTTTTTAAGCACCTGGACTACTATATAATTTTCAAAATGACGGGATCTTTAAAATATGGACTAGGTATCTTAATTTTCAGTTCTCAGCTTAAGTTCCCTGAGGAAGATGTATTTTAGGCACTTGGACTACTAAATATAATTTTTTACATGACGAGATCTGTAAAATATGTACTAGGTATCATAAATTTCAGTTCTCAGCTTAAGATCCCTGAGGAAGATGTATTTTAGGCACTTGGACTACTAGATAAAATTTTCTAATTGACGCGATCTTTAAAATATAATCCAGGTATCCTTCATTTCAGTTCTCAGCTTAAGTTCCATGAGGAAGATGGTTTTTAAGCAACTGGACTACTAGATATAAATTTCAAATTGACGGGATCTTTAAAATATGAACTGTGTATCTCAATTTTCAGTTCTCAGCTTAAGTTCCCTGAGGAAGATGTATTTTAAGCACCTGGACTACTAAATATAATTTTTAAAATGACGATAACTCTAAAATGTGTAGTATGTATCTTAATTTTCAGTTATCAGCTTAAGTTCCCTGAGGAAGATGGTTTTTTAGCACCTGGACTACTGGATATAATTTTGAAAATGACGGGATCTTTATAATATAATCCAGGTATCCTTGATTTCATTTCTCAGCTTAAGTTCCCTGAGGAAGATGTTTTTTAAGCACCTGGACTACTAAATATAATTTTTAAAATGACGACATCTCTAAAATATGTACTAGGTATCGTAAATTTCAGTTCTCAGCTTAAGTTCCCTGAGGAAGATGTATTTTAGGCGTTTGGACTACTAAATATAATTTTTAAAATGACGATATCTCTAAAATATGTACTAGGTATCACAAATTTCAGTTCTCTGCTTACGTTCCCTGAGGAAGATGTATTTTAGGCACTTGGACTACTAGATATAATTTTCAAATTGACGGGATTTTAAAAATATAATCCAGGTATCCTTGATTTTAGTTCTCAGCTTAAGTTCCCTGAGGAAGATGGTTTTTAATCAACTGGACTACTAGATATAATTCTCAAAATGACGGGATCTGTAAAATATGAACTGTGTATCTTAATTTTCAGTTCTCAGCTTAAGTTCCCTGAGGAAGATGTATTCTAAGCACCTGGACTACTAAATATAATTTTTTTATAATGACGAAATCTCTAAAATATGTACTAGGTATCGTAAATTTCAGTTCTCAGCTTAAGTTCCCTGAGGAAGATGTATTTTAGGCGTTTGGACTACTAAATATAATTTTTAAAATGACGATATCTCTAAAATGTGTACTATGTATCTTAATTTTCAGTTATCAGCTTAAGTTCCCTGAGGAAGATGTATTTTAGGCACTTGGAATACTAAATATAATTTTTAGAATGACTGGACCACTGAAATACCATTCGGATATCTCAATTTTCAGTTCTCAGCTTAAGTTCCCTGAGGAAGATGGTTTTTTAGCACCTGGACTACTAGATATAATTTTGAAAATGACAGGATCTTTATAATATAATCCAGGTATCCTTGATTTCAGTTCTCAGCTTAAGTTCCCTGAGGAAGATGTTTTTTAAGCACCTGGACTACTAAATATAATTTTTTTATAATGACGAAATCTCTAAAATATGTACTAGGTATCGTAAATTTCAGTTCTCAGCTTAAGTTCCCTGAGGAAGATGTATTTTAGGCGTTTGGACTACTAAATATAATTTTTAAAATGACGATATCTCTAAAATGTGTACTATGTATCTTAATTTTCAGTTATCAGCTTATGTTCCCTGAGGAAGATGTATTTTAGGCACTTGGAATACTAAATATAATTTTTAGAATGACTGGACCACTGAAATACCATTCGGATATCTTCAATTTCAGTTCTCAGCTTAAGTTCCCTGAGGAAGATGTATTTTACGCACTTGGACTACTAAATATAATTTTTTAAATGAAGAGATCTCTAAAATATGTACTAGGTATCTTAATTTTCAGTTCTCAGCTTAAGTTCCCTGAGGAAGATGGTTTTTAAGCACCTGGACTACTAAATATAATTTTTTTATAATGACGAAATCTCTAAAATATGTACTATGTATCGTAAATTTCAGTTCTTAGATTAGGTTCCCTGAGGAAGATGGTTTTTAAGCACCTGGACTACTAAATATAATTTTTAAAATGACGAGATCTCTAAAATATGTACTAGGTATCATAAATTTCAGTTCTCAGCTTAAGTTCCCTCAGGAAGATGTATTTTAGGCACTTGGACTACTAGATATAATTTTCAAAATGACGGGATCTTTAAAATATAATCCAGGTATCCTTGATTTCAGTTCTCAGCTTAAGTTCCCTGAGGAAGATGGTTTTTAAGCAACTGGACTACTAGATATAATTTTCAAAATGACGGGATCTCTAAAATATGAACTGTGTATCTTAATTTTCAGTTCTCAGCTTAAGTTCCCTGAGGAAGATGTATTTTAAGCACATGGACTACTAAATATAATTTTTAAAATGACGATATCTCTAAAATGTGTAGTATGTATCTTAATTTTCAGTTATCAGCTTAAGTTCCCTGATGAAGATGGTTTTTAAGCACCTGGACTACTAGATATATTTTTCAAAATGACGGGATCTCTAAAATATAATCCAGGTATCCTTAATTTCAGTTCTCAGCTTAAGTTCCCTGAGGAAGATGGTTTTTAAGCAACTGGACTACTAGATATAATTTTCAAAATGACGGGATCTCTAAAATATGAACTGTGTATCTTAATTTTCAGTTCTCAGCTTAAGTTCCCTGAGGAAGATGTATTTTAAGCACCTGGACTACTAAATATAATTTTTAAAATGACGAGATCTCTAAAATATATACTAGGTATCGTAAATTTCAGTTCTCAGCTTAAGTTCCCTGAGGAAGATGGTTTTTTAGCACCTGGACTACTAGATATATTTTTCAAAATGACGGGATCTCTAAAATATAATCCAGGTATCATAAATTTCAGTTCTCAGCTTAAGTTCCCTGAGGAAGATGTTTTTTAAACACGTGGACTACTAAATATAATTTTTAGAATGATGAGATCTCAAAAATATGTAAAAGGTATCATAAATTTCAGTTCTCAGCTTAAGTCCCCTGAGGAAGATGGTTTTTAAGCACCTCGACTACTAGATATAATTTTCAAAATGACGGGATCTCTACAATATAATACAGGTATCATAAATTTCAGTTCTCAGCTTAAGTTCCCTAAGGAAGATGTATTTTAGGCACTTGGACTACTAGATATAATTTTTAGAATGACTGGACCACTGAAATACCATTCGGATATCTTAAATTTTAGTTCTCAGCTTAAGTTCCCTGAGGAAGATGTTTTTTAAGCACCTGGACTACTATATAATTTTCAAAATGACGGGATCTTTAAAATATGGACTAGGTATCTTAATTTTCAGTTCTCAGCTTAAGTTCCCTGAGGAAGATGTATTTTAGGCACTTGGACTACTAGATATAATTTTTAGAATGACTGGACCACTGATATACCATTGGGATATCTTAAATTTCAGTTCTCAGCTTAAGTTCCCTGAGGAAGATGTATTTTAGGCTCTTGGACTACTAAATATAATTTCTTACATGACGAGATCTCTAAAATATGTACTAGGTATCATAAATTTCAGTTCTCAGCTTAAGTTCCCTGAGGAAGATGTATTTTAGGCACTTGGACTACTAAATATAATTTTTAAAATGACGATATCTCTAAAATGTGTACTATGTATCTTAATTTTCAGTTATCAGCTTAAGTTCCCTGAGGAAGATGTATTTTAGGCACTTGGAATACTAAATATGATTGTTAGAATGACTGGACCACTGAAAAGCATTCGGATATCTTAAATTTCAGTTCTCAGCTTAAGTTCCCTGAGGAAGATGTATTTTAGGCACTTGGACTACTAGATATAATTTTTAGAATGACTGGACCACTGAAATACCATTCGGATATCTTAAATTTTAGTTCTCAGCTTAAGTTCCCTGAGGAAGATGTTTTTTAAGCACCTGGACTACTATATAATTTTCAAAATGACGGGATCTTTAAAATATGGACTAGGTATCTTAATTTTCAGTTCTCAGCTTAAGTTCCCTGAGGAAGATGTATTTTAGGCACTTGGACTACTAGATATAATTTTTAGAATGACTGGACCACTGATATACCATTGGGATATCTTAAATTTCAGTTCTCAGCTTAAGTTCCCTGAGGAAGATGTATTTTAGGCTCTTGGACTACTAAATATAATTTCTTACATGACGAGATCTCTAAAATATGTACTAGGTATCATAAATTTCAGTTCTCAGCTTAAGTTCCCTGAGGAAGATGTATTTTAGGCACTTGGACTACTAAATATAATTTTTAAAATGACGATATCTCTAAAATGTGTACTATGTATCTTAATTTTCAGTTATCAGCTTAAGTTCCCTGAGGAAGATGTATTTTAGGCACTTGGAATACTAAATATAATTTTTAGAATGACTGGACCACTGAAATACCATTCGGATATCTTAAATTTCAGTTCTCAGCTTAAGTTCCCTGAGGAAGATGGTTTTTAAGCACCTGGACTACTAAATATAATTTTTAAAATGACGAGATCTCTAAAATATGTACTAGGTATCATAAATTTCAGTTCTCAGCTTAATTTCCCTGAGGAAGATGTATTTTAAGCACCTGGACTACTAAATATATTTTTTTACATGACGAGATCTCTAAAAAATGTACTAGGTATCATAAATTTCAGTTCTCAGCTTAAGTTCCCTAAGGAAGATGTATTTTAGGCACTTGGACTACTAGATATAATTTTTAGAATGACTGGACCACTGAAATACCATTCGGATATCTTAAATTTTAGTTCTCAGCTTAAGTTCCCTGAGGAAGATGTTTTTTAAGCACCTGGACTACTATATAATTTTCAAAATGACGGGATCTTTAAAATATGGACTAGGTATCTTAATTTTCAGTTCTCTGCTTAAGTTCCCTGAGGAAGATGTATTTTAAGCACCTGGACTACTAAATATAATTTTTAAAATGACGAGATCTCTAAAATATGTACTAGGTATCGTAAATTTCAGTTCTCAGCTTAAGTTCCCTGAGGAAGATGTATTTTAGGCGTTTGGACTACTAAATATAATTTTTAAAATGACGATATCTCTAAAATGTGTACTATGTATCTTAATTTTCAGTTATCAGCTTAAGTTCCCTGATGAAGATGGTTTTTAAGCACCTGGACTACTAGATATATTTTTCAAAATGACGGGATCTCTAAAATATAATCCAGGTATCCTTAATTTCAGTTCTCAGATTAAGTTCCCTGAGGAAGATGTATTTTAAGCACCTGGACTACTAGATATATTTTTCAAAATGACGGGATCTCTAAAATATAATCCAGGTATCCTTAATTTCAGTTCTCAGCTTAAGTTCCCTGAGGAAGATGTATTTTAGGCGTTTGGACTACTAAATATAATTTTCAAAATGACAGGATCTCTAAAATATAAACCAGGTATCCTAAATATCTGTTCTCAGCTTAACTTCCCTGAGGAATGTGTTTTTTAAGCACTGAGATCACCTGGTTTACTTCTTACAATGACGAGCTCTTTGAAAAATCATCACTAATACTTCTTCGCATTCAAATAAATATTTTCGCTGAATACTTTAGCTGACTTTAGTAACCTCATAAGAAATATATTTATCGTGCCATCTGTTTCTTTATTTTCATAAAACCTGCCTACCTTACCGACTTTCACGCTTTTTTGAAACCATACACCACTCTTGTCTTCCTACATTGCATGCTGAAATGAGTACGCTCTGAAATTAGCGTTCTTCTGACAAAATTTTTTCTGTTAAATTCGAGTTCTGGCTATCGATCCCCTACCATTTTTTTTTTCGGTCTTTACGAACGGTTCTCCTTTCTTTTTTTCCTGTTTCCTTTTTCTATGAACTGTTCCTATGAACTGTTTTTTAGTTTAAAAGTGAGATCAAGTGGTCGACCACGAGAATATCCTTAATGTGATATACAAAGTATATTAATATTATAAACGTTATAATAATACTTCATATTTATGCCAGACATTTTATCATAAATAATACTTTAAGTGATATGCACAGTTTAAAGTATATTAATATTATAAACTTTATAGTAATAATTCTTATTTATGTTAGAAACTTTATCACTAATAATACGCATTGCTATAGAAATTGTGCAATTTAAAAAAATAAAAAAAGTTCCTGATTTGCAAATATAGTGTGTTTTTTAAGCCTAATTTCCTTATTTATTGATATAAACACTTTTTTATTCTGATAATTTAAATTCACAAAATATGCAAGTAACAATTATATCTCCAATTGTTATGAAACATTTCAAAAAAAGGTTATTTTACAGAAATTTATCATTTTCAGAAAAAGGTATCGATTTTTGAAGATCGATTCAAAAGTCGATCTTTTTAACCGATAAAATTGAATCAATAATTTCAGAATCGATTCTTTTTTTTGAAGATCGCCCATCCCTATCTATAATACCTTATTTTCTGTCAGTCAGCTTTGTTGATTTTTTTATTCAAAGCGTTTTAAATTTGGTATAGATTAAATTTTAATAAGTTAAAGGTGCTCATGATAAATAAACCACAAATCAATGCACTTTTTCAGAGCATTACGTGTAGCCTGTTTTGCAACCTACAGCAACAAATTTCCGCTTTTTTACATAAATTTTTATATCATCGACTGTTAAAACCATTCCAATTTACCTAAAAAGCACACAAAAGCACTGCAGACACCATTTTTTCACAAAAAACGTTAAATTTCAATGTTCTATAATGCTAATCTGTATAAGGTCGGCCTCATGAACAGCCAGCGCCACGGTGGCCAACGGTCAATATCTGTGACATTTTTAGCTCCAGCGATTCCGGGGGCTGGTATAGACAGGTCTGGCATCTCCAGTTGTTGGGGATGTTCCCTTATTGTAGTCAGAATTTTTCATATTTTTGCCACGGATAGCGCTAGTATCGAGTAGTGGCACGAATGACCGCACCTTAGCATGTATGTATATAGATATACCCAGAACGTAGTCAGCTGTAGTAGTCAGCGCACTCCTTTCCACTACTGCCAACTTACAAGCAGGGCACTTACCGTGCCGTTGCTTACATGGAGATAGGTCTCCTTATTATTCCTTCCTGCTGTAAACAGCCCTGTCCAACTAAAAACAAAATGGCGGTTCCTTAGTGATTATAGTTTCTATGTGCGAAGTTTTCTCACCAGAGCGGCGCTGCACGCGGCACGCTCGACAAATATTTAAAAAAATATAAATAATTAAGTTTCTGAACAATATGAAATGAAAAAATGTTCCTAAAATGATTCTAGGACATAAAATACACATTTTTCATAAATCAATTAATGCAAAATAAAAAAAGAACACATTAAACTTCGTAAAATATATACTGTGGATACGTATGAAGAATTCTTGAGACCCTGAACAAAATTTTTTTTATGGTATTCCCATATAATTGAAAATATATTTAAAAATAAATAAAAAGCTTAATCTTCTAAATAGAAGTATTTTCCATTTTTATTTTCTAGCTTCAAACGAATGAAATGAAAAATAAATATTTTGTTAAGCCCTGCGTTCAACATAAAAAACCATGTGAAGGGAAATATATACTCAATTAAAAATTTGTAAATGTAACAAAAAATATTCATTACTATAAAATTTGCTAGTACATATTTTTAACATGTACAGATCGATGATGACTAGTTAAGTGTCGCAAAATTTGGCTGCTTTTTTTTCAAGACGCTAAATTTTTAAATTTCAACCATTTCCTGTCATACGAATTGTCTCATTCTTATTTAAAATAAAATTAAATCACATATGCTAACATCTCTACAGCTTCATTGGCATGTTCTTTGTATTGAAAAATAAATTTTGTTTCACATTTTGTTACTATAAAATTTGCTAGTACATATTTTTAACATATTTTAAATTTTTAACATGTACAGATCGATGATGGCTAGTTAAGTTTCGCAAAGCTTGGCTGCTTTTTTCTTCAAAACGCTAATATTTTTAATCTCAGCCATTTCCTGTCTTACGAATTGTCTCATCCGTATTTGAAGATAAAATTGAATTATATATATGCTAACATCTCCACAGCTTTTGCATTGAAACTAAATTTTGTTTCAGATGAAATTAAATTGTCTAGAATTAAATCAAAAGAATTGCTAGACCGGCAATGTTTGTTAAATAGATATTCGACAACTGTGATAAGCTTGTATAACTTAACATTTGGATTAGACGTGTGCATTTTGTCGGATCGAATGTCGCAAATTCGATTCGATTCGCCTTATTTGTCGGATCGGATTTTTTTTATTCGATCGGCCGTATAGTCGAATGTCGAATATACGACATCCGAAGCACCCTTCTTCGGATCGGATTTTTTCGATTCGATCGGCCGCATAGTCGAATGTCAAATATTCGACATCTGAAGCACCCTTCTTCGGATCGGATTTTTTCGATTCGATCGGCCGTATAGTCGAATGTCGAATATTCGACATCCGAAGCACCCTTCTTCGGATCGGATTTTTTCGATTCGATCGGCCGTATAGTCGAATGTCGAATATTCGACATCCGAAGCACCCTTCTTCGGATCGGATTTTTTCGATTCGATCGGCCGTATAGTCGAATGTCGAATATTCGACTTCCGAAGCACCCTTCTTCGGATTGGATTTTTTCGATTCGATCGGCTGTACGTCGAATGTCAAATATTCGACATCCGAAGCGCCTCAATTCGGATATTGAAGATTCGATGAGCGCAGGATGTAGTTTGCAACTTTTAACCAGACATCACACAATATACATACATTGTATAATTGTATTTTAATTTTATATCGCCATGGTCGAAAGAATTTATTATTTTTAGTCTTATGCACAATTCAGATTGTTTTCTTTCTGCTTAAGTCGGATTTTTCTTTAATGATACTGTTTTTAAATTCTACTTTCTTTGAGACTGATTATTTGAGAAAGTGTGTGCAACATAGTTTGAAATTTGTATGCTGGCCTATTAATAATAGAAGTGTATAGATATAAAATAAATACGAGTAATGTTATAAAGAAACTCTTAACTTTATTATAATTGCTTTAAGAACTCATGATTTTCATACAAATAAATATACTCTTTTACATAAGAGGGTGGCTGCAGACCTCTTTTCTCTTCAGAGATCGTTCGTTTACTCGTGAACAATCTGTCTGAACTTTTGGATGTTGCAGGAATTTGTAAATAATGCTGAGCAGCAGTCTATAGATATAACATTTTTTTCGAATATCTTCAGAAATCGAGATAAGATATCGAGTTGAAATTTTAGGCTCTTGAATAAGAGTCACGAAGGGACTTTTTACTTCTAAATTTTTACAATTCTAATAACAATTTAGATAAAAAAAATTGGAAAAAAATTATTTTTTAATCATAAACATTTCTTAGTGCATAATACATAATTTGTTCTGTTATTCAGACCAATTTTACAGTTCACACGTGCAATTTTTTATAACATTTTTTTACCACAATTGTTTTTCCGTCCCGTGTTACTGCAATGTTTATCCATCACACTTCAATTCTTTAAGTTTCTTCATCATGTATTCTTATATATTTAGACCAATTTGATAGTGTCATATATGCAACTCTTTTATATCAGTTTTACCACAAAGTTTTTCGTCACAAGTGCAATTTTAAGGTTCTCCCTTTGCATTTTTATAGGGGAAAATTTTGCACAGGATGTAATTTCACACAAAAAAACTTTTTGTATAGTTACTTTCGCAAACTCAGTTATTCAGACCAATTTTATAGTTTCAAACGTGCAATTCTTTCATATCATTTTTTACCATAATGTCTATCCGTCACATGTGTAATTTTTAAGGTTCTTCCTTTGCATTTTTTATATAAAAATTCTGCACACTTTTTATTTATTTCTTTCGAATTTAGTTAGTATGGACCAAATATATGGTTTACGTGTGTAATTTTATCATAATGTTATCCGTCACACGTGTAAATTTTTTAAGTTCCTTCTCTATGTATTTTTATAGCAAATTTTGTACAATTTTCAATTTTCATACGTAAATTTAGTTTGACCTATTCTATAGTTTCAAAAGTGCAATCCATTTATATCGGTTGTCAACATAATGTCTATCCGTCACATGTGTAATTTTTAAGGTTCTTCCTTTGCATTTTTTATATAAAAATTCTGCACATTTTTTATTTAGTTTTTGTTCGAATTTAGTTAGTATGGACCAATTATATGGTTTACATGTGCAATTTTATCATAATGTTATCCGTCACACGTGTAAATTTTTTAAGTTCCTTCCCTATGTATTTTTATAGCAAATTTTGTACAATTTTCAATTTTCATACGTAAATTTAGTTTGACCTATTCTATAGTTTCAAAAGTGCAATCCATTTATATCGGTTGTCAACATAATGTCTATCCGTCACATGTGTAATTTTTAAGGTTCTTCCTTTGCATTTTTTATATAAAAATTCTGCACATTTTTTATTTAGTTTTTGTTCGAATTTAGTTAGTATGGACCAATTATATGGTTTACATGTGCAATTTTATCATAATGTTATCCGTTACACGTATTCAAATTTTTTAAGTCCCTTCCCTATGTATTTGTATAGCAAATTTGGTACAATTTTCAATTTTTTATACGTAAATTTAGTTAGACCTATTCTATAGTTTCAAAAGTGCAATCCATTTATATCGTTTGTCAACACAATGTTGATCCGTCACATGTGTAATTTTTAATGTTTCTTCCTTTGCATTTTTTATAGAAAAATTCTGCACATTTTTTATTTATTTTTGTTCGAATTTAGTTAGTATGGACCAATTATATGGTTTACATGTGCAATTTTATCATAATGTTATCCGTCACACGTGTTCATATTTTTTAAGTCCCTTCCCTATGTATTTTTATAGCAAATTGTGTACAATTTTCAATTTTTTATTCGTAAATTTAGTTAGACCTATTCTATAGTTTCACAAGTGCAATTCATTTATATCATTTGTCAACACAATGTTTATCCGTCACACGTGCAATTTTTTATTCTTTAATTCTTTGTATTTTTATAGAAATAAATCTCACTGATGAGGACTCCAATCTGAGTCGAAACGTTTGAGGAAAAAATGAAACCCTGAGTTTACATTATTTCTGGACCCTAAAGCCAAAGTAAAAAATCATCTATCTATTAATATTATTGAGGGTCGATATAAGCCAGTTATTTATAATTGTAATCAAGATAATGAAAGAATATTGAAAACAATTTGTCAATAAATATGTAATGAATATAAAAAAAAATTTGTTATTTACAATAAATTGTTCTTTTATATATATATATTATATTATAAAAATTATAATATAAAATATTTTATACATATATTATTTTATTTATATATATATGTATATTTTAAATATATATCCGATCTTAGGAAAAGACTAGTAAAGAGCGAAGTAGAAGGAAAAGAGGTAAAAAGCTATTTTGTAAAATCTTGTCGACAAGCTAGGGTTGAATTGACGAGGACTACCTGACCCATCACGAATACAGCAGACTCACCAACACGAGTTTGGGCCTTACTCCTACAACTTACTTCTTATCCGTGATATTTTGGCGATTTTCGAAAGTGTCGATCCTGGTGTTCGGGTTTGGAACTTTACCTACCCCTGGCGTCTTTCCCCGCAAGGTTTGGAACATTCAATCGCCCTCGATGTCTCCTCTATACCTAGCTTCACTCATCTTCACTGAACGGTCTGACGCAGCAGACATCGACGATAGTTTTCAGGATTTTTGGAAAATCATTTTTCATTGGTATAAGGGAAGAAGTGGGAAGGATGTAGGCGTTTACAATTGAAGATGTACTCGTGGGAAAGCGAGTCGGTCAATTTGGTGCAAAAAATAGTTAAGAGAGTCCCAAAGACCCTTTTTATATGAGAGTGTCATAAATAATCGGAACTCGAAGCTAGCGCGAGCGTTGTGAACGATTGAGCGACATGCGCTGTACATGTGTTTTTTACTTAACATTCCCAGATCTTTATAGATAAACAATTGATCTTAAAAGGGGTAAAAAATCTTATTGCTTTAGTACAGAACGTGACTAATTTGAGTTTTGAGAGACAGGGCTCTCTCTTTAACAAGTTTCAACTCGCTTCGAGGACGAAACATACTCCCGGCTTTGAACTCTCTGAGTTCAAGGAATGAATATAATTATAAGTTTGAAATTGAAATGCTATAAAATAATACATTATAGTATATCTTATAAATCTAGAGTTATGCATATAATATAATTAATTCAATAATACATTATAGTATATCTAATAAATCCACAGTTATGCATACAATATAATTAATGATAAAGGTTACATAAATGAAATTTTAATGATATAAGTGTCGTTTAAAAGATTTTACTGCAGCTTCCCACAAGCCGCCAAAATGAGGCGAACGCGGTGGCGAAAAATGCCAATTGATATTCCTGATTGCGAGGCTACGCGAAAATTTATTGTTATTTTCTTCCGATAAAAGAAAGGCTTTGACTTTTAACATTTCATTCTTTGCTCCGACGAAACATGTAGCGTTGTCAGAGTAAATATCTTTAGGTTTACCGCGCCTTGCAGCAAAACGTTTAATTGCCTTCAAACAGCATTCTGTTGTAAGCTCGGTTACAAGCTCAAGATGAACTGCTTTCGTTACAAAACAAACAAATACGGCTACATAAGATTTTACCGACTTTGTATTTCTGAATTTTTTCTCTTTGATAAGAAATGGACCACAATAATCAAGGCCTACTTTCTCAAATGGTCTCCTTTGTTCTACGCGACTTTTCTTACTTTTTTTTTTTTTTAATAAAATTCTTTATTATTAATTCTTAATTAAGAGAAATGAATTTCTGTTAATTAAGCCTTTATTATTAACTTTTAATAAAAATGGAACGAACTTTTGATCAGGAAAACATACTGGCGTGAATGTTGCTGACGATGATAGGCGTGCTGGTCATCTAGTCGCTCCCATTGACGTAGAGAGGCGGATTGTTGTTCTTCCTCTATTCTGTGGTGTCAGGTTGCATGCTCGGTGCCATACTGCTTACTGCTTCCTTTCTTCGCATGATTATTTTTCTCGCGCTAGCCATTTTGTCGGGAGCGCCTTATCTCGTTGAGGTAAGTTTATCCTGCTGGACTGCATAAATGCTTCGCAGGTTAATCTAATTACAGGCGTCGCCGACTGGTACTGTAGAGTTCTTTCATTTTTATTTATTTTTTTGATGAAAAAATTTTTTTTTTTTTTTTTTTGCGTGTAACTTTCCGTGTCCTCCCTCCTTAGATTTGTCAGCGTCCTCGGTGACACAGGAGGTGGTATTTTAGGCAATTCGGATATTTCGAATTGGAAATTTAGTAGTTTCTGTTTGTACTCGAATTTCAGGGATGTTTACTGGTTGTAAGTATTGTAGTTCTGTTGGTGCCTCTTCCTTTTGAGCGGGTTCTTTTTGGATTTTTTAAACATTTTAGGATTGAATTTTTTCCAAAATAAATCATAATTATTATTGCACTAGATCCTCCTGTCCAGTATTTATTATGTAATTGTTTATTAAAATTTTGTCCTTCGAATACTGTCAATTGTTCTTCTATGGTTGAAAGTGATTCGTCTGTGTGGAGCCTTTTCCAATTTCCTATGTGAGATTTTTCCCACGTAAAAGGTTTTATTTTAGGAAGTTGTTGAATTGTGTCCAACTTCGGAAGAATTTCAGTTATATTGAAAGTAAAATTAGGGTTGTAAATATATTCTTCTGTCCTTTTATTAATCTGAGTTCCGGTTAGGGTGGTATATTTCGTCCTTGCAGTACATCCTGTACCTAATCGGAGTAGTCCTGAATTGCTGAGGTAGCCTTTTTCCAGTTTTCCTTTTATGCAGTTGATGCTTATTGGCTCTGGATTTTTTGTTGAATAAATCCAGGTAGATAACGAAGGGATGTAGTTCCAATACATTTCTTCTTCTATTTTCATCCTGATGTCACAAAGGTGAATGGTATCTTTTGATGGTCTTATTAACATCAAACATTCGCATGAGTTGGTTGTGGAAACTTCGTGCTTGGGCTGGGTGTTTTCACAGATGGTGTTGTAAAAGGATTTTTGACAATTATCATAATATTCTTTGCTTACGAGAAAGAATTTTCTTTCATCATTTGCCAGGGCAATATACGGAGTTTTTGGTATTATATAAATGGATTCTGTTGTATTCGAAGATATTTGTTGATACACTGGATGTGCATAAATTTCGTAAAGTTGATACCCTGCCTTATCTAGTAAGGGTATGTCGACGGCGATGAGCAGTCGTCCAGACCTGATTCTAACATCTGTTTTTCCTAATTTTGATAGTTCTTCTGCTCGAACATGTGAAGTGGGTATTGGAAATTCGTTTTCACTTAATTTAAAATGTATTTCGGTAATGATTTCTTGGAGTTGTTCTTTAGTGAGAAGGAGTGGATGTAACCTTTTTTCTCGTGCTGCTTCTACTATTTTTATAAATTGTTTTAAACTTTCGGCTAAGTGATTAAGTTTTATCTCGATATGGTCAGCCCATTGTCTTATTTTTCTGAAATATATGATGTTACTCCAGAATTGATTATGCGATTCTATGTTATTGATGGTCTCGTTTAGTTGTTGTATGTTGGCGATCTCTTGCGATTTTTGATTCAATTCTAGGTGAATGTTGTTGATTTCTGATTTGACAATGTGGGTCTGTTTTCTCAAAATTTTGCTAAGGTTATTTTGTCTGTCATGTAGTTCGTTGATAGCGTTACCATATTCTTCTGCGTCGTCGGAAGTCATCACTCCTATCACTGGTCCAATAATTGATCCGATAAAGCCTAATAGGGGTGCTCTTCGTTTCTGCATACTTGGGGGTGGGTTTTCTGCTTCTGGTGTATCTTGTTTTATTTCTGCTAACATATTTTTTAATTCTTCATAATTATTTTCGATTTGTTTGACTTTTCCATTCAACAGGTCTACTCTAACTTCACTTCTGCAGTCTTCTTCTAGGGATTGGTCCAAACATGTTGAATATACGTTGTTTATATCAGTTGATATGTTTTTAGATTGGAGATGTGCTTGTAGGTGCTGTGGATCCATATACACGACAATCCTCCAATATGTACTGGTAATACGCAAGGGCTCAACTTTGGCATAAAATAGTCCAGGGTTGTTTCTCAATGGTTGAATTTCATATTGTGTTGGGGTGACTGGGGTTGCAAAAATAATGACGATCAAGATCCAGGTCCATTTTTCTCGGCCTTGGGTGGGGTTTAGTTGGTCCATTCTGCTACTGGATGACGCTGCGTATCAGAAAATATATATAAGTACTTTTCAAGATAGGTTTTATTTAATCTTATCCCTTTACTCTGTTAAATTACTGTACTGTTGAATTTGGGGTTTTTGATTTATCAGAGTTAAATTTTATGATTTTAATACATTTTATTTTGATCATTTTGAATATTCTACATGTGGTTACAGGGTCTATAGGTGTTATTATATCATATATATGCATTGGATATTATGCCTATTACAATGTGTTTAATAAAGTTCGAGTGGTGTGTGAGACATTTATTGAGTAATATAAATTAAATTTGGATTTTTAATGTTATCTACAGGATCCCAAAAGTCCTCTTCCGTAACAGTGTAATTTTCTTTACAATTTTTATTACGTTTTATTTTTCTTGAACAATTTTCTACTTTATGTCCTCGTAAATAACAATATTCGCAACATTGTTCCCACTTATATAGTTTAATGAGCATCCTACTTTCTTTGTCTTGACGCAAAACAAAAATATCTTCTACTTCATTATTAATATTTCGCTCTTCGCTAAAATAATAATTATCCTCTAGGTTTTTTAGAATTTTCCTTGCTGCCTCATGTTCAGCATTTTTAAGTTTGTTTTCGCCATTGCTACTTTCTGAAAAAATCTTATTACGTTTACAATCTTTTATAGTACATGATGCGTAAAAAGTCCTATTATGGGCTGGTCCTTCTGACTTTATTAGGATATAAGAGGGTTTGGTAAATCCGTATTCGGCTGATAGCTCTTCCAACGCTCCCTTTGGATTCTTGAGGTGTTCCACATCTCCTTTGGGATGTATGTATGTGGGATGGATTTGTCCTCTGGGGAGTGGTGAGTCCAATGTTGTGAAACCAGACATGTCCTTCCTATAATGAGAAGACTATTAGTTTCTAATATTAAGTGATTATTCGTAAGCTATTTTGAGTTTGTCTACGTGTTTTTGGAATAGGGTTATTTGGAATAGGGCTATTTTTCCGAACACTAATTCGAATGGGGTGAATTTTGTTGCACTGTGGACAGATGTGTTATAAGCAAACATGGCGAAGGGTAGCAGTTGATCCCAATCGTCATAATTTTCTGCATAGGCTCTAACATAATCCATTAGTACGGCATGGCTCCTTTCTAGTGAACCATTAGATTGTGGTCTATAGCCTGAGGTGGTTATTTGTTTTATTCCAAATATTTTTGATAAATTACTCAATAGGTTGTTCACAAATCCTATTCCTTTATCGGTAAGAATTGCTTTTGGTTCTCCATACTGAGAAATAAGGTTTTTTGCTAATGCATGGGCTATTGTTGCTGCTGAGATGTCTGGAATTGGTACTGCTATGCAGTATTTTGAAAGGTTGTCCTGCATGGTTAATATGTGCTTATTGCCGTCTGGGGTGGTTGGTAATTTGCCTACAGTGTCTAAAGAAACTTTATCAAAGGTATCCAGGGGTGTATCTGTTATCAACATGGGTTCATGAATTTTGGCTCTTACAATTTTTTGTTCTTGACAAATTTTGCATTTTCTTACAAAATCAGTGACTTGTTCTTTGATTCCTGGCCAAAAGTACCTTTCTCGAATTCATTGGTATGTTTTGTTAACTCCTTTATGGCCTCCGATCTTACTATTGTGGTTTTCAGAAATTATTTCTGGACGTGACTCCTCAGGGGGTGTACTTACATTTCCGTAACACATACTTATCTTTATATTACTGTTTTCAAACTCGTTGATTATAATTTTGAGCAGTTCTTCCTTCGTCAGGTCGTCTGTCAAGTCTCCTTGTCGCGAAATATGAAATTCGGTGATGTTTTCTCTGAATAGGGCCACTCTTAAATTATGGAGGGCTGTTTGGAGATTGGTTTTATCTATGTCGTCGAAATGTCGGTTTTTTATTATCAGTGAATATACATTATATTGTCTTCTGGGGGTAATCAATACTTCTCCTATTTTTGGCTGTTTAATTTTTAATTCCTGTGGGTCTATTGCTCCAATGTCGATTAGTAATCTTCCTACAGGGGTGGTTACTTCAACATCAGCAGAAATAAAGAAAAGAAAAACTGAAGTTTGTCGTAGGGGCGTTTGAGCTACAACCGGTGGGTAATTCTGGGGGGATGCTGGTGATAAGCTTAGAAGTGTTTTTAGTCTTGTCATTATGTGTGTTTTCAGAGATTTTTTCCGAAAATTGAGGAATTTCCGTGTCCATTCTGCGTGGCTTGTATCTAGTGGATGAAGTTACTGTATTGGGGTGGTCTTCTTTATTACTTGAATATGGGGTTGATGTCGCTTTAGGTTCTTTGAATGTTGAAGGACTAACGTTTGCTAGCATGTCGGGTGTTGCATGTATCTCAGGTCCAAAAGGTACGCTTTTTCGGGTCCGCAGAGGTGGATTGGGGGTAGGTTGATCTTCTTCATCAGAAGATGGGATTCCGGGTTCCAAATTTTCCTTTGTTTCTGGGTTCACCTCCTTTGCAATTTTTTGTGTTTCTTTCATCAATTTCTGTGCTGTTTCAATTGCTGTTTTAATTCGGTTATTAAATTCAGTCTCACTTTCTGGTTCTAGTTCTTCAATGGCTTCTAGGAGTTCCTGATTGTCTTCTCCTTCCGAAACGGCTGTGATCTCGAGGATAGGGGCATCTTTTCTAGTGTTTTCTTTGTCTAGCCAATTTTCGCGAGCCTTTAAAGATTTTTCAAACAATAAAAATGAGTTTTCCAGGCTCTCTTTTGATGGCTTAGGTTTACTTTCTTCTGTATGTTTATTATCATCATCACTAGGACTATCTTCACTATCACTTACAGGTGGACTCACGATTTTTATAGGTCCTTCTTGTTGTTGTACTGTAAGAATTGGTTCTTCTTGTTCCTCAAAAGGGAATTCAGTTTCGGCCTATGGTACATTTGCTGGGGCACTTTTAGGTATGGTTGAGGGTGGGTATGCTGCGGGGGGTAGATCTAAACTGGGTAGTAAACTTTTTCTTTTCCGGAGAATTGGGGGTGGTTCCAAGTCTTTTTCTGTATCATCAGAGCTACTGTCTTCTTTATAGTCAGGTCTTATCTTGACTTTTTGTTCTTCTGCTCGTCGACGTATCAGTCGTTTACTGATGGTACTTTTATCTACTTCTGCTGTAGTAGAAGTACTGGATTTAGATCGAGATAGAGTGGGGTTGAGCTGCTTCGAAGTAGATGGGTTTGAAAGTTCACCCTTTGGCTTCGCTCCCTTTCTGGTGAAAATTGAGGGCTTGTTCAGTAGGCCAGAGACTGAGGTTTTTGTTTGAGGTTTAGTGCTGGATTCTATTTTTTTAGACTGTCGAGTGAACATCGGCATTATTCTGGTGGGTAATTCTTGTATCTGTTTTAATGCTGCTGCGTTATTTTCTACTGGATTTCGAGACAGCGCGTCGGCATTGATGTTTAGTTTGCCCGGTTTATACTTAAATGTGTACTCGTAATCTTGTAACATTAATCGCCATCGAATCAATCTCTGCCCTGGGTCTTTGACTGAGTCTATCCATTTTAGTGGCTCATGGTCGCTCATAAGAGTGAATTTTCTTCCATACAAATAGGGTCTGAATTTTGCTATTGCGTATAACACTGCTAAACATTCTTTCTCAGTGGTTGAATAATTTAACTCGGGTCCAGTTAGTGCCCGTGATAGGTATGCTACTGGCAGGTCCATATTTTGGACTTCTTGGCTTAATACAGCGCCAATTGCGAAACCTGATGCATCTGTTGTTACTGTAAATGGTTTATTAAAATCTGGATATTGTAAAATAGGGCTATTACATAGGGCTTGTCTTAATATTTTGAAACTTTCTTCTTCTTCTTTTCCCCATTTAAATACTGCTTCTTTTTTCAAAAGATTCGTTAAGGGTTTTGCTATTGCGGAAAAGTCTTTTATAAATCTCCGGTAGTATCCTGCTAGCCCTAGGAACTGTTTGATATTTTTAGGGTTCTTGGGTTGCGGAAAACATTGTACAGCCTCTATCTTCTTTGGATCGGGTTTTACACCTTCGCTGCTAATGATGTGACCCAAGTAAGCTATTTCTTTAAATAGAAATTCACATTTTTCGGGTTGCAGAGACAGGTTTGCTTCTTTTAATCGTTTCAGGAGTCTTCTTACCTTTTTTCCGTGTTCTTCTAGATTGTTTGCAAATACAACTATGTCGTCTGGGTATACGAATAGTTCTGTTCCTTGCAGTCCTATTAACACTTGATCCATCAGCCGTTGGAATGTGGCTGGTGAATTTTTTAATCCCATGGGCATTCTGACATATTCATAATGCCCTTTTAATGATGAGAAAGCTGTCTTAGGTCTGTCCGCAGGGTCTAGTTCTATCTGGTAATATCCACTCGCAAGGTCAAATACTGAAAAATATTGGGCTCTACCTAAATGATCCAGAATTTCGGAAATATTTGGCAGAGGGTAAGCATCGTCAATCGTCTTTTCATTGAGAAGGCGCAAGTCGATCACTATTCTCCATTTTCTTTTTCCGGTGTGGTCCAATTTTTTAGGTATAATTAGTAATGGAGAGTTGTAGGGTGATTTTGAATTTTGAATGGCTCCTTCAGTTTTCATTTTAGTTATGACGCGTTCTATTTCTTCTTTCTGAGCTGGTGAAAACCGGTAAGGGCGGGTGTTTATCGGTATTTCGTCTGTTCTATGTATTTTATGTTGTACCAGATGTGTAGAGGTTAGTGGTTCCGCAGGCAGATAAAAGCTATTTGGAAACTCTCGCACTATTTCTATGACGTGCTCCTTTTCTTCTTGATTGAGATGATCTAACTGTAATTTGTCAATTACTTCCTCTATTTTGTCTCTTTCAAATTTGAAATTTTCGGCTAAAAAATATTCGTCTGAATCTTCTCCTGGTAAATTATAATATTCGAAGAGTATTAATTCTTGTGGGGGTATTTCAATGCTTAAATCTTTTTCAGTTGTGTTGATTGCTAATACGTGGCAAATTCCGTTTGCGTTTGTTACAGCTGCTTCACCCACTAGTACTCCTTCTGTAGTTTTAATTAAGGGTAGATAACCTTCTTTTAATTCTGTATTTGTGACTTCTACGGGGATTACTCGTTTAGTTCTGGCTTTGATCTGGATAGGTCCTAATGATGTCCCTTTGTAGCCTTTCATATTTTCCTGGGCTATTTTGGATTCTTCGTCTACAAATGGTACGGGTTTGGTTGGGTTGGAATGAGTGACGATTGTGTTGTGCCAAAATGAAATCTCTACCTTTTCTTGTCGGAGGTATTCTCTTCCTAGAATCAAGTCGGTGTTGATAGGAAAATCTGGTTCTGTGACGTGAAAGGTCACTATTGAGTTTTTAATTTTTATTTGAACGGTTCCAAGGGTTGAAATCTTATTCTGGGTTATACCAGCTATTTCAATTGCTTCATTGTGTGATACCATTATGTCTTCGTCGAGTGAGCTTAGCTTAATTATGTTTACGTCTGCTCCAGTGTCGACTAGTAATTGGGCCTTGTTTTCTTTAAAATTGGGTGAGCTGATCTCTACTACTGGTGATTCTCTCCTAAATTTTGTGCACAGGACTTTCTTTGCTGCATTAATATCCTCACACTGCTTTGACGCTCTTTTTGGTCTGTGCTCGTCGTCGCGTCCTCTCGGCGAGCAAGGCTGGAGTTTAAATGTTCTGTGTTTGATGGAGATGGGGATGGCGTACGAGGGGGGTTGGTGGGGTTCTTATAGGGGTAGTTAGGGTTTGGATATGGAATAGGGTGATTTGGGTAATAAGGATATGGTTGATAGGGTGGATATGGGGGGTATGGATAGGGGTGGGGGAAACTGCTGGGGTAGTTTTGTTCCTTTGGGAAATGGTTTCGTCTATTTAATCTAGGTGAATTTTGCCTATCTTCATTGGGTCTATTTCTTTCTGGAGAGGCCGCAAATCCGACATGCGGACTAGGGCTACGATCACGCATTCCTGAGTAGGCAGGTTGAGCAAAATTTCTGTCATAAAAGTTATTATGTGGGGATTGAGGGTTTAACTGATGTCTTGATTCGTATTCTATGGCATATTTTAGAGCTGCTTCTATTGAATTTGGATTTCGGCTTTCTACTGTTCCTGAGAGTCCATCTGGAAGTCCACGAATAAAAGATTCTAACGCACAATCGTTGAGAGGGGCTAACAATAGATCCGCGTTATCGTATTTATCTTCTAGTGCGGCTTGCGCACCAGATTTTAATAATGTAAGGCGATCGTAGTATTCACTTACACTTTCGTTACGGGTCATTTTGATGTTCGAAATTTCGTGTGTGTACCAGGTATATGACTTGTGAGGAGCAAACCGTTGTTTGAGGTGGTCAATCAAGTCCTTCATGGAGAAAAAACTTTTTCCGTGTGTGCTATCTCTTGCTGCTCCCTTCAGTCGGGAGAGAACCGCCCTGATATACTGTTTTTCACAGTTGGCAGGTATGCTGGCTTCTCCGTTTATCACGTCCTGAATAAAGTCTCTTACTGGCATATTTTTACCATTAAATATCGACACATTCATTATGCCTTGTTGAATAGCAAAACATTCTGCCATGGATGTTACCATTGCGTCGTTTAAGGTACGCGAGATGTCGCCGGTAAAATCGGTTGCTCCGGTCTTGTCTGATCGAATGCTGTCTTTGGGCATGTTGATGGTTTTTTAAACGCTTGAAAATTATCAATGAGTGCTCTGAACTGGCACTACTATTATCTTTGATGTAATCTCGACGTCTGTATTTAATGCTCAATCCAAATCTCTATTTTTGGAAATTTATGGGCCTAAAATTGAATATGTATTACAAGTTTACCTTTATCAATTTTGTCTATTTGACTAAATCCGGAATAGGAAGATTCAATTTAGAAATAAAGGATTTTCCAATTACTCCTGCGATACCTGTACCTATTTCGTGTTTAATTATGTTGAATTTAATTGAATTACGCAAAATTGGGATTTCTACTGATCCTACTGTTGAAAGAGTGGCGTTATGTAGTATGTAGATTTTTAAATGGTTTATTTTGACTTCGGGGATTATTTTATCCTTTTGGATTAAATTGATATTTAGTGTTGGATCGTACAAGAAATCTCCTATTTTATTTTTTAATAGGTCAGAATATACTGAAATTATAATATTGGTTTGATGTTTTATTATTATTTAAGTTGGTTAGTTGCCATATAATGTAGCCAACTTTGTTATTATTATTTTTTATAACTATCGATTTGAATTTGAATTTGTTTTTGTTAAAGAATTTATGCTGTAGTTTTAACGCACTGTCAATTTTGGTCGCGATGTATGCAGGTACTCTACGTTCTTAGCCTTGAATGCTATGATTTCAATGATGGAAAGGGGGTCAGGTCAGACGTATTTAATATTCGCTTGAGTGAATTTTACACTTGTTATTTTAATAGTTGTTTAAGAGAATTAACAAAAGTTATTTCGAGCGATATGAAATTGGACAAGTTAGATTTAATGAAAATGCGTGAACAATTGTGGCAATTATAAAATTTGTTTATTGCTAACAAATAACAAAATTGTTTATTGTTACAGAATTTTAGTGATGCAAGATTGGACAAACTAGACTCAAGCACAATTTTTTGGACAATCTTTACATTCAAAAATATTCTGTTAGTTAATTAAGTTGAAAATTGCAGTTTATAAACAATACAATACGAGCACTTCTAATTTTGCCTTATCCAATGATCGAAATCACTGGTGACCGTTCAACGTACCTAAAAGGACTTATACTCTTGAAGGCTGTTTTTTGTTTGTATTAAACTCAATCTGAAACTTAGTTAACAATTTCTGATTGGAAACAAACTGTTATTTTTAAGTAAATTTGATAAAATGTTCACTGTTTGATTTATTTTTGATTTGATTTTACTGTGATATAAATTATATTTATTTCGTTTGCCTTTTTTTGTTTTTATTTATTTTATTAGATTTCAATAATTTCAGTTATTCAAGATTGGGCAAACAAAATCTTGACTAATTTTAGGAATTAGAGAAACTATTTAGTTGGGTATAAATTATTGGCAATTATTAGTTTAAGTAATGCAAAATTAGACAAGCATGACTCAAGCAGAAATTCCTGAATAATTTTTTGCATTCACAAAACTACAATATGTCGATAATTTAATTATTTATCGAATACAATTGAGAATTTTAGTGATGCAAGATTGGACAAACCAGACTCAAGCACAACACTTTGGACAATCTTATGCAATCACAAATATTCTTTCAATTGTTTAAAGTTAAAATGAAAGTTATAAACAATACTTGACACACACTACGAACTTTGCCTTGCCCAGATGATCGAAATCACTGGTGACCGTTCAACGAATCTAAGAAGGACTTATACTCTCGAGTGCAGTCTTCGTTCTGTTTAAAACTTAGATAATAACTTATTTTATTTAAATAATTATTCCAATAATGTTTTAATTTTAAAAAGCGGGAATTAATTCCGACTATTTGAAATTCAACAATTTTAAATTTATTTGTTTCAATTTATTTATTAATAAGTTAGAAAATTTCGAAAATGTGAAGCTTAATAGTTATGTAACAATCTAAATTTTCCGAAATGATTGTACATATAATTTTGTCGCTTCAAATCATAAATTTGGAAATAATTACTAATTGTGACAACAATAGTGACGATCCCACCGCTGCCACCAAATCAGCTGTTACGTCCCGAGCTAAGGCGAGGGTAGGTTGGGAAAATTAGGAAAAGGGAGGAAAGTTTGCTGATTAAATCAGAGTGGTAAATTCTGATTATTTATATTTTTGTGGGATCGTTGTCACTAGTCAAACCTATGCTGCTCGAGTTGTTCACAATAATAACAAATTTGATTATATTGCGGTGTATAAGCTTTATTAATTAAAAGATAGGTATACAATAAGTTTTGAAATGCTATGTGTATGACTTATACTACTTCTCAGGATGAGAAGGCAATATTAAGGGTTTTATGCGTTTATGAGTTAGTAATACAGGTTTTGAGATGCCTATATATGTAACTCACGCATTAAAAGTGTGCGTCTATATAAGTCAATAATACAGGTTTTGAGATGCCTATATATGTGACTTCCGCGTTTAAGAGTGTGCGTCTACAAGTTATTAATACAGGTTTTGAGATGCCTAGGTATACAACTCACGCACTACAATTGGCGTTATAGTTAATATAATAAGTTTTGAGATGCTTATATATATATATAACTTACGCTTTTTCCTTGCTTGAGAAGGCAAGAGAAAGAGTTTTGTCGTATATTTCTCCTTGTTGATAGCTGGATAACGGCACAATCCTGGCTGGAGTTAAGTAGTGCTAGTCAAGTAGTACAGGTAGCGTATCAGACAATCCAACTTGCTTGCTAAACACTGGTTAAGTTCGTTTTCTGTAGATTTAACTCTTAGAACTCGGCTTAATACGACGATACACGTATTTAACGGCACTTATTAATTCACGACCACCGGACTTCCACCACTTAAGGACCAGGGATTTTATTTACCAAATACCGAGGTATTCCTTGTGTAAGATACCGATTTACGAATATCGAAGGGCCAGTTCGTGACACCGACAGTATGACTTGCGGACGGAGTGATTACCGACGTTAAGATCTTGAAAAATGAACAGCTACTAGCGCGGTGATCCCACTCCTATAGGCCAAGTGGCGAAAGAAAAATAGTAATTGCTACGTCCCCTAGTCGCCGCTAGTGCGTCATCGAAATGAACATCGTGCGGAGTCGACATGTTGTCACTTGTCTGCCTGTTTTAATTAATTAAAATTCATAGCGATTTCAAGTGATTTTAATGGAATTCGATCTATAAAGTGCTAATACCTAATGTGCCAACAATTAGCAGCTCTTTACTGTTTGCCCTCCAAATTAAAATAGTTGTAGCTGCAAATCGGGTAAGTCACCAATAACTTTTGTTTTAAATCCAAAATAAAACTCGTAAAGGCTTGGTTTCTCGTTTTGTGTATACAAATTCATTACGTATTATCATATTGCAAAACCCGATAAGAAAGCTTGCATTAAAAAGTATTTTTGTCCTTCAGTTTTAAATCCGCATTTAAGTGTTGATAAAGATAAAACTCTAGTTACCTTCAAAGCCGATTTGAGCCAGGTACAAAGTAACCTTAAATATAATAAAATCCGAATTTTTCCTTTTTCGCATGGGATGGCGAAAATTTTGCGCCCTTCATTACTGGATCTGAAGTGGAGGGGGGATGGGTAGTTTTCGTGCAATCTAGTTCCTGCTCCGTCCCCTAGATGTCGCTGATATAAATTCATTCGCCCCGCCACCATCTGTAAGTACCCCTTCAAAATACATGGGAGTGGGCACACCGTGGCTACTAGCGAAAAGACAACCTCCAGCGGTAAATCTGGGGTTTATATATTATTGATTATTCCCATAGTGGGAGAGTGACTGCTAATTTGTAGATCGGCACGTACGTTACTAATTTGTAGATCGGCACGTACAGTGATAATTTGTTGATCGGCACGCGTCTGGCGGCAATGTCGATGACCATGCTTGCTGACAGTCGCGGAAACTCGTGAACTCGCGGCTAGTTCTCACGCAGGTCATACTATCTGGATCAAAGTCCATTGATGCTCGGTGCGGTATCTCTTTCTCTCGTCTTTTCAGCTATGTTATTTAATATATATATGTTGACAGGTCGGTGCAATTGTACTAGGTCATAATTGCACTGACTCATCTATTATTTTACAACTTGGTTTATATTCTTATAGTATTTATGAAGTACATGAATTTTTGGTGTTTATATTCTAAAATATTATTCAAGCTAATTTGCGGATCCCCAATAATGTGATTGATATTATTGATTGATTATCCATTATTGGTTATCGCTGATTATTATGTGCTGTTGTTTGATTATTATTACCAATCATTTAATGGCTGTTCTTAACAATAATGAATATTATTGTTATTTTTATTAAATAATTATTAATTTTTTATTGGCTTGGTTCTCTACATTACCGACGGTAAGGTAGTTTTCCTATTTTATGCAACTCAACTGCCTTGTCGATCTCAGGTAATTATCCTATCGACAAGTAGTTATCATCACAGTGATGTGATTTACGTTCGTCAATCGCCTGGTTGTGTGCTGGGTTGCCTTGCTGTAGGCGCGATTTTAAATTTTTATTAATTTTTACGGGATGTAACAATTGCACCAGGTATATCTTAGGGTAGTAGGTTCACCAAAAATACCTACAAGCGTGCCGCGAGCAGCGCCGCTATGGTGAGAAAACTTCGCACATAGAAACTATAATCACTAAGGGAATCAAGTTCTCGCCGTTGCAGGCAGGGAGTCGGATAGGGCTGGTATAGACCACGGTAGTATAGACGTGTCTGGCAACTCCCGTGGTGGGGGGTGTTCCCTTCTTGTAGTCAGAATGTTTCATATTTTTGCCATGGATAGCGCTAGTATCGAGTAGTAGCCCGAATGACCGCACTATAGCATGTATACTTATAGATATACCGTTGAGTGAAGATAGGTCTCAACGGATATACCCAGAACGTAGTCAGCTGTGAAAGCTGTCTGTAAACCACGGGTATTCCTTCAACGCAATAGTTTCTATGTGCAAAATTTTCTCACCAGAGCGCGTTGCACGCGTCACGCTCTACAAAAGCAGACCTAAGCATTGTGTTGAACGGGTGATTATCTGAAAATGTGTAATTAAATAACAATTTAAATAAATATATAATATAAATATAAATTAAATATCGAAGAAAGCACTTTTATATTTTTTTACAAAATAGATTTGTATAAGAAATATAGTGTCGTTGATGTTGCATTTAAAATCCATTTAGTATTTCTTTAGCTTCCTTAATTTCAGAAAATTTAACTGAACAAGATAAAAATATTTTATTCTGCATGAGATTTCGAACAGAATATTATCAATAGTGCATAAAAGTTTCACTAATTTTTTGTTCCTTTCCTTTTGGAGGAACAAACGATCATCCTTGTACACCTACCTTCTTGCAAATATACAAGATATTATCTGTCTTTAGCATTTTGAAACCTCCAAAGCCTGGAAATTGTACACTCATAAAAAAGATTTGATTCAATCAAATAAAATGATTAGTTTGAACAACTTTCTTTGATTTAAAGAAATGATTTGTTTAAATGAAATAAAATTTGTTTTCTTCAAAACAAAGAAATTAATACATTGATATATGGTCAATGATTCAAAATGTTTTTATCCTTATTCTACGTTGAAAATAACGTTAACTGGTAATTGAAATATGCAATAATTTTATTTATTTACGCTAAAAATTGAAAAAAATATAATACCTGCCATTCAAGGCATAAAATGGAATATAGCAAATTTTATAGTAATGAATATTTCTTGTCATGTGAAACAAAATTTATTATTCAATGCAAAGAACATGCCACTGGAGCTGTGGAGATGTTTGCATATGTGATTTTATTTTATTTTAAATAAGAATGAGACAATTCGTAAGACAGGAAATGGCTGAAATTAAAAAATGTAGCGTCTAGAAAAAAGAGCAGCCAAGCTTTGCGACACTTAACTATTCATCATCGATCTGCACATGTTAAAAATATGTATAGCAACTTTTATAGTAATGAATATTTTTTGTCATGTGAAACAAAATTTATTTTTCAATGCAAAGAACATGCCAATGGAGCTGTGGAGGTGTTTAAATATGTAATTTAATTTTATTTTAAATAAGAATGAGACAATTCGTAAGGCAGGAAATGGTTGAAATTTCAAAATTTAGCGTCTTGAAGAAAAAAGCAGCTAAGCCTTGCGACACTTAACTAGTCATCATCGATCTTTACCTGTTAAAAATATGTACTACAAATTTTATAGTAATGAATAATTTTTGTTACATTTACAAATTTTTAATTGAGTATATATTTCCCTTCACATGGTTTTTTATGTTGAACATAGGGCTTAACAAAATATTTATTTTTTATTTCATTTGTTTGAAGCTGGAAAATAAAAATGGAAAATACTTCTATTTAGAGTTTAAGCTTTTTACTTATTTTTAAATATATTTTTAGTCATATGGGGATAACATAAAAAAAATTTTGTTCAGGTTATGCCTAACGGTGAGATACCCCTTCTATTAGCACTCGAGGCCTATATAATGTAGAGCGAAGGGCCCGCTACTCAGTTCTTGTCCGACCAATAAAGTTATAACCACTGAGCTTTCTAAACAAACGACTCAGCAATATTCTCAAAACCCCATTCTTCGATATTACGCATACAATTTTTTGGCGATCCTACCTGGATCCGCTAAGTTCTCTCGGTTCTCGAAATTCTACGGAATAGATTAATTAGATCCATATATAAACGCGCACGGCACAAAAAATAGAAACTGGATTCTACGCACCAGAAGCAAGTGAGAATCTTACAAGATTCATTATGGAAAGAACTCCGGACTTTACTACGGTAAGCCTGAAAGAAAATAAAATAAAAGTAAATTAGTATTTATCTGAATATAATTAGGCGCTGAACATAGTAGGCCCTACACTACGTAAATTCAGATTAAAGAACATTCAAATTGGAACGAGTCCCGCAAACAGGCGGAAGAGGTACGTCACATACATGGTAAGAACCTAAGAAGAATTGGACCAGGTTGACCAACGCCCATAACCTGTATAGCAGCAAGTAACTAACGCCCTTTGGAGAAACCGGATTCCAGCAAGCAGCAGAGTGGTTGATACGTCATCGTTTGAGAAAGTCGCAGCGGATTCCACGGAATCCAGAGATACTGAATCTCAGCTGTTAGCGGAAGCGAGAAACCGTAAGCATAAAAAATATATATGAATCTAAGCATTGTAACTTCGCGACTTGAAGCGATCTCAGGCCATTGTGTATAAGTCCTCCTTACGTTCGTTGAACGGCGACTGTATTACATTACAGGCGAGGCTAAATAGTGCTGAGATCGGGTCGACTATACTCCTGGTGTTCCAGAGCACTGGTCGTTCCTCAGTAAAACAAATACACTACTATTGAAATCTAAGGAATTGCAATAGGCGATTGCTTCGAATTTTATAGTATTAAAAAAACCGAAACATTTAATATTGTAGCGCGACACATCCACCCGTTACGCAAACCATCATCAAATAGGGAAAATAGGTGAAAAAAGGCACACCGGCGTTTGACAAACATCAAAACGGTACTTTGTACCGGATCGGCTCGTCACTTTCTATAAATCTTCCATTCGCGACAGCTCCAATGTCTAAAGTTCATTCAACTGTCCGAGCCAAGTCCCCCTTCCATACCACGGAAGAACTGTTAGGACGAATGCTCGCCCAAATGGAATCTCTCACTTTCTCTTTCAATACGCTTAAGAGACAAAATGAAAACAGAATAGAGGAAATTTCTAAGCTGGCAAAGAAAGTAGGTTGCTCGGGAGAAGTTGAAACAGATAAAGAAACTACACAACGACAAGATGTTACCAATGACTCGTCATCCGAAGGGAAACAGGAAAACAGGCAAGCACAAGAAAACTTACGATTTAGGAATGAGAACATCTACGCATAGCCCAATGTACGATTCCCCGCCCCCTTAGCATCACGCTTCGACGAGGAGGGAAGGATAAAAGCAGAAACCGCGATCAAAACCATTCGTGGGAATGGTCAAGACGATATAGGAATAGAACATTTCATTAAAACTGTTAAGAAAGCAAAAACCAGATGTACACAACCTAATTTGCTCCTGGACTTAATCATAGCAAAGAAAATTACTGGCTTCGCGGAAAAATCAATCAGATAATTACAAATAAACTCATACGAGGATTTATACGACGCACTTAGACAAAATTTAAAATCGCCAAACTCGATTCTAGCCCTAAAATCAAAATTAGAAAGTTGCAAACAAGGAGCAACTGAGTGTGTTCAAAATTTCACTGTTAGGTTCAGGCAAATTATAAATTAAATTAATTACGCTGTACAGGCACAGCATGTCAATCCCATGGATCGTCGAATAAAAATGAAGCTCGAAGATCAAGAAGCGGTGAACCGATACCTCCTTAACCTTAAGAAAGAGATAGGTAAACAGATACGACTACTAAAGCCCAATACAGTAACGGAGGCACAGACGCATGCCATAGAGACCGAAATATGGTTAAAAGAAAGTCAACCTGCAAAAACACAATTAGTCACGAGACCTGTACTGAAATACCTACCAAGGCCGCAACCAGTGCTACGATCTAACACCAACACTAACGGAATAAGAACACCTAATCATTCACTATCACTAGCAGACAGAGTAAAAATTATTTGTTATAAATATGACAAAACAGGTCATTTTGCAAACCAATGCCACGTTAGACAGGGTTTTCAACCCGGCCTGAACGTCAAAAGACCCCCACAACCAGTGAGAATGGTGCAAGAGGAAAACACAGATGCAATACAAATGACACCGGAAGAAGTACAGGAAGAAATGGAGTACAACGAATCAGCAGAATATCAGCCGTATGCGGATGACTCCGGTCCATACGAGCAAGAAGAAGAACAGGAGAATACAGACTACTGGTCGACTCAGGAGCAGCAATAAATTTAATTAAGGAGAAAGTGATTGCCATTGACGATGAAAGGCAAAAATACATCAAAAAATTTATTATGGGTAGAGACGAACACATCTCTACAGAAACATTTAATTTAACATTTTTTGGACAATCACATATTTTTCATATTGTACCTGACAATTTCCCACTTCCAGAAGAAGGGATAATAGCAATAAAATTCTTTTCTAAATATCGACGTTATGCATTTAGAGGATTAATAGGCACAAGATGCTTTGCATATATAGATGACATAGTAATTTTTGGCGAAACTATTCAAAAACATAACGAAAATTTAGAAGCGGTTTTGGAAATAATAAGAACCCATAGAAATCAAGTACAGTACAGAACTTTAAACGATTAAAAACAGTAAAGGACGTACAATCCTTTTTAGGACTCGCAGGATACTATAGAAAATTTATAAAAAACTTTTCAAGCATTGCAAGACCACTCACTAAGCTAACTCAAAAAGATACAATATTCGACTGGACATTAAACTGCGAAAAAGCATTCTATGACTTGAAAAATGCATTAATATCAGCACCAGTGTTAAGGTTTCCGAATTTTAAAGAACAATTCACCTTAACGACTGACGCCTCAAATCAAGGCATAGGAGCATTTCTTAGTCAAAATGAACACCCATGCTTATCCATCTCAAGAACACTCAACAAAGCTGATGAAAGATACAGTACCTCAGAAAAAGAGCTTTTAGCTATAGTATGGGCTATGAAGCGTTTCAGACAGTATATCCTTGGTAACAAATTCAAAATCCAAACGGATCAAAGAGCTTTGGTCTGGCTCCATAACGTCAAGGATCCTAGCTCAAGATTGCTACGATGGCGATTGAGACTGGAGGAATACGATTACGATATCGAATACGTAAAAGGAAAAGAAAACAAAGTTTCAGACTGTTTATCCCGACGACTTACTGCTATAACACCACTATTAGATTAGCTGAAACAGCATGCAATAAAGAATGTCCACAAATGCATGATGTACATCTAGTTAGGAATCGATACAATAGATAAAGATACAAAAATACCATCCTCATGAAGCTCTTAGGAAAACAACAAACCAGGCAATGAAGAGCATTAGCCAACTTCGTCGGAGATATTTCAAAAACATTATTTGGAACCCGCAACGAAAATGATATCTGAGTCAAATAAATGCTGAATTTGATAAAATTTACAGTGACAATAAGAATATAGCTACCATGTTATAAAACCATACACAAATTCTTAGACTCATCTTGGATTCCTCATCAGTCAATCACAAGGAGATACTAAACAATCTAAATAGCAAGCGACAACTAGCTGGAAATCTGAACATATGAGTGAACGCCATATCCAGATCCTAGCGGACCCGTGTGAGAGAACGGTCATAGAATACTCTGACCGTTCTCTGACTGTTCTATGACTGTTTTATAACCACGCATTATTACGGCTAAGAACGGTAAAAAAGACATTAAAAGCATTGCAATTATGATTCTGTGGCGAAATTTGAATTAGAAGGTGAAGCAATAAATACAATTATCTTATTTTTCAGCGATAAAAACTAGAAAAACATAATACCTGTCACTGAGGGCAGCTTCAACTGCTCTTAGTAGCATTTTGCGCGCTAAATTTAAAAACAGAATTAAAGATTGAGAAATGCAAATGTGTAAGATAAATGAATTTAATAATGAACTTTACGTAATAAAAGTTGCTGATATTAATTAAAGTTGCACGAATAATGTGAAGTCTCTGATGTCATTCAATTGTCATTTTTTACTTTTGTACATGATGCGACTTTACCGACCACCGTAACAAATCAAACAAATCATTTGGATTAAGAAATAGAAATGTGTAAAATAAATTAATTTAATAATGACATTTACGTAATAAAAGTTGCTGATATTAATTAAAGTTGCATGAATAATGTATAGTCTCTGATGTCATTCAATTGATATTTTTTACTTTTATGCATGATGCGAATTCATAGACCACAGTCACAAATCCTAAAAAGTATTTTCTAAAAAGTATTGATAAATGATTTGGGGTAATTCAAAATACGTAAAATAACACAAAAAATATTTATAATTTGACAGTATTTGTATTTGCATTTTTTTGGGTGATAATACTTCTAATATACAGATGTATATCCAATTGAAAGAACTTAAGTTCATGTATCAACCAGTACAGCTGACTAAATCAATAATATCAGTTTCCACCCAGGATTTTCCCATAAAAATAAATTTTGTTATTTGAAAATTTAGGACACAATAAAGGTCATATTAGCGGATGTCTGTAGACTTTAATTACTTTTCAACAATAAAAAATAATAATTCCTGTTTCACCGACACTAAAACATATTTAATTGTTCAAAACTAATTAAAGTCTACAGCCATCCACTATTGTGTCCTTTATTATGTCTTAGAGTTTCAGCTGAAAAAATTCATTATTGTTGAAAAATCTTGGCGAATTGATATTATTGAGTCAGTAGCAAAAAAAAGTTTTTCTATACAGAATTATGTCGAATTTACAAAAGAGCACGGTATACAATTAAAATTAATACAAGTGCGTACTTATATCATAAAATGTATGTACATTTATATATGTACATTTTATTCAAAATTAAATTTCCCATTTATTTAATAAAATTAAGATGGTTCTCACATCAAATTTATTAAGAATCTACTTCCAAATAAGATCTATATTACAAATAAATTATATAAATCCACAATAATCTTCTAAAAAATATAACATAATATTACGCTTATAACTAACATAAAAATGAATTCCATGACTAAATCAGAAAAACTTTTTACAACAATTCCAAGAAATTTTATGATATAAGTACGCACTTGTATTAATTTCAATTGTATATCGTGCTCCTTTGTAAATTCGACATAATTCTGTATAGAATAGTATATTACGTGCCTAGGCGCACATTGAGGGTTATTGCGTGACGAGCGACAATGCTCGCAGGAATTTCGAAGCCGAGGCGTGATCAGTCCTGCGAGCATTGTCGCGAATCTCGTAATTTCCCGAATTGTGTGCATTGGCACGTATTCTATTTTATGTGACTCCGGTGCGTATACGAGTTTTTATGCGTACACTTTGTGACGCCAATACCATCTACCACCGGCGTCACGAACATCTAGCGCGGCGCGCGCACCCCCCACGCGCCTTTCTCCCCCAGACCGCTGCTCGACGGCGCGCGCACAGCACGTCGAGACTATAAGTGCAACGTCTCGACGTGAGAACGACAGTCGGTCCGGTGCGTTCGACTCGAGTAACATCGAGGAGCTCTCACTGGACCTAGACTCGGCAGGTTACTCTGCGGAAGGGCGTTCCCGTGGCAGAGCTACCTGGACCAAGACATACTTACCGACGACGACATACCTACCTGACGATGACGTACTTATCTGTAGACGACATACTTACCTGGACGACTAACTTACCCGGACGACATACTTACCTGGACGACGTACTTACCTGTAGACGACCTACCCGACGTAACATCCTCTACGTGGAGACGCCAGCCGACCTGCGTGCCGATGGATGGGTGTTTCCATGACCGGCCCACGGGTTTCGGGTATGGTGACTTCAGGCGTTCCTGATCACCTTACCCTCGGCTACGTATCGACTCCTAGAGGCCCAAACGACGCTAACCGACCTGCGTGCCGATGGATGGGCGTTTCCATGATCGACCCACGGGTTTCGGGTGCGGTGACTTCAGGCGTTCCTGATCACCCCACCCTCTGCGACGCGTCAACTACGAGAGACCCGAGCCGACTGGTGTGCCGATGGATGGGCGTTTCCATGATCGACCCACGGGTTTCGGGTGCGGTGACTTCAGGCGTTCCTGATCACCCCACCCTCTGCCGCGGATGACACGAAGACGCGAAGTCCTGGGGAGAACACAAGCCGACCTGTGTGCCGATGGATGGGCGTTCCCATGATCGGCCCACGGGCTTCAGGTGTTGTGGCTTGGGCTTCAGGCGTTCCTGACCACCTCACCCCCGGCAGTGCGATCACCCGGCCAGCCGACCCGACTAAGACGACCCCCCCCCCCCCCACCGTACCGACCTGACCGACCGTGGGAAAGGGAATGTTTCCGGGACTCGCGTTTAGTAGATTCTACCGACGAGTTGGCTGGTCCATAATTTACTATTCCGTTTAGTAGCTCTAACCCTTGCAAAGGTGGGAGCCACTAAACATTTTTCTCCGTGTATACATTTCAGTAACTTTTTAATAAATTACATGATTAAAATAATTTATTTTCTTCCAAATTTCTCAAAAAGAAAAAACAATCGTAGACTTTATTTAAGGAAACGATTTTGCAGAACAACGCTTATTTCGTATCTCACATATTTTGGTGAAAAAAATCAAATTTTTTCAATATTAAAAATCAAAACATAAAATATACATCCTGTCCCGAAATGTCTTAATGAGAATTTGTAAACCTCATATAGGCAAACAATTTTCCATGTAAACGTTTTTTTTGTATCTCACATATTTTGTCTAAAAAATGGAATTTTTGAATTTTAAACGTATTTTTTGGAATTAAAACGAAAAATATATGTTTTATCAGAAACTGCCTCAGACAAAATTTGTAGATCTTTTTAAAACGATCAACTTTGTATTCTTAGGTTTTTTTTCGTATTTTACATATTATTGTTAAAACACAACGGTAGCTTTAACGTGAACCGATTACATTGTAAAAGTTGAAACCCTTTTACATGACGTTAATACATACCAAGTTCGTCCTAAAGACACGACTATGAAAATACAGAATAAAGTAAACGGGCTCGTTAAAAAATGGGAAAACAAAAAATTTATCAATAATTTGTTAGCGAAAGATTTAAAGACCTCCAATTCCGTTCCCTCTAGATTGTACGGTCTACCAAAAATCCACAAAGAAGGCAACCCGATTAGGCCCATTGTCTCATATGTAGGCAGCCCGACTTACAATCTAGCTTCCTTTTTTAGTAATGTCATATAAAAAAACACCACCCCACCAAAATCTAAAATAATCAACAGCTTCGAATTAATTCAAAAACTTAGAACTGTCAGTATTCCCAACAACTTTGTTCTCGCTTCCCTGGATGTGGTCTCCCTTTTCACAAATGTTCCCAAGGAAGCAGCTGTCTCTTCGGTAAAAAGTAGGTGGGAAGAGATTCGTCCCAAAGTACAATTACCTTGGACAGATTTTGAAGAAGGGCTCCAGTTATGCTTAAACAGCACAGATTTTAAATTCAATGGTACCACTTTCTTCCAAAAACGAGGATTACCAATTGGTTCTCCTTTCTCCCCTATCCTTGCAGATTTATTAATGGACGATTTAGAAAAAGAGAAATTAGCTAACCTAGATTTCGAGGTACCTGTTTATCTTCGTTACGTAGATGACATCTTAATCGTCGCCCCTAGAACACAAGTTGATCGCATTTTACAAATTTTCAACGCAAACACCCTCAATATCAAATTTACTCTTGAAAAAGAGTCCGAGAGAGCCATCAATGTTATGGATATAACTATCACCAGAAAAGAGAATCAAAAACTCTCCTTTAATTGGTACAGGAAACCTACTTGGTCGGGTAGGTACCTCAATTTCAATTCCCATCATTTCCTCAGATACAAAAAAGCGTAATTAACAACCTTGTAGATAGAGCAATGTTACTATCAGACAGAGAATTTCACAATAGCAATTTACAATTGATCACAGATACACTTGTAGAGAATGATTACCCACTTTCCTTCGTACAAGAAATCATCAACCAAAGACTTTTTAGTTTAGAACAAAAAACGCGTTTAGGTAACAACCATGTTAACATAAACACAGAAAACAAACCCTTCGTTAGCTTGCCTTACGTGGAAGGGTTGTCAGAAAAAATTTCAGGTATTTTACGCACCTACAACATTAATACCGCGTTCAAGAACCACAAAAATCTCAATTCGATTTTCCAACAAACAAAAGACAAATTAACGATTGAACAAGCCTCTAACATACTTTATAGCGTCCCTTGCAAAGGAAATAACTGTAAAGCCGTCTACATAGGGCAAACGAAACGATTCCTAAAAAATCGATTGAATGAACACAAAAATAACATTAGGGAAACCCCGAATAAACAAAACGCGTTAACAAAACATACGATTGAAAAAGATCCCTTCTTTGACTTTGTTAACACAAAAATTTTAGCCAATGAACCCAATTACAAAAAAAGATTGTTGTTGGAGATGTGTCATATTGCAGGTACAGATGACGCTGTAAACCTGAGAACAGATGTAGAGAATCTCTCTAAGATTTATAGCCCTAAACTTAGAAAAGGGCCATAAAAAGTTTTTTTGTCCCTCACAATAGTACCTGTGCCTTCAGCACTGGGGCCTTTGACTCTTAAAAGAAATCCTCTAGACAAATAAAATTTAAAAAAAAAAAATTTTTTTAAACAAGAAAGGGATCCCGTTGAATTAATTAACCCAGATTCGTATTTTAAAAATTAAAAAAAATTTCAACAAATGAGTTTTCAATTTTCAATTATTGTTATGTAAATGTTACATAACTCCTTCGCAATAATTTTTTGTTATATACTTCTCTTTTCACCATAAAACTACATATAAATGTCAGTTTTATGAGGCTGGAATCCGCTATCTGAAGTTTTTCAATCACTGTTATGTAAATGTTACATAACTCTCTCACAATAGCTAATTGTCATACACCTCCCCCTGTGTTATTAAACTACATACGAATATTTGTATTCACGGCTAGAATTCTTCAGACAAGGATCTGGTCACAATAAAAAATGTTACATTACTGTTACATTTTACTAGATAAAGTCTTCTATCTTCAATCTACGTTACATTAATGTTACATTAACAATTGGGTTGCCAGTCGCTAGTCATACGCATCCATCTGTACTACAGTACTACACCTGCTTTGTACACGGAGTTCCAATTGTTAATAATTGTTATGTAAATGTTACATAACTCCTGCGCAATAAATTTTTTGTCATATACTTCTCTTTTCACCATAAAACTACATATAAATGTCAGTTTATGAGGCTGGAATCCGCTATCTGAAGTTTTTCAATCACTGTTATGTAAATGTTACATAACTCTCTCACAATAGCTAATTGTCATACACCTCCCCCTGTGTTATTAAACTACATACGAATATTTGTATTCACGGCTAGAATTCTTCAGACAAGGATCTGGTCACAATAAAAAATGTTACATTACTGTTACATTTTACTAGATAAAGTCTTCTATCTTCAATCTACGTTACATTAATGTTACATTAACAATTGGGTTGCCAGTCGCTAGTCATACGCATCCATCTGTACTACAGTACTACACCTGCTTTGTACACGGAGTTCCAATTGTTAATAATTGTTATGTAAATGTTACATAACTCCTGCGCAATAAATTTTTTGTCATATACTTCTCTTTTCACCATAAAACTACATATAAATGTCAGTTTATGAGGCTGGAATCCGCTATCTGAAGTTTTTCAATCACTGTTATGTAAATGTTACATAACTCTCTCACAATAGCTAATTATTATTATTAATAATAATAATTAATATTATCATTATATATTATTATTAATTATATAAATATCAGTTTATGAGGCCTCATTTCTCTATCTGAAGTTTTTCAATTACTGTTATGTAATTGTTACATAACTTTCTCGCAATGGCTAGTTTTAGAACTCATTATACAAGTTTGAGTCGCAATTGATGTTACTTTCTTGCAATATTATACTCTACAAGGATTCCCCTTTCTACATTACCAATACCATTTTTTTCCCCTCTTTTAATACTATAAAATACGAATCTGGTATCACCTAATATCTGACCACTTCTATCATACGTAGTCAGTCCATACTGTTTATTACAACACATGCATATTAATAATATACTGGAAAAACTTGCACCGTTTCTTTCCCTGAATTCCAACTTGAACATGTGCCTTCCATCTCTCATTTTCTATTGAGCCGTTTGACATCTTTAAGTGTTTGGACAAGCTCTTGAACTGTACAGGCTTGGAGACTTCAAAAATCGAGTCCTCTTAACACATTTCTTTTTATACATAAAAGCATTTTTGCCATTGACTTTAAATTTCATTCCTTTCTCAAAATCAGTCTGCTTTTTGACGTGGAACGACCTCGACGAACGTCGATTTTTCTACTTTTCCAAAGAGTGGAAAACTATTTTTTTCATCTCTTATTTGCGCTCGCGTGTGTGTGTAGGATAAAGTTTTTAACTTAATTTTGCGATTAAACTCGTTACCGGTAGTGTGTAATTAATTGGTTATTGTGTCAAATCTACCCCTGTGAGTGAAAAGTGTTTTTTCGTGTTTTTTTGGGATTTTTTGGATTAAAACTCATTATTTTTAGTGCGTGATTTAAGTGTATTAAGTCAGCAATCAAAATAATTCAAATTAATCGTTGTTTTATGTTAAATATAACCCTGTCAGTGAGCGTGTGTTCCTTTTGTGTTTTTTTGGAATTTTTGTGGATTAAAACTCACTACTTTCAGTGCGTGATCTAAGTGCCTTAAGCCAAAAATCTTAATAACTCAATTTTATTGTTGGTTTGTTTTAAATCTACCCCTATCAGTGAGTGTGTGTTCCTTTTTGTTGTTTTCTGAATTTATTGTCTTGTTTCTGTGGTTTTTCGTGTTCTTTGTGTGTTTTCGTTGTCTTCTCGTGGTTCTTGTGTCTGGTGTTTTTTTTTAGTTTTTATGTGCTGTTTGTGGTAGAAAACCTCACACTCTCACGAGCGCAACTGGGATTAATTTTCTAATACAAAATACTGCACCTCTCCTTTGTTCGTCCAACATCAGGCCTTCACTTTTTCATGAGTTTTTTCCAAAATTTTTATGCATGATCCACTAACTTAATTAAAGTAATAAAATAAAAAATCAAAAAAAAAAAAAAAACAAAAAAAACAAAGACAAAAATTAGTATTACTTTTAGGTTACTAAATAACTTATAAATTGCACGCATTTCAGGTTAATTATTAATGATTAATTTTTAAGGTTTATTTTCTAAGGCTGCTTAGATATCTTAATGTTTTTACTTTTAAATAAATCTGGCACTGAAGAGGGCCCACATCTGTGGCCGAAACGTTTGCCACTTTGAAATTTTATATATTTGAAAAATAGTAACTGACCCCATGCCGATGCAATTGTCATATATTTATTACTGTGGGTCAATATAAAAAATCCAAAACATGTACAGGAACATGTCTTGCTATAATTATTTTTAAACATTGTTGCATTTTAAATTTCACAATAAATTCTATAGTAAACATTTTACTAATAATTTCGAATCAAAATATTTTTTACAAATAAAAAACAACTGTATATTTCAGTTTCTACAATGCTTTTATTGACATTTTTGGGAATATCTTTGAATTGTCATCAGAAGCAATGAAAAATAAGGTTATGCGGATCAAAATTGTTTGTTTTGGTATACGTACCTTTCAAAATTTCTACGTCGCACTCTGGGATTCCTAATAATTTGTAGAAATCCATTATTTGATTTCGTTAATTGATTTTGATCATAAATAAATATATTCTTCGTAGTTGGCACCGTACTGACAAAATATCTGTGAACAGATCAGTGTGCTCAGATTGCAAACCGGGGTACCTACAGACACGATTAAACGCCGTGTCCGTGTGAAGCGAGTAGGGAGAAACGACGGGGCGCGATGCTTTTGTTTCTTCCTCGTCGTTCTTGCGTGCGAGAAAGGCACCTCCAATTTCTCCTTATTCTCCTCGGTTCCTCCTTGCAATGCTATTTTTAGATTTCATGCTGTCTGTTAGGGACTCGAAATTGAGAATTGTATTTTTCTCGACTCCGTGCAAAAGAGGCGGGAAGCAGACGACAATTTCGAATTTACGAAATATGTAGTTATAGAATTAGTACTTCTTTTTTCAATATTTTTGAAAAAATCTGCTTGATTTGAACATCTAAAATCTCCTACAAAATTGTATAAGGATTTTAACACTTGAAAAATAAAAAATTTAATGCCAATCAATATTTACAATTTTAACCCATATAGAAATTCAATAGAATTTTAGGTTTTCAAATTAAATCTTAAATCATGAATTTCGGATTTCCATTCATCTTACCCATACATTTATAAAAATTTTAATCAGAGAATTATTTTCTATTAGAAAGAATGTCTTAATAGAAAATTTAAATTTCTATTCACAAGCTTAAAATTGATATACTCAATTTTAGGTTAGAACTATTTTCATCTTACATTTTTTTAACAAAAAATGAAATACTCTACGTAAAGGAAAACATTTCTAATAGAAGTATATAAATTATATTTTTATATTTTAAACTCAAAATGTATGCTTAGGCTAATAAAATTAAGATTAAAATAATTTTACTGTAGAATTGAATATATCGATTTTGAACTTGAATAGAAATTTTAATTTTCTATTAAGACATTCTTTTTAATAGAAAATAATTCTCTAATTAAAATTTTTTTAAATGTACGGGTAAGATGAATGGAAATCCGAAATTCATGATTTAAGATTTAATTTGAAAATCTAAAATTTATTCAATTTCTATATTGGTTAAAATTGTAAATATTGATTGGTATTAAATTTTTTATTTTTCAAGTGTTAAAATCCTTATACAATTTTGTAGGAGTTTTCAGATGTTCAAATCAAGCAGATTTTTCTAAAAATATTGAAGCAGAGATTTTTATCTAAAAAATTAAATGCTGTACGAAAATGAGAATTTTTTCAAGTGAAGTATATTTGACTCAAAATGTAAAGAACTTTTAAATCAATATATTGACGTGAAATTTTAAACATTTTTTGACTTTTTATTTTACTAGTTAATTATATTTCGAGTTTTTAAATCTCCTATTAGTTTTACAAGATCTTCCAACAGTTTAATTCAGGCAAGAATTTTTCAAGTTGAAAATCGATATATTCAATTCTACAGTAAAATTATTTTAATCTTAATTTTATTATCCTAAGCATACATTTTGAGTTTAAAATATAAAAATATAATTTATATACTTCTATTAGAAATTTTTTCCTTTACGTAGAGTATTTCATTTTTTGTTAAAAAAATGTAAGATGAAAATATTTCTAACCTAAAATTGAGTATATCAATTTTAAGCTTGTGAATAGAAATTTAAATTTTCTATTAAGACATTCTTTTTAATAGAAAATAATTCTCTGATTAAAATTTTTATAAATGTATGGGTAAGATGAATGGAAATCCGAAATTCATGATTAAAGATTTAATTTGAAAACCTCAAATTCTATTGAATTTCTATATGGGTTAAAATTGTAAATATTGATTGGCATTAAATTTTTTATTTTTCAAGTGTTAAAATCCTTATACAATTTTGTAGGAGATTTCAGATGTTCAAATCAAGCAGATTTTTTCAAAAATATTGAAAAAAGAAGTACTAATTCTATAACTACATATTTCGTAAATTCGAAATTGTCGTCTGCTTCCCGCCTCTTTTGCACGGAGTCGAGAAAAATACAATTCTCAAATTCCAGTCTCTAACAGACAGCATGAAATCTAAAAATAGCATTGCAATGAGGAACCGAGGAGAAGTTGGAGGTGCCGTTCTCGCACGCAAGAACGACGAGGAACAAACAAAAGCATCGCGCCCCGTCGTCTCTCCCTACTCGCTTTACGCGGATACGGCGTGCAATCGTGTCTGTAGGTACCCCGGTTTGCAATCTGAGCACACTGGAACAGATTAGCACCAGACGATGTACACTCACTAATGCGCAGGCGCACTTTGTCTCCTAGTCTAGAAATGCAATCCTTACATAATTAGAGGATTTCTTTTCAGAGTCAAAAAAAATCGTTCATTGCTAAAAATATTTTCTTTTTGCATCTCACACGGAAAAAAATTTAACTAGGCGACCGAACGAATGAAGAATGATCCCAATTTCAAAGAATTAATGTGTACAAATCATATAAAACTTTAGTCAAATTGTATAAACTGTTTAGGTGAAGAAGCATATTTCACACAGTTGCTGAATAACAGAAATTATTATTTTCTACAAATTGCATATGCTTCCAATATGGTAGAATTAGGTAAAAAGTATAAATGAAATGGAAATATATATTCCCATAGCAGCAACTTGTTTATCAGCTATTGTCAATTTCAATATCTCTATGCTAGCTATATTGTAAATCCCTGCAAAATTATGTGATGATGTATTCAAAATGACAACTAAAGTTCAAGTGCAGCGTTTAAAGTGTAAATTACTGTAATTTTAAAGTATTAATGATAAGAAAACTTATGATTTATCGAAATGAAACTTAAATTCAAAAACTGGCCCACTTATTTCTTGCACCGTTCATGCTCTAATTCAGTTACGTCACGACATTTTGCGGAAACCATAGTAAGGTTATCTATAGTGTTTTTTTGCTTTTTTCGTTGACCGGTGCAATCTCCCACATAAATTAAGGCCTTCTCTTATTTTAATGTACTTTTGAGTTAATTATTATCATATTTATTACTAAGCAAACTGTTAAACGATGGCTGATTCTTATGCACGCAACATTCTCCAACAGTGGTAGTTGGATAAGTACATTCCCGTATTTGAAGGTTAGTTTTGCATATTTTTCCATTTTCATGTCTTTTTACTTACTGCAATCAAAATATGTATGTTTACAAACTGCTTGCAATTTCTTATTGTAAATCATTTTCATGAAGAGAGAAATAAAGAAAAACTAATTCACGCTGATATACAATTGATGAACGGAAAAATTATGTCATATTTTTATTTGCTTATACTGCATAAATATGTATCGTGTCGCATAACCTACAAATGACACAAAATTATTTTGTTATTGCCATGTTCCTAAGGTTATAACTACGGTGGCTATACTTTTCAATTAGCCTTCTTTTATAATTGTAAAATCTCAGCTCCAGCTATAAACAGTGGCTTTCTCGACCATAGAATATCACTAGAATAGCTAAAGTTGTTACGGATATTCACTATGGCTGATTCCGTGATATTCCTTCATTCGCTCGTTCGTTACCAGCTAAACGTTTAACTGTCGCAAAGAATAACTTTGCTGTCACAACCACACTTTTTTTTCCGTGCAGAGATGAGTTTTGTAACAGGAAAAAGATTCTGTTGGTAGACAAAAGGAATATGCTAATTTTCAATGGATGCATTCTGAAAAGAACGTAATTTCACTATGGATAGACTTTTTTTTAGAGTGTAAGTAAATTGAATTTCCTGTTTCACTTAAATTCAAAAAGAAATTCAGTGACTTTGAGAAAATGTGTAATTCACATCATCTGTAATATTATTATAAAACTGGTTTGAGCTTCAGTATCAAATTATAATAAATAAATTTAAATGTATGCAAAGAGCGCAAGACCGAGCGCGAGGTCCAGAAAGAACGGAGCGCGAAGCGCGACGATCAAATCGCGCGCCCCGGGCGCGCTCAAACTTGCGCGTGGAGCGCGCGACGAGAACGTGCCCGCGAAGCAGGCCGATTTTTTATAATATTTGTATTATTTATTATAATACCATTATTATATATTATAATGGTATTTTAATAAAAAATAATATTCTAAACATAAAAAATTTCAAACTCAAATAATTATTTTGAAAGTATATATTATATTTACTTTATACATGTATTTATATATTGCATTCTTTTAATCTTTCATCGAATCTTTTTAATCAGAATTGCTGAATAATTAGGAACGGAACGAAAATATGTGTTTAATAATAGAAATTTGAATTAAAATTATTTGTAATAAAACAGTCAGTGCATGTCTAACATTTATTATTCAATAGAAGCTAGTTTAAAATATTTTTAATTTTCAACAAAAATATCTTAATTTTTTACCTATATATACTTAAAACAATGATTGAAAGTAATGAAATAATGAAAAAATTGTATACTTCCATTATATTAGTGAATAAATAGTTTAAGAAATGAAAACATTTATTCTTTTTTAATGCTACACTTTTAAAATTTTCATCTCTTTTATTGAATTAAAGAAAATCAAATCTTTTTCTTACAAATAATGAGTCTCACAAAAATATTCTTGTAAAGGGCACGCCGGGTTTCCATGTGAAATCGGCCTTGAAACCAAATCAAATTTCGCATCAACCATATGGAAGGGGTTGGTAAAGAGATGATTTTGCAAAATTTTCAGATCATTATCTGCCATTTTAAATGAGTAATGGTGGATTTTACAATTTTCGTTTTTTTATTTTTTTAGCTAAACTAATTGTTGAAGTTCGTTCCTCTGAAATGAGTTGAGGTACGTAAGACTGGAACTTGTGTCGACTGAATTAACGTACACAACGTTGAATACCTTTTTACTAAATTAATTGAGGTATACAAGCATTGAATTTATGTTGAATAAACCGTACACTATCCCTCTAAATGTAACAACTTAACTTTATTTCAAGATATAATGGAGGTTTACTTAAATCTGAATGCGCGTGATTTGCTAATAAGGGCTGACTCGAGTGTTGGAATACTGCATCGGTCAGTTGCCTTAATTAGAATGTTTTCTCTTCTCCTAGGTTGATACCTTCAAGTCCTGAGTGATACATATTTTCTAGGATGTACGCTCCGATCCTTGCCGAAGTGGCCCGACTCGGAAAAACCCACGAATCATGCTATTATTGAACCTCGAATGGACGAACGCAATTAAACCCTAGAGTTTACAGTTTAGCAGTAATATAATCTATCTAACATTCTTAGTAGGACCTATCCTTCAATTACAGAGCTAGGCTAAACCCGAAGCATAAAATATGCTAAAGCTTAAGCGGCTTATTGCAATAAAGAATTGAAAATCCCGAAACTATTTGCTACTTTCTATGTTGAAATATCTGTCTTTACCTGAAACTTAAAATGAAATATAAAACATAATTTACTGAAGAACATTAGTTTCGTAGACAAAAAATGGAACTAAATTGCTCCCACGGAACACTAATCATAGAAAAATTTTGAAAAAAATCAGGGTTGTTTTTTCTAATAGAAGACATATTTGTACATTTTTACAGATTTTTTGATGCATAATTTGCGATGCAAAAAATTGCGAAAATTTTTGCACGCAATTTTGTTCATGTTGATTTGCGCGACCACTCTTTTGAATTATTCTATTCATTAGTTACCTATCGATGATTAAAACAGAATTTTTGCAGATTTTTGCAAAGTGTGGACGGGGCCCGTCCACACATTTAAAAAAAAAAATAAAAACCGGCAAAATACGCATTCTTCCAACAACATACTATTAAAGCACATTTTATAATAACAGTAGACAGATGAAAAAAATAATTAATTTAGTAGTCAATCTCTAACACGGTTTACTGCTGAAATTTAGGCAAAAATTTTGCAAAATATTTTGCGAATTTTTTTTGCTGCGAAAAATTGAAATTTTTACATGCATTGTGAACAAATGGTTGATTGTGATTATTCGTAAGTCGAAAGAGTGTTGTGAAAATTATCTATTTATATTCTTGAATATTTTTCGAATATACAGTTTTTGCCCGTTGAAAATTTAGTCCGTTCAAAAAATTTCCGTTTTATATAAAAGTGGTATACAAAAAGTAAAATTGGTTTTCCTACAAACTTTCAGTTATAAACGAAGACAGCGATGATAACTAATTTATAATTGAAAAAAAATTTTATGCTTGACAAATGTTCAGCCACTTATGGAGTATGAAGTGCTATAAAAGTACAATTAACCGCCTATATTTGTAAAAACTCGATGCTAGAAAAATATATTTTTGTAGGAAAACCAATTTTACATTTCAGTAACTTTTTGATAAATTACATGATTATAATAATATATTTTCTTCCAAATCTCTCAAAACGAAAAAACAATCGTAGACTTTATTTAAGAAAACGATTTTGCAGAACAACGCTTATTTCGTCTCTCACATATTTGGTGAAAAAAATCGAATTTTTTTAATATTAAAAATCAAAACATAAAATATACATCCTGTCCCGAAATGTCTTAATGAGAATTTGTAGACCTTAATTGCGCAAACAATTTTCCATCTAAACGTTTTTTTTGTATCTCACATATTTTGTCTAAAAAATGGAATTTTTGAATTTTAATCGTATTTTTTGGAATTAAAACGAAAAATATATGTTTTTTCAGAAACTGTGTTAAACAAAATTTGTACATCTGTTTGAAACGAACAACTTTGTATTCTTACGTTTTTTTCGTATTTCACATATTATTGTTAAAAAATTAAATTCAAATTTGTAGGTCTTTATGTAGAAAATAATATTGTAACATAACTTTTTTTCGTATCTCGTATAATTTAACTGGAAAATGGAATTTTGATTTTACCTTTTTCCGAATTTGAATATGCTGTAACATTTCTAATTTTTATTTAATCGAAAAATGTTATCAGGATAATTTTTAGAGATTTATGAGCACTATCAAAAACCAGTATTGGAATTTTTGATTTTTTCAAAAAGTTATTTTCAAAAACACAAAAGTAGTGCTCAATCCCTCAATTTTGATTAGATGTGGCTGGTTAACGAACTTTTCCTTACTTTTTCGGCTCCGATAAAGTGTGCCAAAGCTCAATTCAATCTGATAATTCTATCGAGAGTTATCGAGTATACGACCTACTACAGACAGACAGACACTTTTGTAAAAACTATTTTTTCTGACTCAGGGGTCTCAAAACGTAAAGATTTGATGAAAATTTCGAAAGTCATTTTTCACATAAAACCAATACCTTCTCATCCATGATGAGAATGTAAAAATGTGTTCATTGATACCTTCAGATGACCATGTAAGTATTTTTATTGACTTGAAATTTTACATGAAAATTTTTGTTTCAACTGATCAAAACTTATTACATTTTCACAAGATCTTATGGACGAGTGAAATTTTTAAATGAAATATTTTGTAATTCCTAATTTGTCTGTTCTTCAGATATCGTAGGAAGATGAAATTCAAAGTCAATAAATGCTCAATGTTTTATATGAATACATTAATTACTAAATTTGGAAGTTTTATATTCATTCCCAACATACTTAAGCTCTGTAGAGCATTTTTATATTTTGAATTCAAAATGTATGCTTAGGTTAAAAAACGTAAGATCAAAATAATTTTAGTATAGAATTGAATATATCGATTTTGAACTTGAAAAATACTTGCCTAAATTAAACAGTTGAAAGATCTTGTAAAATTAATAGGAAATTCAAGAACTTGAAATATAATTTACTAGTAAAATCCAAAGTCTTAAATTTTGTTTAAAATTTCACGTCAATATAATTATTGAAAAGTTTTGTAGTGTTTAAGTCAACTAATTCAATTGAAAAAATGCTCTCTTTCGTACAGCATTTAATTTTTGAATTAAAAATATCTGCTTAAGCAATATGAAATTAGTTTAAATTCAAATCCAAATCTGGTATTTAAGTGTAATTTTTTGAATTTCAAAATAAGGATTAAAGACTATTGCTGCGCTCAATTTAAACTATTGCAGGACTATAATTGTAAGAATAACAATTGATTTGAGTAATTAAATTAATATAATTGAATAAATTCATAAAGTAAAAACATTGTTTAATTAATGTTTTCACTTGAACCTTCAAACATTCATCTATTCAAAATTTTACAAAAAATTTGATCTTACAGTGTTCAAATCTTCCCAAAATTTGATTCAATCTCATAAATTTGCATTTTAGGCGAATATTCTTTAAAATATTCGAAAAAAAGTATAATTATTTTGATTATATAATATATATTCCGTAAAAATTTGCATTTGGCTGATCTCACAAAATTGTTGAATGATTTGAAAACTAATCAAAGAATCTTTCAATAAAATTCAGTCATTAAATGCTTGAAGTCTTATTTCATGCTTCTCAGGTCTAAAATAAAAATATTTTGGACCAAATTTGGATTTAAATTTAATCTTAATTTCATACTGCTTAAGCAGAGATTGTTAATTCAAAAATTAAATGCTGTACGAGAGAGAGAATTTTTTTAAATGAAGTAGTTGACTCAAAAACTACAAAACTTTTCAATAAGTATATTGACGTGAAATTTTAAACAATTTATGACTGGATTTTACTAGTAAATTATATTTCGAGTTCTTAAATTACCTATTAATTTTACAAAATCTTTCAACAGTTTAATTTAGGCAAGTATTTTTCAAGTTCAAAATCAATATATTCATTCTATACTAAAATTATTTTGATCTTACTTTTTTTAGCCTAAGCATACATTTTGAATTCAAAATATAAAAATGCTCTACAGAGATGAAGTATTTTGGGAATGAATATAAAACTTCCAAATTTAGTAATTAATGTATTCATATAAAACTTTGAGCATTTATTGACATTGAATTTCATCTTCCTACGATATCTGAAGAACAGACAAATTAGGAATTACAAAATATTTCATTTAAAAATTGCACTCGTCCATAAGGTCTTGTGAAAATGTAACAAGTTTTGATCACTTGAAACAAAAATTTTCATGTAAAATTTCAAGTCAATAAAAATACTTACATGGTCATCTGAAGATATCAATGAACACATTTTTTAGTTTTATAATTTTAAAATTGAGTATAACAATTTTAAACTTAAATAGAAATTTTAATTTTCTATTAGGACATTCTTCTTAATAGAAAATAATTCTCTGATTAAAATTTTTTTAAATTTACGGGTAAGATGTATGGAAATTCGAAATTCATGATTGTAGCGACCACTACATTTCCACTTATACATTTAGTATAATAATTTCCTTAATTGCTTTTCTCTCAACAAATAACCTAAATGTATTTCTGCAATTAATATACTTACAAATGTATTACAGAGTGCCGCCCGACCGTTATTAGAATAAGTTGAATATCTTACAATAACCTTTATGTGCCACCGGCGCACAAACTCTTTTTTTCGCTACAGTTAACAGTAGCGCAATGTAGTACATTTCGCCAGAAAGGAATGAAATGTAAAAATTGAACTGCGCATGCGCCCATAGCCATGAAACGAAGCTCAATCCTTCTTATTCTTCTTCTTCTTCGTACAGCGTTAGCATCTTACTGGCAAAGCCTTGTACATTTGAACTGAGCATGCGTCTACTAAAATCCATTACTACTACACAAGATCGATAAAATCAAAATGGCCGGGACTAGTCGTGACATATCAAGTGTAATGACTAGCGCCGCAAACAACTACAATACTAGTTTAGATTCCAGTGTACGCATAAAAACTCGTATACGCACCGAAGTCACATAAAATAGAATACGTGCCAATGCACACAATTCGGGTAATTCCGAGACTCGCGACAATGCTCGCAGGACTGATCGCAATGACCCTCATTCTGCGCCTGGGCACGTAATGTACTATTTCATTCTCAGCAGCATCGTATCCCTTTGGGTTTTCCCCTTATATTATTCTGTACATCTTTTCCTTCGTTTTCATCTGTAACGGTTTGACTAACAGTTGTAATCGTAAATTCTGGGATTAGGATTTTCGGCCCAGCTGTGGCCACCGGACGGTCGACGATTGCTTACAGCGTTGCCGAATGTTACCTGTCTCCGCGCTATGTGAAACCGATGCCAAGGTGGCAACAGAGCGACGCTTGGGTCTCCCCTCTCTCCGCATCGCAGCCGAGAGTCGAGAGACAGAGCTCCCTTACTTGAAACGCCGCTGGCGGGGAACCGTCCCCACGCATCGGCCGCCCGCCGTTGCCCCTCAGCTACCTTCCCATTAAACTCGATACCCGCCAGCCTCGTCTTTCTATTTGAATGGGAAGATAGCTGAGGGGCAACGGCGGGCGGCCGATGCGTGGGGACGGTTCCCCGCCAGCGGCGTTTCAAGTTTGGGAGCTCTGTCGAGAGAGTCAGTCACTAGTTACCAAGCTGTCGGCCCGGACGTTCGGACGGCACTTTTCGCGACACTTCGTTCAGCATTTTTAAATAAACATTGTTACAATGGAATCGCGTACAATTATTCATCACCTTACCCACAAATTGGTGACCCCGACAAACGCGTTCGGAACTATTAGACTTTTGTAAAAGTGTAGTGAGGTGGCGATAACAATTCGCAAAACAAAATCGTGTGAAGTTGTATCGTTGCAAGTGCCAGTTCGCGCAAGCTCGTGTTCTAAGTTTCTTCATTCAGTGATCATGACCAGCTCCAGTGCCTCCGTAGAAAATAGTGCTCTCGCGAATCAAGTTTTTAGTGCCGAGGTAAATCGCGTGGCCGTGAATTTCCCACCATTCTGGGAGGTCGACCCAGCAACATGGTTCGTCAATGTCGAGGCCCAGTTCGCGCTCGCAAACATCGTGACGGATGAAACAAAATATAATTATGTTGTGGCTAATTTGGACCCAAAATTTTGGGCTGAAGTGCAGGACATTCTACGGAATCCACCGGCGTCGGGTAAATACGACAAGTTGAAATTCGAGTTAATCCGCCGTCTCAGTGTTTCCCAGGATCAGAAGACTCGCCGTCTCCTCGAGCACGAGGATATAGGGAATAGAAAGCCATCGCAATTTCTGCGCCATCTTCGCGGACTCGCCGGTAACGTGATCCCAGACGACGTCTTACGACCCTTGTGGCTCGCTCGCCTACCAGCATTCACGCAAGCCATCTTAGCCTCCCAGGGATCGAAATCATTGGACGAACTAGCCGACCTGGCCGACGCAATCGCCGATGCCAGCCCGCGAGCTCAGGTTTCCGAGACATCATCAGCCACACCTCTGCACCTCCTTTTCCAGCAGCTCAGCGTCATGAAGTCGGAGATGGCAGATCTCAAAGCAGCTATGCAAAAAGAAATATCGGAACTCAGACGACCACAGGATAATCGGTACCGTCGGTACCGTTCTCTCCCTCGTTCCGTAAGTCGCAGTCGCAATCGCTCAGATGTCTGCTGGTACCACAACAAGTTTGGAAGCGGTGCAAAGAAATGTACCCAGCCCTGCAACTACGATGCGGGAAACGATCCGGGCCGGCGTTGATGGGGGCCAACGTTCCTTGCCCGACGTCGCACCGCCTCTTCGTCCTCGACAAGAACTTTAAAGTTCAGTTCCTAGTTGACACAGGTGCGGATCTCTGCGTCTTTCCCCGCACTCTGACTCGTGGAAGACGATCAAAGACGGACTTCGATCTTTATGCGGCCAACAACACAATCATTCACACCTACGGACTCGAGACTTTGACCTTGGCCCTGGGCCTTCGAAGAGACTTCACCTGGAGGTTCACCGTGGCTGACATGTCCAAGCCGATCCTGGGGGTAGATTTCCTCCATCATTACGGTCTTCTCGTTGATGTCAGGAACCGACGCCTCAAAGACGATCTGACATCATTGAACACCCTAGGTCAGATCGCAGAATGCAGCAGCGACCTCCTGGATATCCACGTCGTCAAACCGTCATCTGTCTGGCTGAGTATCCTGCTTAAATACCCAGACATTACTAAGCCTCCAGGTACTTCTAGCATCCCGAAGCACACTACGAAACACCACATTTATACGACGCCCGGGCCACCAGTTTTTCTGCCTCCTCGTCGACTCGCGCCCGACCGCCTGAGGCAGGCCAAGAAAGAATTCGAAGTGATGCTGCGCCTTGGTATCGCCAGACCTTCGAAGAGTCCATGGGCAAACCCGCTTCACATGGTGCCCAAGAAGACGACAAATGAATGGCGACCATGTGGATCTTACGAGAAGCTGAACTCCAGGACCATCCCAGATAAATACCCGATTCCGCATATTGAGGACTTTGCGCAACATTTGCACGGCAAAACCATCTTCTCAACCGTCGACCTCGTGTGCGTACAACCAGATCCCGGTGGCGGAAGAAGACATTCCAAAGACAGCTATCACAACGCCGTTTGGACTCTTGTCTACGTAACGCAGCGCAAACCTTACAGCGGTTCATAAACGAGGTGCTCCTTGGATTGGATTTCCTGTATGTGTACATCGACGACATCCTGGTCGCATCTTCTTCAACGGCAGAACATAAGACACACATTCACCTTTTATTCAAACGATTGAGCGAATTTGGCGTTTTAATCAACTCTTCGAAGTGCGTGTGGGGACAAAATTCGGTCAAATTCCTGGGGTATCAAATTTCGCAGCACGGCATTCGACCTCCTGACGACAAGATTGAAGCTATCAAAAATTTTCCGCTGCCCAAGACCGCAAAAGAGCTCCGTCGATTCCTCGGGACTGTCAACTTCTATCGTAGAACCATCCCGAGAGCAGCAGCAGAGCATGCCTTGGTAAATGAGCTCCTAAAAGGCAACGTCAAAGGGAAAGAACCGATACACTGGGACGAAACTACTCTCACCGCTTTTGAAGAATGCAAGAGCAGCTTAGCGGAGACAACTATACTGGTTATCCCAGCACCAAATGCACCGCTCGCGATTTTCACAGATGCATCAGACGTAGCTATAGGAGCAGTCCTGCAGCAGAGGTTCCAAGGTGGTTGGCAGCCTCTAGGATTCCTCTCGAAGAAGTTAAGCACCGCCGAAGTGAAATACGGTGCCTACGACCGAGAACTGCTTGCTATTTACAAATCTATCAAGCACTTTAGGCACATGATCGAAGGCAGGAACTTTACAATTTACACTGATCACAAGCCTTTGACCTACGCCTTCCAATAGAATTCATTCAAACGCTCGCCACGTCAATTTCGCCACTTGGACTTCATCTCTCAATTCACGACTGACATCGTACACATCTCTGGAGCTGAGAACATAGTCGCCGACGCTCTCTCAAGGATCGAAGAGCTAGCAGCTACCATCGATTTCGCAGCCCTGGCCCAAGCTCAGCAGAGTGATAACGAGCTTCAACACTACCTTCGTTCAGAGCATGGTTTACAACTGAAGAAAGTACATATGCCTGACTCGAATGTTTCCCTATATTGCGACGTCTCAACGCCAAGAGTTCGACCTTTTGTGACCAAGAGTTTTCGTCGTGCAGCCTCATCACTGAACGTTATGTTTGGCCATCAGTGAAGAGAGATTGCAGGCAATGGACTCAATCATGCATACCCTGCAAAGCGTTCTAAAGTGTCCAGGCATACCTCTGCACCAGTGGCATCATTTGTCACGCCTTCAAGTAGATTCGAACACGTGCACATCGACCTCGTCGGTCCACTTCCGTCTTCGCGAGGTTTCCAGTATTGTCTCACGTGTGTTGATCGGTTTACCAGATGGCCAGAGGCATTCCCTCTCCAGGACATCGACGCCGCAACAGTCGCCAGCGTTTTCCTCTCCACATGGGTAGCAAGATTCGGAGTTCCTCTGCGAGTAACTACGGATCAAGGCCGTCAATTTGAGTCGTTACTTTTCCAAGAACTAAACGTCCTTCTTGGCACACGACACTTCAGAACCATCCAGCTGCAAACGGACTTGTGGAGCGTATGCACCGCCAGCTAAAATCTGCAATCAAGTGTCATGCGACTGACCGTTGGTCAAGAGGACACGAATCATCAACCAGGAAGCAGCATGTCCGTTCACGATCAGGACCAGGACAGCAATGAATCTACATGTACAAGCATCCCAACTCGCACAGGTAGAAGAGTCAGGTTTCCGGATCGCCTACAAGGAGGTTTCGCCTGATTCTTAGACAATTTATACCAACATTTTTTTTATCGTGATCTCCTAGCCTTTAATTTTAATGTCAAGTAAATCACTAGCAGGGGGGTCTGTGTAGCGACCACTACATTTCCACTTATACATTTAGTATAATAATTTCCTTAATTGTTTTTCTCTCAACAAATAACCTAAATGTATTTCTGCAATTAATATACTTACAAATGTATTACAGAGTGCCGCCCGACCGTTATTTGAATAAGTAGAATATCTTACAATAACCTTTTCATTCTCAGCAGCATCGTATTCCTTTGGGTTTTCCCCTTATATTATTCTGTACAACTTTTCCTTCGTTTTCATCTGTAACGGTTTGACTAACAGTTGTAATCGTAAATTCTGGGATTAGGTTTTTCGGCCCAGCTGTGGCAACCAGCCGGTCGGCGATTGCTTACAGCGTTGCCGAATGTAACCTGTCTCCGCGCTATGTGAAACCGATGCCAAGGTGGCAACAGAGCGACGCTTGGGTCTCCCCTCTCTCCGCATCGCAGCCGAGAGTCGAGAGAGTCAGTCACTAGTTACCAAGCTGTCGGCCAAGACGTTCGGACGGCACTTCTCGCGACACTTCGTTCAGCATTTTTAAGTAAACATTGTTACAACGGAATCGCGTACAATTATTCATCACCTTACCCACAATGATTTAAGATTTAATTTCAAACCTAAAATTCTATTGAATTTTTATATTGGTTAAAATTCTAAATATTGATTGGTATTAAATTTTACTGAAAGTTTTGCGTGACCATGGTGTTTGACGAGCTATAGCTCATAAACTATGAACTTTCAGACTTTCGGCCCATGTAGACTTTTGTTCTACATATTATGAACTATAATTTCCCGAAGTTATAGAAAAATTGGCCGAGAGTCATTTTCCATAAGAATTCTGCGGGGTCCTTTAAAAAATATATATATAATTACAGATTTTGTCGCTTTAAAGACATTTTTTTACAATACAAGAATGGTTACAAGATGGAAAATATCTAATTAAAGTATCTACAGTAGGAAATGAAGTGGCAAGTCTGTCTCTCTTGTTCTCATACTTCGTCAGAGATGAGTTGGGAGATTGCTAAAGTAATGGAATAAGAGAATTTCACAAAAGTGGGCTGATCAGCGCGCCCTTTGAACGCGTTACTATGAGTTACTTAAAAGGTGAACCTTGTGCCTCAGTAAATAATGAAAGTTAGAAAATCCAGACCTGATTTACCATCAGAATTTCTATGGAGGAGTAGAGGCGCGCGCAGCCCTTGTTTCTTCCTTGTCGCTCTTGCACGCGAGAACGACTCGTCCCACTTCTCCTTATTCTCCTCGCTTCCTCCATGCAATGCTTTTTTTTATATTTCACGCCTCCGGTTATCGAGTCGGAATTGACAATTGTGTAATTCTGTCGAAACCGTGCAAAAGAAGCGCGAAGCAGAAGATAATTTCAAATTTAAGAAATATTTTATTTGAGAAACAACACTTTTTTTCCGATATTTTGGAAAAAATCTGCCTAAAATAAAAATCTGAAATATCGTGTAAAATTTTATAAGCATTTGAACACTTCAAAAATAAAATTTCAGTAAAATTTGATGCCAATAAATGTTCCAAATATGAATCAATATATATTTTCCTATTCAAATTTCCATACTTCTTATCAATTTTGTACATTTAAAAATTTGTTAGTTAGAAAGATATTTTCTATTGAGAAGAGATAAACATAAAATTCAAGTTTAAAATTTACATTCTCAGTTTTATGGTAGAAATATTTTCATATTACATTTTTGTAGCCCAAGCACAGACTTTTCATTAAAAAAATGAAATGGTCTGAGGAAACGAAAAATTTTCTAATAAATATATGTGGATAAATTAAAAAGCTAAAATATGCGTTCATTAATATCTTCATATGAACATTTAAATAATTATCGATATTAAATTTTACATGAAAATTTTTGTCTGAAGTGTTCAAATCTTTTTACAATATGACAAGATCATATGGACGAGTTCAATTTTTTTAATGAAATATTTTGTAATTTTTAATTTGTCTGTTCTTCTGAAATCGGAGGAAGATTTGAACAGTAAGCAATAAATTTTCCAATGGAATTCAAGGTCAATAAATGCTTAAAGTTTTATATTAAAATTTTAATTACAAAATTTTGAAGCTTTGTAACTATAACATTTTATGGAATTTACATCTTCCACATGACAATTTGTATATGGGTCAGAATTTCTGAAACGGATCACCCGAATTGGACGAAAATTCAAATCTACTTCAAAATGATTTTTTACAATAGTGTTTACCATTTCTGACATAAATCTAAAGTGATTTCGTTCAAAAATTTTTTTTGTTTATAATATTAAAAATTATAGATTTTTGTCACTTTTTTTTGTAAAATTAATTCTGGCTGTTCTAATTATGTTTGTTATGTTTGTGAACCGCAGGAACATAGAGGTAAATCAAGTAAGAGCAGTAGTTGAATCGATGAATATTCTTATTAGTACATTTCATAACTGTATTTACTTTCAAGTAGACTCTAACTTACTATTTTTATATAAACACACCTACAAACACACCCCCCCCCCCCTTCTACACTACACAAAGGATCGTTCAGGTGGTATTAAAAATTATTCTTAACGCTGCGGGTTCGAACCCTCTCTACTTATGATTAACGCATTACTAACCTAACGACTAAGCCTATCGGCTGCGCACGCTTGGAATACAAGAAAGAAAATAGCGCTTATAACCTGCAACTACTGCAGGGCCATGTAAGAAGTGTATGGGCCCCGTGTAATCGGGGATTTTTAAATTTTATGCCAATTTATGATTCTGTTTAAAATTTTTACTTGTTGAATCGATTTTCTATAAAATGAAATATTTTTTAAATAAACAGATCAAATTTTTGAATTAAAGAACATTACATAATAAAAAGCTTCATATACATTTTAGAAATATTAATTTTCATTATTGTATATTAGTGATACTGTATACACGTTATGATTCTTTTCATTTTTGTTTTTAAGAGTAAAATCAACGTATGTTCAGAATCTAAAAAATTTGAGTTTTTTCAATTCCAAAAATATGATCAAACTTTTGAATCAAGAAAATTATCGCATAACGAAAAAATAACGAAAAACTATTAAAAAAATAGTGCACTTATTTACTTATCAATAGTTTGTTTTTCTAACTACACTTATGTAATAACTTCTAACGCTTATGTTTATTATGAAAGCTTCAATTGATTTTACTATTCACCCCATGTTAATTGAACTACATGTTTCGTTATTGTTATTATCTCGACACAATAAGATACACACACATACACATACGTGCTCGCATATGATTATTATAATTACATGCGAATTCGAGTTAAAATTATGAAAAAGTTTTGTTAAATGTTGTTGCTTCCTCTTAAGTATTGATTTTATCCAAGACTGTGTTCAGAAAATCTCCATTTTTATCAGATAAGATCAAATTTTGATGAAAATAAAGAAACAAGGTTATGTTTTATCTAATGGACCTAACCTTAACCACAAATATTACAAATAGGGATTCTCTAGTCGGGGCCCCGCCAGATACAAATAGATTTTCCATACTTAAGCGAAACAAGGAATTCCTCACTAGAACCTGACAGGGCCCCTATCAGTTCTTTATGGACTAGAAATACTAATCGGGTGTTAACAGGGCCCCTACCAGTTTTTTCTAGATGAGGAAATTCTAGTCCGGGCCCCACTAGAACCCAACTTGAAATAGGGAAAGATAGGGCAATTTCTACACGGGGCGCTCGATTTTCTGTATACATTTCAGTAACTTTTTAATAAATTACATGATTAAAATAATTTTCTTCAAAATCGTAAATTTATTAAAAAATTTAATTGTTTAATTATTTAATATATTTAATAAATCAAACAATCGTTGACTTTATTTAAGGAAACGATTTTGCAGAACAACGCTTATTTCGTATCTCACATATTTTGGTGAAAAAAATCTAATTTTTTTAATATTAAAAATCAAAACATAAAATATACATCTTTTCCCGAAATGTCTCAATGAGAATTTGTAAACCTCATTTAGGCAAACAATTTTCCATATAAACGTTTTTTTTGTATCTCACATATTTTGTCTAAAAAATGGAATTTTTGAATTTTAAACGTATTTTTTGGAATTGAAACGAAAAATATATGTTTTATCAGAAACTGCTTCAGACAAAATTTGTAGATCTTCTTGAAACGAACAACTTTGTATTCTTAAGTTTTTTTCGTATTTTACATATTATTGTTAAAAAATTGAATTTTGGATTTTCAATAGTTTTTTTTTTAATTAATAAGAAAAATATGCATCTAATGAAAAAATGTTACGCTTCAAATTTGTAGGTCATTATGTAGAAAATAATATTGTATCATAACGTTTTTCCGTATCTCGTATCATTTAACTGAAAAATGGAGTTTTGATATTGACTTTTGTTGAATTTGAATATGCTGTAACATTTCTAATTTTCATTTAATCAAAAAATGTTATCAGGATAATTTGTAGAGATTTATGAGCAATATCTAAATCCAATATTGAAATTTTTGATTTTTTCAAAAAATAATTATCAAAAACACAAAAGTAGTGCTCAATCCCTCAATTTTGATTGGATTTGGCTGGTTAACGAACCTGTTCTTACTTTTTCGGCTTCGATAAAGTGTACCAAACCTCAATTCAATCTGATAATTCTATCGAGAGCTATGCCGCACACGACCTACTACAGATAGACAGAAAGACACTTTTGTAAAAACCATTTTTTATGACTCAGGGGGTCTCAAAACGTAAAGATTTGATGAAAATTTCGAAAGTCATTTTTCACATAAAACCAATACGTTCATTGGTGAATTTTATTCAATTTATCGTATCTTCGTCTCTCTATCCTACAGTTTGCGTTGTTTCATCGGATTATAGTTACACACCGTATTATAATGTAATTTAAAATTATTGAAGCCCTCAATCTTTGAGGCTTTAATTTTAATGACATTTTCAAGAATAAGACTGAATCTTCATGTGCGCTTTCGTTTATTTGTAATTTATGTAACTATACTTATTTATTATATCAACACAACATAAAATAGTTCTCTTTGGAAAAAGAAATTTGATTGTAAATTGATTTGTTCAATTTTTAGTAACATATATATTCCTTGAAAAAGACTCGCAGTGAGGTTGAAACATGGGAGAATTTTTGACCAAATATAATGAAGGAGTTTTTTATAGAATGTTGTTTTATTGACCGCAAGACCGACGAAACCAAACCTATATGATATAAAGATCTATAGAAGTTTGAACTGCAACATTTTTTCATAAGATGTATATTTTTCTTTTTAATTAAAAAAAAAAAAATACCATTGAAAATACGAAACTCAATTTTTTAACTAAGATATGTGAAATACGAAAAAAACGTAAGAATGGAAAATTGTTCATTTCAATAATATATACAAATATTTTCGGATATAGTTTCTGATAAAACGTATGTTTTTAATTTTAATTTATAAAAATAAAATTAAAATTCAAAAATTCCATTATTTGAACAAAATATGTGACATACGAAAAAAACGTTGAGATGGAAAATTATTTGCCTAAATGAGGTCTACAAATTCTCAGTAGGGCATTTTTTGACAAGATGTATATTTTATGTTTTGGTTTTAAAAAAACACTATTGAAAATAAAAAATTCCTTTTTTGAACCAAAATATGTGAGATACAAAATAAGCGATAATACAAAAAATCGTTTCCTCAAAAAGAGTCTATGAATTCTCTTCCTTTTTTAAATATTTGGAGAAAATATATTTTTTTAATCTTGTAAATTATTAGAAAGTTACAGAAATATATACAGAAAATCGAGCGCGAAGCGCAAGTGTCATGATAAGAATGTGTTCTTTAAGGCTGATTTTTTGAAAAAACCTTCAGAATACATAACATATTTTAAATGAAAATTGCAATATATAAGTATAAATAAAAGGTTTGATTATTCAAAAGTAAAATATATTATATCTAATATTTTATCGAACAGCACACTTTAAGATTTCATTGGTATGGGGATACACATTTTTAAAATTACACGACTTTTTGTAACATGTTCAACCCCAGCATATATAATCCAGAAAAGACTTTCTAAAAATATTTTAATCAGGTTAACAAATCTCTATGAAGACATAATAAAAAAAATCTTTTAAAATTTTAATTTTTTTACATACTTATTCATTTCCTTCAAAGATATCTAAATTAAAATTTCTTTTGTAATACCTTTCTATAAAATAAATCACTTTAAAGAAAGTTGAAACTCCAGGTCAACCTGTAATTTCCGATGGTAATTTATATATATACAAATTGTCATGTAGAAGATGTAATTTCCAAAAAATGTTATAGTTATAAAGCTTCAAAATTTTGTAATTAAAATTTTAATATAAAACTTTAAGCATTTATTGTCCTTGAATTTTATTGGAAAATTTGTTGTTTACTGTTCAAATCTTCCTCCGATTTCAGAAGAACAGACAAATTAAAAATTACAAAATATTTCATTAAAAAAATTGAACTCGTCCATATGATCTTGTCATGTTGTAAAAAGATTTGAACACTGCAGACAAAAATTTTTATGTAAAATTTAATATCGATAATTATTTAAATGTTCATATGAAGATATTAATGAACACATATTTTACCTTTTTAATTTATCCACATATATTAGAAAATTTTTCCTTTCCATAGACGATTTCATTTTTTAATGAAAAGTCTGTGCTTAGGCTACAAAAATGTGAGATGAAAATATTTCTACCATAAAACTGAGAATGTAAATTTTAATCTTGAATTTTATGTTTATCTCTTCTCATTAGAAAATATCTCTCTAACTAAGAAGTTTTTAAATGTACAAAATTGATAAGAAGTATGGAAATTTGAATAGAAAAATATATATTGATTCAAATTTGGAACATTTATTGGCATCAAATTTTACTGAAAGTTTATTTTTGAAGTGTTCAAATGCTTATAAAATTTCACACGATATTTCAGATTTTTATTTTTGGCAGATTTTTTCCAAAAATATCGGAAAAAAAGTGTTGATTCTTAAATAACATATTTAGTAAATTTGAAATTGTCGTCTGCTTCGCGCCTCTTTTGCACGGTTTCGACAGAAATACACAATTCTCAATTCCGACTCTTCTTCTTCTTCTTCTTCTTCTTCTTGGTTGTGGCTTCTTGCTGTGTCAAGCAAATAGCCATATCTAAATTCCGACTCGATAACCGAAAGCGTGAAATCTAAAAATAGCATTGCATGGAGGAAGCGAGGAGAATAAGGTTCTAGAATTTCGAGTGTTTTTTTGGCAAAGTGGTTTATGCTATATCTGTCATTATTATTATTATCATTATTATTATTCATTCGAGACAACCACAGAACCAAAGCACGTTTTGTGAAAAATAGTATCGAATTTAGATATTGGTCCTCTGTGCAGGATCGAAAATTAATTATTATGTATCACTTAAAGACTTAATAATATGATGAGTTAATTTGTTAGTTTTCGATCAGCTGAAGAATCAACACATTATTTGTAAAATATTCCAAACACTTACATTAACCAGAATTATGTGTAAAATCAATCATTTAATTCAGTATGTTGTACTATATATCATTCTTCTTCTAGTTACACTACCGTTGGAAATTATGCGCACGGTGCTTGTCATCGCTATTAAAAATCACTGCTGACTTTGAACCGCGATATCTCGGTGAAAAAAAGAGATAGGGCATTTTAAAAAATACATTTCGATACCCACGTTCTAATATATCGTATCCCACAAAATTTGAGAAATTGACTTTTTTTGAAAAATGGATTAATAATAATGTTTTACAGCTTATATTAAAATCTTGGGAGTCAAATTGTTTATTTAATATTTTTAAATAAATATTCTAATATGTCGTATCCCACATGCCGATTTTCACGAATTCTAATATGTCGTATCCCACATCCATTGGTTAAGTCAGCGCCAGCGATGTGACAGTCAATTTTTATTTTGTGATTAGTCTTAAGTTTATTTTAAGAAATTATTTAATAAAATGAGTAAGAAGGTAATTACAAATAATACTTTTACTACTCCAATTAAATCTAGAGCATCCGCTGAAACCTCTTTTTGTAGATCGATTAAAAAGAACTAAAAGTAAATGGCAACAATTACAGGCATTAAAAAAAGTGTTGCTGAGAGATACACACTGCTTCTATGATAATATAAAATATATTGATGATACTGACTCTGCTTCTGACCAATCTCCATCAATAAAAAATTTGGAAGCCGAGAGTAAAAATATAGTTAAGGTAACTGAAAAGACTAAGAGTAAGAAACGAAAAGCTAATCAAGTTAATCTTGGTGTTAAAAGCAAAGTACTGCGTACTAATAATAGATTTAAAAAACCTGAAGATAATGATATTAATCATAAAAAAAATTGTAATAATACCAGACGAAAGAGGACAAGAAATTTTCAACAATCTCAGCAAGAAAATGTACCTGAAGTAAAAAACAAAAAATCAAGATTACTTAAAATGAAAAAAAAAATGTTTTAAGCAATATTAAAGATAGTAAAAATAAAATGTATCAATAATGTTATATTATAATAATTATGAATTAAACAATACAAAATAAGAAAGAAAAATGTTATGTATGGGATGAAACAATATTTAATTATAAAACGATTAAGTCAATTTTCTTTCTAAAATATATTTTAATTTTTTCTTCTTGCGTAACCCACATAAATATCATAAAATTAATTTAAATAATTTTTTTTTGCTTTAATTATTATTATTTATGCTTTTTTATGAACGCAGAAAACAAAAATTTGTTTACAATTATTTATTTGTGCTAGCAAGACGTTTTTATTGTTTCCTGAAAAATTTTCCAAATGTGGGATACGACAAATTAGAACGTGAGTATCGATTTGGAAAGCATATGAAATTCCACGTCCAGTGATGCTCAATAAATATTTTTTTAACTTTCTGAAAATAATACAGCACGTGAGGAGTAAAAAAAAATTCAAGATTTTTTCAAATTCTCTACCTCAACTTCAACTTTTTGCATGACCTAGGAAAATTTTTTTCAAAATCTGAAAATTATACAACATAAAGTCTAAAATCTTATCTTTAATTTGAGCCAAGAAAACTTGAAAAATATTCATGGGTACCCGAGATACGATGAAACATGTTCAATCGTATCTGAGTTGAATTTTAATTGACGATCACGGATCTCGGCCGGTTAACATTTTTTCCTGATGCTAAAATAAAAGTTAACACAGTTTTGCTTCTAATAAGCCCAAGTTAAGTGCAAAATATGTCAAATTAATAAAAAGATTTGAACATGATGCATAAGCTACAGCTATTAAAAAGTATTGATTAAACGAAAATTGAATGTGCGAAAATAAAATTGTAATAGAAAGAGTGATAGTAGTGAACTTATAAATAGAAAACATCATAAACTCTTAACTACCTGTTAACAAGGGAACCCCATCGGAATGTCCTAAGCACACAAGAATATCGATAGGCACAGTAAAGGATAGAAATTAAATAATGAATCATCTTAAGAAGAAGGAACGTCGGGGAATTTGTGGATTTGGTGCCTACCTGTCAGAGTTTTCCTATTTGGATTTTTGTGTCTACCTGTCAGAATTTCAGCGCATCGTAAAGTGAATTGGAAAGTGTGTACCCCTTCCGGATTATCAGTGATTCCAGCCTGGATTTGAATAAGTCCAATTTTAATATATGACCCCCAGAAGGAAATTTTAATGACTCTCTATCTCTCTCTCTATGTCTTACTCTTATTTTGTAATCATTAAAAAAATAAAGGTTGATAATTGTAAATTCAGTAAATTTCGAGTTTTATTTTAGTTAGCTACCCTCATCCCAGTTTCGGTTTATAAATTCTCTGGATTTCTTTACCGATCTAAAACGAGGGAAAATAAAATATATTATTGAAGGAAGGTAGGTGTCAGGACGTCACAGACTCTTTTAGAGGAAACGATTTTTTATATTATCGCTTATTTTCTATCTCACATATTTTGGTTCAAAAATGGAATTTTTTATTTTCAATAGTGTTTTTTTAAAACCAAAACATAAAATATACATCTTGTCAAAAAAAAAATTTGTATATATTATTGGAACGAACAATTTTCCATTCTTACGTTTTTTTCGTATTTCACATATTTTAGTTAAAAAGTTGAATTTCGGATTTTCAATGGTATTTTTGGTCGGTCTTGCGGTCAATAAAACAACATTCTATAAAAAACTCCTTCATTATATTTGGTCAAAAATTCTCCCATGTTTCAACCTCACTGCGAGTCTTTTTCAAGGAATATATATGTTACTAAAAATTGAACAAATCAATTTACAATCAAATTTCCTTTTTCCAAAGAGAACTATTTTATGTTGTGTTGATATAATAAATAAGTACTTACATAAATTACAAAAAAACGAAAGCACACATGAAGATTCAGTCTTATTCTTGAAAATGTCATTAAAATTAAAGCCTCAAAGATTGAGGGCTTCAATAATTTTAAATTACATTTTAATACGGTGTGTATAATCCGATGAAGCAACGCAAACTGTAACTCCGCCATTGCCGGTCCCAAGCCCGGATGAGAAAGGAGGAGGGGGCACACAGACAGCAACATGACACAACACATTACAGCGACACTAAACACAACACACCTAACAACCGAGAGAGCGTTCTGTGGGCGGGCAGGGTCTCGCCGAGGTGAACGCATGAGTCCAAGCACGGAGCAGACGCGTCCTGCAGCCCACCAACGGTAGTAGCCGCAAGGACTCTGCCAGCAGTAGGGCTGTTGCCGTCAGGATGGCTGCCAAGGGAGCCCTATAGACGGGCTTTTCCCTAGTTATGGGCCTGCCAGGCGCACGTGCCACGACGGTTGTTCTGCGACTTTCAAGCGCGTGAGGACGCGGTGTGGAGCGAAAGCATCAGGGGACCATGAACAGGTCTCTTGATGCCGAATGAACGTACATGGAGTGAATGCGGGGGGCCCCTTAATCGGGGTATCGCCCCAAATGCGTATGCGGCGATGACGCTGAACTTCCCGCGTGCGCTCTTGCGGTCACACTACAATCACATGCACGACACCGACACCCACACACACCAGAATGAATGGGACGCTGAGTGAATGAGGCTGCGGCCGGCGCCTGGTGGATATTCCCGATAGACTAGCCAAGGGAGGAGTAGTAGCCTCTCGACCAGGGTAGGACGCGATGTCAGTACCTCACCTCTGTGGAAGTAATATGGGTAACCGTAAGTCCCTCCGGTGTTCGACCGCGAAGGGCAAAGATCCCGTGAAACCACATGTTAATCTGGGAAAACCGCTCACGATCCTACTGTCTGGAGCCAATGTCGGGGTTGAAATCATGGACGTCCGGGCGCAGGAATGAAGGATTACCTGGTCAGTATTTCCTTATATCCGACGCTGCGTAGGATAAATCGCACACCGTCTAGCCTGAAGTCCGGGTCAGGTGTCGGGGCGGACTCGGCACCGCTCGGTCGATAGAGGTGACGTTAAACCTTTAGCATCATTATGGCGCGGGCCTATCCCGTAACCTTTTACTAGTTTCATCTAATGTGCCGATAGGATCGACCATCCGATAAGCCGCTTCTCGGTTTCGGCGCACATAACTAGGGATCCATATAGGCGGGGATAGTAGCCCTACCGCGGTAGGGCTCCCATGATGGGCGAACCGTCTTAAGTCACGACAGTTTTGATATGAATATTTTAAAAAATAAAGGAGGTGAAGAGTTGAAGGCGTCAGATACGCCCTCACACACTTCTCCAGGGGCTGAGGATGGAAAGACGTCCTTCAGCTCCTGAAGGAGCAAAGCACGAAAATGGAAAAGTTGGCCAGGGCTCTCAGTGTCATCCAGCAGGGTATGCTGAGAAATAACCCTGGCCACGTAAAGGACAGTGTTAACGAGGCATCAGAGGTGTTGAGCGGAATGCTCAACACCCATAAATGTCTTGTAGAAAGCGGGATGGAAATCCAGAAGAAGCTGGAATCCCACCCCGCCTCAAAAAAGATGGGTATCTTCCGGAGACTGCGCTCTGCGTCTCTGGGAGATACCCCAAGCTGACAAAGGGGGAGAAGAGGGTTGCTCCTTCTCCCCCCGAAGATCGGCTTCCCAAGAAAGGGAAGGGCGGCATATCGCCGTCTTATGCCGCGGCCACCAGAGGCCAGACCCCAAAAAAGGATGGGGAATGGCAGCTGGTGGAGAAGAAGAAAAAGAAGAAAAAAAAGAGAAGAAGAAGAAAGAGGTTCCTGTGCCCTCCGCGCAGGAACACAAAACAAAGGGAAAGTTGCCGAGGCGCTCCCCGGCCGCGAGGTCGGGCGACGCCATCAAGGTGTCGGCGAAGGACGGCCAGTCCTACGCCGACATCTTGAGGGAAATGAAGGCGAAGGTCGACCCCCGGAAGGCAGGACTTGAGGTCCTGTCTATCCGGAGGACCAGGAAGGAAGAAGTCCTTTTGGTCCTCAAAAAGGGGGAGACGTTTCGGCCTTCCGAAAGGAGCTCGACCTGGCGGTCGGGGAAAGGGCGCAAATTTCAGCCCTGGTCTCGACGAGGTCCCTCGAAATTAGGGACCTCGACGAGACCGTTGAAAAAGAAGAGGTTGTGTCTGCCCTGTGCTTGGCATTGGGCAGACCGGCTTTTGAGGGGTCCTGCAGGCTCTTCACCCGCTTTGGTGGGGTGAAGACTGCAGTGATCCGGCTGGCTGAGTCAGACGCCGCGCGTCTGCTTCAGCTAGGTAAGTTGAGGATCGGGTGGGTAGAGTGCCGCATTCGCGAACACCTGGAAGTCGCCCGCTGCTTCAGGTGCCTTGGGTACGGCCACGGGTCCCGGGGCTGCAGCAACCCCGACAGGAAAAACGCCTGTTGGAGGTGCGGCGCCACGGGACACTTGGCCGGGACCTGTAAGGCACCACCAAGGTGCCTGTCATGTGCAGACAGGGGCGAAAAAGATGTCGCCCATGTGTCGGGGAGCGGCTCCTGTCCGGTCTTCCGGGAAGAGCTTCAGAGGTTGAGAGACAGGAATTGAAGTTCCTGCAGCTCAACCTCGGAAGGGGGAAGGTTGCCCAGGACCTCCTGATGCAGACTGCCAGGGAGAGGGGGCTGATGTGCTGCTCATTAGTGAGCAGTACAAGTGGTCCGATAACTCTGTTTGGTATCAGGATGCATCAAGGAGGGCCGGCATCCTTGTTTGTAACCCTGATTTGGGCGTCGGGGACTTCCTGGAGACCGACGCGGGGTTCGTCTGGGTGGAGGTGGCGGGTGTGCGTGTGTACAGCTGCTACTTCTCCCCCGGCGATCCCTTCGATGTCTTTGAGACCCAGATCCTCCTCCTTGAGGAAAGCCTCCGTGAGGCCATCGGGCGATCCCTCATAGGGGGGGACTTCAACAGTAAGTCGCCCGAGTGGGGTGAAGCCCGCCTAGATAGGAGGGGAATCTTGGTTGGCGAGATGGTCGCTAGGAACGAACTGATCGTCTTGAATCAGGGCGGGGAATTTACGTTCAGACGAGGAGCGGGGGGGTCAATAATTGATCTCACAATTGCCGCACCTCGCCTCGCTTCAAGGATAAGCGACTGGTCGGTCCTCGAGGTAATAACCTTGAGTGACCACCGGTGCATCGAATTCACACTAGAACAACGGTGTCAGGCGGTGGATAAGGGTAGGGGCGGCGAAGGAAGGAGCCCCTCCTGGAACACGAGACGACTCAGCAGGGAAAGACTTCGCGAACACCTCGAAGAAACCAGGCTCATCGATGAGCTTGGTTGGGTCTGCCCTGCTGGGTCGTTTGAAGCTGCTGTGCGCTCGGTGAGGCAGAAGGTGGTCGCGGCTTGCGACTACTCGATGCCTCGCCGTGAGCGCAGGCAAGCCAAGGGTTCGATGTACTGGTGGAACGACCAGTTGGCAGCCCTACGTCGAGAATGCCTCGCAGCGCGGCGAAAATTCACCCGTTCAAAGGGGGATGCTACGCTGCACGAGGCATGGAAAGGGGCAAAAACAGCTTTGAAGCGAGGCATAAAGAAAAGCCGACTTCAATGCTGGAAAGACTTGATGGGTGTGGTCTTGAAGGACCCTTGGGGTCTCGCCTTCAAAATAGTCACAAAGATATTGGTGGCTAAAAGAAAGACCCCGGGCCTGGATAATCCCGATCGAGTCCAGTACATTGTGTGTAGCTTGTTTCCACACGTGGAGCCGTTCCAAAGACAGGACCGAAGTTCCTGCGTGGTCCGGCGCGAAGAACTCTTCACTCTCGAAGAACTAAAGAGAGCGGGTGGAAGGCTTAAGGCAAATACAGCGCCAGGTATCGACGGGGTGCCGAACGAGATCCTCAAAGAGGTGATCGGGGCGTACCCAGAGATCCTCCTAGAAGCCTTTAACTCCTGTCTTCGGGAGGGGAGGTTCTTCGCAGATTGGAAGAAGCAGAGGTTGGTCCTGCTGAGGAAGGGCAACAAACCTCTAGGGGTCGCCTCGTCGTATAGACCAATATGCCTATTGGATACGATGGGGAAGCTTCTGGAGGAGTTGATTCTACAACGGCTTCAGGCTCTCTTGGTCGGGGAGAACGGGCTCTCGGAAAACCAGTTCGGATTCAGGAAAGGCAGGTCCACGGTGGACGCCATCCAAGCTGTGGTTAACATCGCCACAAATGCAAGAAAAGGAACTGGTAAGCGTAAGGGATTCTGTGCGTTGATTAGCATTGACATACGCAATGCGTTCAATACCGCGAGATGGAACATCTGCATCGAGGCGATGGTGCGGAAAAAGGTTCCAGACTACCTGTTGCGAATGATAGATGACTATCTGAGCGACAGGTGGGTGATATATGAGGGCGACAAATGGTCTCTCAAGGAGGAGATGACATGTGGCGCCCCTCAAGGGTCGCGGGTGGGTCCACTCGTTTGGAACGTCATGTACGACGATTTCCTGCTCATGGACCTGCCTGCTGGAACGAGCATCGTCGGCTTCGCGGATGACGCACTTGTCGTGTGCGCCGCTGACGACGTCGGAATCCTAGAGCTGAGGATCAATGAAAGTCTGTGGCGAGCGAAGCGCTGGTTGGATGGCAGAGGTCTTAAATTGGCCCCTGAGAAAACCGAGGCTTTGCTCGTTACGGACAGGAGATCCTTCCAATACCCGAGGATCGTTCTCGGAGAGCATGAAGTCGAGTGGAAAACAAGCATTAAGTACCTGGGGGTGCAGCTGGATCGTAGGCTTAGCTTTGGCGAACACCTAAAGATCGCAGCCGCCAAAGCCATCCAATGTGGAGCAAACTTGGCCCGGCTTATGCCAAACATTGGTGGACCCAGGGAAGCGAAAAGAAGATTGGTGGCGAGCGTGGTCCATTCGAAGCTGCTTTATGCAGCTCCGGTCTGGGCCAATGCCTTGCAAAACCATGCTATTCAGAAGAAGCTGTTCTCGGCGCAGAGACTTGTCGCGCTGAGAATAGTTTCGGCATATAGAACTATCTCGACGAGCGGTGTGCTGGTCCTGGCGAGCGTCCCGCCAATAGATTTATTGGCGGAAGAAAGGCAGGAAACCTTTCAGCTTCGCAAGGAGCTTACCTGCGCCGACCTGCAGGAAATCGCTCGCGCGAAGGATCCCATCCGCAAGGATGGAAGGCGCAGACTCGTCGAGAAATGACAGATGAGATGGCATGGTGAGCAGACAGGGAGATGGACCTACCGCCTGATCCCGGAGCTCGCCACCTGGCTGAACAGAAAGCACGGGGAAGTCGGCTTTTACTTGGCACAAGCGCTCTCGGGCCATGGCTGTTTTAACGCGTACCTGAGGCGCTTTAAGAAGAGAGACGAGGAGACGTGTTGCTACTGCGATTCCCCGGTGGATAACGCGGAGCACGCACTCTTCGTCTGCGCAAAATGGGGTGTGGCTAGGGGGGTCCTCGGTCAGGCGGTGGGTTCCGAACTTACTCCTGACACGATGGTCCCCCTCATGCTCCAGTCTGAGCGGTTCTGGACGCTCATCGAGTCATTCGTCACACTTGTGATGAAGACGAGGGAGCTTGATGGGCGTCGGGAGCGAAACAACGGGGAGGGCCAGTAGAAATCGCATCGGGGCCTGCGCCCGCGGTCCTGCGTCTCGGGTAGACTTGACTGTCCGCGTCGTTCGGGGGAGGAATCTGTTTGTTTCTCCCCTGGGTGGCGCGGTTGGTCGGTTGTCCTAGTGGGCGGGTGGCCGCGGGTGGAAGTTCCGAGCGAACGGATGACGGAAGAGTCGCACGCGACTTTAATGGAACCAACCACCCGTGAAGTTCAAAGCCGAAAGGCGGTTCCGCGGGTGGTGTATTGGTTCGAGAGAGGGGGTTTTCTGGTTTTAACAGGTATGCCTAGACCCGTCCTAGGAGAGTCCTGTACAACGTCTATAAAAGATTTTGCCATTTTTCCTCCTCACCAAAAAAAAAAAAAAAAAAAAAAAAAAAAAAAAAAAAAAAAACAACACAAACTGTAGGATAGAGAGACGAAGATACGATAAATTGAATTAAATTCACCAATGAAAAGCGTGCTAAAGCTTGAGAACACAAACTTGAAAATCATATGTTAAATAATACCATGGTAAATTCGATTAATATTCATAATTTCAGCCTTAAAATTTATTGAAATATTAATATTTTTATTGATATTAATTGATTCAATAATTTTTCTTTAATGTTGTTTTATTGACCCTAAGACCGACGAAACCAAACCTATATGATATAATAATATAACGGTTGAAGAACTGGTCATCCGTTCTTTATAAAGGAAATAAAACAAACAAAAATTCCGGCCTATTGTTTACAAATTTCTAAGTTTTTCGTTCATTTTATCCGGTTTTCTATATACAGTGAATTCTACATATTTTTTCCAATTCGTGTTTTTGCTTACTGGACTTCTTAATTTTGAATTGCAAGTGATGAGATAAGTTTTTGAGTTTCATTATTATCCTTATTTTAACTATTTTCTACATTTTTATCTTTTACGAAAATTTTGAATTAATCTTTTAATTTATGGTACTGAAGAGGGCCCCCATATGTGGCCGAAACGTTTACCTTCTCTCTTTCTTTGCGTTTTTTATTGTAAGTAGCAATGATAATATTAATGGAAGAAAATAAAAAGAGGCTGACCCAATGCCAAAAAAATGAGAAATTAAGAAATATTCTGTGAATTTTGGGTCAATATAATAGCAGACATGTCATCAAACATGTCACTTTACAGTTATTACTCTTGTAGATCTTTATGTAGTAAACCACTTTTTATCATAATTTTTATTCGTAACTCGTATAATTTAACTGGAAAATAGATATTGACTTTTTTCAAGTTTTAATATACTGTAACTTTCTTAATTTTATTTCAATTGCAAAATATTCTGGGGATAATTAGTAGAGATTTACGAGAATTATCAGAAACCAGTCCTAAAATTTTTGATTTTTTCATAAAGTTTTTTTTCAAAAACACAAAAAATCTCCTATTTTGACAATTTTTGTCGGATGTAGCTGGTTAACGAACTTGTCCTTACTTTTTCGGCTGCGATAATGTATGCCAAAGCTCAATTCAATCCGACAATTTTTTTATATCCAGAGTTATCGAGTATATGACCAATTACTACTGCAGGCAAACAGACAGACACTTTCGTAAAAACGTTTTTTCTAACTCACAATCACGGGATCTCAAAACGTAAAGATTTGACGAAAATTCCGAAAATGATTTTGCACATAAAACCAAAACCTTAATTCTCATATGATGAGAATCTAAAAGACATCAAATTTAGATCTTTCTTAATAATATTAATAACTCTAAAATTAATTAACATTGTGAAAAGTCTGTAGTCTCATTTCAAAGGTAAGTTTTCATAGTATTTTTCTAACTAATTGAGATGTTTTTGGAATTTTTCTGCTAGATTCTGCTCTAGAATCAAACATGGTAATGAAAAATCATCAAATTTCAAATGATGATTGCACTACATTCATTTGAAGAATTCAAAAAATCCATACTATCAATATTTTGATAAAAATTTCTAAATTTATTAAAATACGATATACATCGATTTTTAAAAATTTCCTGAAGAAGCTACATATTTTGAAAATTGCATGACTTTTTTGAATTCATTTCAACCCCAAGATAGAATCCAGGAAAAAATTTCTAAAAATATTTTGATCAGGTTAAGAAATCACTCTGAAGACATACTGAAAAAATCCTTTTGAAATCTAAATCTAAATTAAAATTTCTTTTGTAATATCTTTCTATAAAATAAAACACTTTAACGAAAGTTGGAACTCCAGATCAATCTGTAATTTCCGATGGTAGTTTATATACTTGTATATATACGACTTGTCATGCCCGTGTGGAAATCGAACCCGGGAACTGATCGAGATCCGGACGGATAGCCCTAGTTGTAACCGGGAACCAGTCGGGCTATCCGACCAGGAACCCGCCAGAAACGTCACGCCGGTTTGGTTATGTTCCCGACATGAAGGCTGGTCGGGAACCGGCCGGGCTACCCGGCCCTTTTCTGGCTGTTTTTTGGGGGGTTCTTAGTAGCATTAAAATTTCACACGTATTAAATCAACCCACAAGAATGAAAAATGATTAAAACAAAATAATTCACGTTGTAGGAATTATAGGTTATACTATTATAGATATATTTTTGTACTTGCGCAGATAGTGCATAGGCTATTTGCGCGAAATTTGAATAATAACATAATATATATTCGAATATTTTGACAGATCCTTACTGAAAATTCCTGTATAGGTCCGCACACAGAATCCTATATGTCCCACCTATAGGATTACCCTGTACAAAATGACTTAAGTTATATATATATATATATATATGTAACCTTTTACAGTATATATGAACTTGGGCACTTTGAGTGTTAAGGGTATGTGATACTTGGTAAATTATCAAATTTTATTCCTTTTTAATTTCTACATGTTTATGTCCAAAACACATAAAATTCTGATTCCAAAGTTTGGGAAATGGCAGAAAGGATCACGGTCAAGTCGGCTTTTACCTGGCGCAAGCGCTTTCAGGCCATGGCTGCTTTAATGCGTACCTGAAGCGCTTCAAGAAAAGAGACGACGAGTCGTGTAGATACTGCGAATCCTTTGTGGAAAATGCAGAGCACACACTCTTTGTCTGTGCCAGGTGGGGCGCAAAAAGGGAGGCTGTCGGTCGGGCAGTAGGCGCACAACTCACTCCTGACAGGATGGTCTCTCTCATGCTCCAGTCTGAACAGATATGGATGCTTATCGAGTCATTCGTCACCCTGGTGATGAAGACGATGGAGCTCGATGGGCGTGCAGAGCGCGGAAACAACGGGGGCCAGTAGAAATCGCATCGGGGCCTTCACCCGCGGTCTTGCGTCTTCGGCGGACTTGGCTGTCCGCGTCGTTCGGGGGAGGAATCGCTTTATTCCTCCCCTGGCCGGCGCGGCTAGTCAGTCTGCCCAACGGGCGTGTGGCCGCGGATGGGAGTCCCGGGCGAACGGATGACGGAAGAGTCGTACGCGACTTTAAGCTGGAACCAATCACCCGGGAAGTTTAAAGCCGAAAGGCGGGTACGCGGGCGATGTATCGGTTCGAGAGAGGGGTTTTTTTGGTTTTGACAGGTATGCCTAGACCCGTCCTAGGAGAGTCCTGTACAACGTCTTTAAAAGATTTCGCCATTTTTCGTCCTCACCATAAAACAAAAAAAAAACAAAAAGTTGGGGAATAGCCCCGAAGTAACGGTTCAGTCGCTAAAAGAAAAATCAATTACCCCGCAGTGGTGACGATATCAATCCGCACTATTCTGAGCCATTCCGGAATCTGATTCCGAACTAAACCAAGTTATTCCGAATGACTCCAAAGCAAATTTTCAATTCGAATCAACCCGAAGTCAATTCAAAATCAATCCTAATAAATCCGGTCAATTTATATAAATATATTATATTATATTTTTATTATATTATATATATATATTGTCAAATCCATTTTCATTTCATTTATAAATGCATTTCATTTATCAATATTATAAATCAATCAATCTTGATTGATTAGTGCCCGACTAGTTCCCGGTCAGTTTCTAACAATGAACTTCATCCTGGGTTGATTCTGCCGGATCACGACTTGACCCGTTCTGGTCACGAGTCAACCCGGACGGTTCCCAACCAGTTCCCGGCCATGAAATACAGACCGAGTTTGCCGGGCAAGGATCCGGCCAGAAACCTTTTTGTAATGGGGCTAACCGGGGCAATTTCCACACGGGTGTAAAAGATGTTAAATTCCAAAAAATTGTATTCAATGTATTTTATTTTTTAGTAAAGGTTTGTCGACTTAGCTTCATATCAAGAATAGTTTGAGGTGTAAATTCACATACAATTAATGTATTTTCTTAAATCAGCAAACACTTCATTTACATTCATCTATTGAAATTGCCATATGTATAAGATGTTTCATACTTCAAAAAATTGTATTCAAAGTATTTTACTCTATAAAAGTTTAAGAAGTAAAGTTTTATAGAATTAGCACCATACCAAAAAAATCTAAGGTGTAAATTCATATTGCGAATTCAGATATAATTTATGTACTTTCTTCGTAGTTTATCTTCAAAAATTAGATCTTAGGTAAAAAAAGATAATTTTGCTTTTAACAATAGAAAAATTATTATTGAAGAGATCATTTCAACGAAAAGAGATTAATTTCAAAGAAAAATATTTGAAGCATAAGAAAAAATAAATTTAACAAATTTTATTTTTACCCCGACTTTTTTTCTTATCGCTTCATACCAAATTTTAAAAAAATGGTGTGATTCAAATAAATCAAGAATCGTTTTTTCAGGAAAAAGACTTAATACAACCTAGTCGTTTCCATATTTCTAAAATGAATAAGTTTTTACTAAATTCAGCAATTTTTTTGCAAGAATTTTGTTTTAGAAAATTTATTTTTAATGGTTTCAGCCATTAAAGAATTTATTATAATTTCCAAAAAATGGAAACGGTTAAGTTGTAGAAATCCTTTTTCTTAAAAAAATTATCCGTGATTTCACAGAATCACATCATTTTTTAAAATTTGGTATGAAGCGATAAGAAAACAAGTCCGGGTAAAAATAAAATGTGTTAAGTGCATTATTTTTTTATCTTTTAATTTTTTTTCTTGGAAACTAATCTCTTTTCTTCCAAATGATCTCTTCAATAATAATATTGCTATTCTTGACAAAAAATTTATTTATTTTTGCCTGAAGTCTAATTTCTGTGGATGAACAACCTTAAATCAGCAAACTCTTCATTTACATTTATTTATCGAAATTTTCATCCAAAAGATGTTATCTATTATAAAAATGTTCAAACCCTTCATTTTTGAAACGTGTATCTCATCTTGAATGATATATTATTATAAAATATTCTCTACATAATTTAAAAAAAAATGCTGAAATCGATATTTTGTTTCGAATCTTTAAGCATTTATTGACTTTAAATTTCATTAAAAAATTATTTTTCAAGTATTTAAATCATCTTAAAATTTCACAAAATCTTTTAGATACTTATTTCAGATCAATATTTTTCAAAGTATATAGAAAAAAAGTGTAATTTTCTTAATGTTAAATTCCATAATTTTAAATTCTGCGTCTATTTCGCGCCTCCTTTGCATGAAGTCGAGAAAAATACAATTTCTGATTTAACTCGCATGTAGGCTAGATGTAAGGAGACCTATCTCTTATGGCCGTACTTCACAAAACACGAAATGAAAGTCAGTCAAGTACTTAGTTAGGAAACTTCCCGATGAGGGCACGTGTGTTCCCTGGGTGCAAAATGGCGGCATCCAGGGTTTATAAGCACTGTGCATTGGGCTTTGCCATTTTGCACCCAGGGAACACACATGCCCTCATTGGGAAGTTTTGTAACTATGTACTTGTCAGAGCTTCATTTCGGGAATGGATATATGGAGATTGGTCTCCTTATATCTAGCCTCCATGGTGAAATCGAAGCGAGTTAGTGGGGATACACTGACATGACGCGCTTCATTGTGTGTGCTCCCACATATTATTGTAGCAGTGCGGACCTTTAATTTTAGTTCGAAAAAGCCACGGAAAAAGCTTTACGCAATTGGGGGCGCTGCAAAAGTGATAAACAGTAGCTCTGTTTTACCTTTCAAGTAGTAGCATGAACCTTTCATTTTAGTTCCCAAGAGCAATTCACAACAGGGTGCGCTGTGGAAAATCACCCGAAATTAAGTGCATTACTTTAGCAATCTCCCAACTCATCTCTGACTTCGTATAATATAGCGGCCGAAGCGGCGAATGTAAACCTAAAAACATCGACTTTCGAACCATCGAAAAAAAGAAGTTTCGATGTTTGTGGTAACCTCAACATCGAATCTTAAACATCGACATTGAAAGCAACAACCTCGATGTTTCCGATGTTTTCGATGCCGAAGTTCCATCACTACCATAATTCAGAATAGGCAAAATGGCTGAATAATTATTGCTTTAATCATGGAGGATGGTATTAATTATGGTCAGTCATTTTGCTTATTCGTAATTACCGAAACAACGGAATGTGAACGCCACGGAATTTCGCGACAGTTGTCAATACGATGTGCGCGCATCCAGGTAAGGCATACGATACGATACAGTCATGGAGAATACGCATAAGGAGACCAAACTAATGTATCACGTCCCAACAAGGGATGACAACCTTTGAGAAATTAAAAAATGGTAGGATCGTCGCTGCGTTTTCGCCAGCCCCCTGCATCTTAGCCAGAATGCACGTAATCCGCGAAACGAAAATGTCACAAGAATTGACCGTGGCCGCTAGGGGCGCTGATTGTTCATGAGGCCTGAATTCATTTTAATGCATGGGAAAAATGCATAAAAATTAAATTTTTGGGGATAAAAACTACTTGATCATATTTTTTTTTACGACACATTAAACTAGAAAGTTTTAAATATTATTTAAAGCAATTTTTACTGATATAAAGGGTAATATGCTTGAAATTTGGGCGAAAATTGTCTTTGTAATTCTGGCTGGAAATTGAAATCAAAGTTCTGTTATCTTCGTTTTAACATTAATATTTACATTGTGATTATTAAATAAAAATACAATATTTATTTATATTATTAATATTATTGATATTATATCAGTCTTACATATTATAATAGAAAAATTGGCTATTGAAATTCCATCAAATTGAATTATAATACGGGTATTAATTATATCATCTTGATTTTGTTAGAAAAATTAGATTTTATTATAGGACACTTTGTATTTTATATTTTAAAACTTCTCAGTAATTGAAAAAATTACATTTTTATGAACAAAACTTTCAAATAAGGAATGAACGTACATTTGAAAAAGTAACAAATATAAAGAATTTATAAAATTCCTTTATAAGTATTTGAAAACACTAAGAACAAAGATGTTTGTAATAAATAATAATCAACATAATATACTATATTTCATAATAATATAATGGATATTTAGATCTTACATGCACATAATTTATTATGTGTATTTTATCTATAATTAGTGATGGGCGATCTCGATTCGATTCTACGGAGATCGATCTTTTTTACTCGATTAATCGGTTGGATTGATTTTTTTTTCGATCTTTACGAATGATTCTCATTTCTTTTTTCCTGTTTCCTATTTCTATGAACTGTTTTTTAGTTTAAAAGTGAGATCAAGGGGTCGACCACGAGAATATCCTTAATGTGATATACAAAGTATATTAATATTATAAATTTTATAATAATACTTCATATTTATGCCAGAAATTTTATCATAAATAATACTTTAAGTGATATGCAAAGTTCAAAGTATATTAATATTATAAACTTTGTAGTAATACTTCATTTTTATGTCAGAAACTTTATCACTAATAATACGCATTGCTTTAGAAATTGTGCAATTTAAAAAAATAAAAAACGTTCCTGATTCGCAAATATAGTGTGTTTTTTAAGCCGAATTTCCTTTTTTATTTATATAAACACTTTTTTATTTTGATAATTTAAATTCACAAAATATGCAAGTAACAATTATATCTCCAATTGTTATAAAACATTTTAAAAAAAGGTTATTTTACAGAAATTTATCATTTTCAGAAAAAGGTATCGATTTTTGAAGATCGATTCATAAAATTGATCTTTTTAACCGCTTAATCGATCAAATTGAATCAATAATTTCAAAATCAATTCTTTTTTTTGAAGATCGCCCATCCCTATGTATAATACCTTAAGTTCAGTCAGTCAGCTTTGTTGTTTTTTTTATTTAAAGCGTTTTAAATTTAGTATAGATTAAATTTTAATAAGTTAAAGGCGCTCTTGATAAATAAACCCCAAAACGATGCACTTTTTCAGAGCATTACGTGTAGCCTGTTTTGCAACCTACAGCAAACAAATTTCCGCATTTTCACTTAAATTTTTATATCACCGACTGTTAAAACCATTCCAATTTACCTATAAAGCACACAAAAGCACTTCAGACACCAATTTTTCACAAAAAAACGTTAAATTTCAATGTTCTATAATGCTAATCTGTATAAGGTCGGCCTCATGAACAGCCAGCGCCACGGTGGCCAACGGTCAACATCTGTGACATTTTCAACTCCAGAGATTCCATATGTTTCGTTACCTATCTCTACCCCTAGAGTTTCGAAAGTTTCAACATGTGGCCTCCTCGACTGTTCGGCCCCTGTGAAACGGCATAAATCATAGTTTTTTGTATCACCTTCCTCTCTTTCTCTAGACATGTTGCTATGTAATTCGACTCTCGCTGGAGTCTTGGTGAGTCACAGAAATTCAAAGCCAGGGTCCGGTTTTACCCTTCAGTTTGTTTATATGAATTTAAGTGGACGACCAGAGTTTTGTCCCTTCTCGAAATTTATAACTTTCCAGAAATTGTATGGAATTAATTTACTGTAACTAGCCTAAGTTTCTCGAACATAAAAGAGAGGAAGAGCTTTGTTAAGTTTAATCTATAAGTTTTCAAGGGTCGTTTCGTTAGAAGGCTCGTAAAAGTCAAAAAGGTTTATATTTTCCAGATTTCTTGAGAACTCTTTTAAACATATTGTGAAATCTCTGATAATATTTCCTTGGGAAACGAGAGCGAGTTCTTATTTCTACGTCTAAAATTAATTGTTCGTTTCCTCGACGAGAGTTTTGCCTAACATTTATTAATAATGTCTAGTCCTTATATTTAAATTCGCCCGCGTATATGGGCAAGGTAGGATTCGTGACATCGATTCGGTAATCGCGAGTACAAATTCGACTTATACCTAACAGGTGGCGATCTAATAATCGATATTTTATTCGTACGTTACACCTCCCTCGTTAAAAAGAAAAAGTCGCTTAACAGTAAAGCGGCTTTTTCGAAATAACCGTTAGGACACTAATTCGTACGAATAAAATTCTTCTTATTCTAAGTTATCCTATTTGAATATTGCTAATCGTGTGTTCCCAAGTATGTGCAATTATACTACGATATATATATATTTATATTTTATCAATGGTCGTAGATCCACATTGGTTCGAAATAATTCTTACGTGGTACTGGGTATAAGCCTATATACCTTGGCTTAATGTATTACATTATCGAGTACTTATATGCTATTACTATTATTATTTCTATACTGCTCGGTACCTATATATGGTTCACGCTATTATCGTTACTATCTGTTACGTATTGAGTTATTGTTTATTTTCGAGTATTACAGGCAAGGCAGCGAGTTTTAATTTATCGACATGAACGATTTTTATTTTGTTTTGGTTGATTCTAATTTGGGCGTTCGATTCGCCAAGGAGTTTTTCTAAAATAAATGGACCGATGTAGTGAGCGTCGAGTTACGAGATTCGAGGTTCTTTTAGTAGGTAGAAATGATCTCCTACTCAAAAGTGTTGAGGGTTTGACTTTAGATCATAATATCGTTTTGATCTCTTTTTAGCAGCGATTAAGTTTTCTGCTGCAGTGGCTTGTAGGTCGCCAATTTTGCGGAATAGTTCTCTCATGATTTCTACGTAGGTCGCTGGTACCTTATCGTCAGAGATGCTAGTCTGGAGTCTTGCTTCTTTTCCAAATACTAGAGCGTGTGGTGTAAAGCCGGTGGATTCGTGGACCGAAGTATTATAAGAAAATATCGCGTACCTCAGCCACTCATCCCAATTTTGTTCAGTCGCGAAGTTTTTTAAATATTCTATCAGAGTAATGTGGCTTCTTTCAAGTGAGCCCAAAGTTTGGGGGAGGAATGCCGTAGACGTAATTCTATCTATTTGGAAAAATTTGCAAAATGTCTTTATGATATTTGAGGTAAAGTTGGTACCTTGATCTGAATGAATAACTCGGGGAGAACCGAATCAAGAGATGAATTCTTCGGCAAGTGCATACGCAATAGAGATAGAATTTACAGAGGGGAGGTGGTTTTCCCTAATTATTTTTTCCCGCTCCTCTTTGGGAGGAAAACGAATTTCGCCCGAGCAAATGCATATTTGCAAACCTGAACCTGCAAAGTGTTGGCGTAATATTTGTTCGATTGATGTCCATGATATTTCGTCTAGGTCGTTCCTATTTTTCGAAATTTATATCGCGGATATCTTTAATATTTCCATTGCTTGTTTATGTCGCGAAAGTGACCCTGAAATTATATTTAAAAAGGGTTTGTCGCTTGACTTATTTTTTATAGCGACATTAAAAATATATTTTCCCCCCGTGGCTAAAACCGTTACATGGCCCAATGGAAGATTTTGTTCCTTTAGAAGTTCCGCGTCAAGTAATTTATTGTCGATAAGTTCTTTATTAACTGGCGAGTTCAAAACACAATCTGTGGAAACAAAATTTACTACGTGTGATTTTCCCATACTAATCTTATCTTTACTATAGGTTATCCAAGAATTGACTATTATCAGGACTGAAGAAGGTTCTAAGCTCTGAGATTGATTGTAGCAACCCTTATTATCTTCGTGTAATCCACTTGTCGAGCATTCCGTGTCAAAGGCCAGGCATCCCCATTCCTATCGACACCTTTGTTTATTACCGCAAACCCGCCACCATCACTCCCCCACTCGAAGCTAACGTGGGATGTTGTATCCGTTCCGATAGTCGTACCTGGGGTGCCGTCCTACCTGGAACATTGGCAGGGGGAGTTGGTTCGTTACCTTTTACCCGAACCACCTGTGCGGTTCTGTTTGCTTCGTCACAGTCCACACTCATGATTTTGTCGTTGAGGGAAGTATGAGGTTTATGGGACCTATCGACTTTCCAGGGTTTGGGGACCCCGCGACTTAGAAAAACACGCTCGACAAGATTTTCTATGATCCTTGTCGTTTCTTGTTCCTCCGTGTTGGTTTCCCCCTCTCTGGTCGTCTAGTCGTACAGCACGTGGTGTGCACAGTCCACTGCTGGATCAACAAGAGGCGGAGAGGTGGCAACCATACTTTGGATTTTCGAAATTACATGATCGCTAGAGGAATCGCAGGGATTCCCTGAAAGAGCATCAGCAATTACATTTGCGCTACCCGGTTTGTAAACAATTTCATAGTCGTATTCGCTTAATTTAATCTTCCATCGAGCCATTCTAGAGATGGGATCTTTTAGATTATTAAGCCAAATTAAAGGTCGGTGGTCGGTAACGAGAGTGAACTTTCGTCCATATAGATATGGGCAAAAATGTTGTACAGCCCAAAAAATAGCCATGAGTTCTTTTTCGTTGTGCAATAATTTACTTCCGCCGGGTTCAAGGTTCGTGAGGCAAATGAAATTGGTAAGTCTTGACCGATAGTTCCTTGGCTTAGTACCGCTCCTAACGCGAAATTAGAGGCGTCCGTCGTCACAATAAAAGTCTTATCGAATTTTGGGAATTGTAGGATAGGGTCGTGACAAATTTTGTCTCGGAGTGTCTCGAAGGCTTCTTGGTGCACACATGTCCATTGAAATCTAACTCCCTTCTTGAATAAATTATTTAGTACTTTTGCAATTTTCGCGAAGTCTTGGATAAATCGACGGTAGTATCCTATCAGGCCCAGGAATCGTTTGATATTTTTCTGATTTTTAGGGATTGGGAAATTTTTAACTGCATCGATCTTTTTGGGATCTGGTTTCACGCCAGATTGGGTGATTATGTGACCCAGATATGCGATTTTCTTTTTTAGGAAATGACATTTGTCTGGTTGAAGAGTTAGTCCGGCGGACTTTAATCGTCCTAACAAGGCTCTTAATTTCCTGGAATGATCTTCTAGCGAATTACCATAAATGACAATGTCGTCCATATAGACGAATAATTCTATTCCTTGAAGCCCGGTTAGAACCCTGTCCATTAACCTCTGGAAGGTGGCAGGGGCATTTTTTAGGCCGAAGGGCATTCTTGTGAATTCTAAATGGCCATAGGGAGTTGAGAATGCAGTTTTTGCCCTAGAATCTGGGTGAAGGGGAATTTGATGGAAACCCGACGCAAGATCTAAGACGGAAAAATAACGAGGACCTCCCAATTGATCAAGAATGTCGGTGATGTTTGGGAGGGGGTAAGCATCACCTACAGTTTGTTTATTTAATGATCGGAAGTCTATCACCATCCTCCATCTCTTGTTTCCTTGTACATCAGGTTTTTTCGGCACAATCCACAGAGGTGAATTGTAAGGTGAATTGTAGGGCTGGACGATGCCATTTTTATGAAGGTCTTACACCTGTCTACGGATTTCTTCCTTAAGAATTTGGGGACTGCGATATTGTTTATGATTTATGGGGTGTTTATTTAAAGTAATTATTTTGTGTGATACCTCGGTTGTTGACCCTAATTTGTCGCCCGGCAGGTGGAACTGGTAAATGTAGTCGCCAAGTATCGAAAGGATACTTTCACTTTCCTCTTCATTCAGTTCTTTCAGGTCAATAATCTTTAGAAGGGCAGCAAGGCGAACGGCACGTTCCTTTTGTCCCTTGAGGGTGAGGGGGGATGCGTGCCGGTTCGAGCACATGGCGAGACAACCGTGTACTCTTGAAGACCTTGTAGGTCAATCGGTGACAAGGAGAGTTCAATATCCTGGTTTGTACTATTTATAGCGTAAAACTTAGCAAAATTACCATTTTTTGTGACAAGTGCTTCGCCCAAGTATATTCCGGGACCAGCGTTAATTTTACCTATATATCCTTGGTTCAAATCTGTTCTTGAGATGGGAATTGTAGTCAAAATTTTTGATCTAGCAGGTAATTTAATTTTAAAGTTATTATTGAGTGGGTTGCCTAAATGAAGGGTTATTCCTAAAAATTGCAAGATTGCTCTGTGGTTTCCCAAGAAACTGGTTCCGAGAATTCCGTTCTGTTCGATTGGGAAATCTTCAGGAATAATCTGAAAAGCGGATTCGATGCCCTCGATTTCTACCATGATTTCTCCAAGAGATTTTATTATTCCTAGTCCTATCCCTACCAAATCATGTATTCTTATTCGATTCACACCGACCCCCGATTTTACGACACTTTCTTTAATTAAATTCAATTCGCATCCGGTATCAATCATAAAAGACGCGACATTCTGAACAAACGCTTTATTCTGTAGTTTTATTGTGGAGTTTGTAAATATTTCGTCTGTGCTTCCGAAGCAGACGAGTATACGTTTTTGGAGTGATAAGTTTTGTGTGCGGTCATCGAAAGCTCCACCTTGACGACCCTTTCGCGAGTTTAAATTGCTTTTCCCGAAAATTTTTCTCTCCTTGCCTGTATTTCTTTTTCATGTTTTTTCTTCAAGTAACAGTCTTCTGCAATGTGATTACTGACGCTACAATAAGAACAAAACTTAGTGGATTCTTTATTTCCCTGTAATTGCGGGCAATTTCGTTTCATATGTCCGAATTCCTTGCATGCAAAACATTGAAGAGAAGACAGACGTTGGCTTTTCGTTACTCTGCCCTCCTCTTCTGCTTCTATGTAGGCTATACGCTTACGGTTTGTGTTATTAAATCTGCCCCCGCGGCCAGCTCGATAGCAACATCCAGTGTAGGGGGTGATTTATCTTTCATAAAAGTCAATGTATCTCTATCGAGTCCACGAACGAAGTTTTTGATCGCATTCTCCGTGTACTCTTCACATCTTTCTTTACCCTTTTCGCCGGGATTTTTATCCATAACCCTTGAAATTAGTTTATTTAATAATACGGATACTCTAGTCCCGTAATCAGAAATAGTTTCCCCGGCGATTCTATGGATATTAGCCAGCTCTTGAGTCAGCTGACTAGTATCTTCCCGAGGCATATAAATTCCCTGCAGAATGCGTAAAATGTCATCTAAACTGGCTCCTACCCTATCCTGAATGTACTTTCGAGCTGGTCCTGTTATTTTATTTCTAACTAATATTATCAAGTAAGGCATTTTGTGGGTTTCTAAAAGAGCCGCTGCGGCTCTGCATTGTTCTATGAACATTATGACGGACATGTTTGTTCCGTCAAAATCTGGGATCAATTCTTTTGCGAATCTGAATCCCTCTCCCATTCTCTTCACAGGAGTTTGAGCCATAAAGGGAGTGCCGGGAACGCGAGTTTGGACGGGGGGTGAAATCGTATTCCGACGTACGTTCGCGCTCGACATTTCCCTGGCGTGGCATGTGGTCAGTATTTCGCGTGTTTGATTTCGTCGAGTTTTTCCTACCTGAAATACCTTTGCCTCGCCTGGCGTTAGAATTTCGCAGCATCATAATGTTTATAAAATTTCGTTTATAATATATATATATATATTACACGGGAAAATCCAAGCTTACAACTTTGCTAAAATACGTTTCAGTTTAGATAATTACTATATAATTTTACTAGAGTTTGTATCAAAATTTACTACAATCTATATTTAGATTTCATATAACTTTCAAATCTTTAGCATTTGACCGTGAAGAAAAAGAACAAATTTCCAGTCGATTAGTGATTATTAACTATTGCACTTCGATTTTCCCGATTCCTAATATTTTTAGAATTTTAATTATAAGGTGAAACATACGTTGCTATAAAAAGGTTTGTCCATATATACAAATCTATTCGTCAGAGAATTCTTAAAAGTATGAAGGCAAGAACGCCAAATCAAATACTTAAACCTAGGACTTACTACTTCACGCTGTCCCATTAATCCATTGTGCACAACACAGTCCACTACATATTTATATATAACCACTTGTAACGAAGTGTACACCACTGCACACACGTCACAACTTCCCCCGCTTACGCCGAGCAGCGCGCGCAGCGGTCCCCCACCTCGTACGAACGAGATATAGGCAAGGACCGCAGCACTGGAAAGGCAGTTCGCCCGGGGCGGCGAGCCGGGTCACACCGGAGTGTCGCACTGGACGGACGGCAGGAGATGCCTCTTCTGATGGGTGCTCCCATAGAAGGGTATCTCCGTACCGACCGACCCCATACCTGGAGGAACCGGACCAAGCGTTGACGGATGGGCGCACCCATGGTCAGCTCTCGGTGCGAGTGCGCACTCAGCGTCAGGTGCTCCTGACTGAGTGTTGCTCAGGCGATGACACGACGGACGGACTGATGGTCCCCCACGTCGAGTACCAATGGATGGGCGCTCCCATGATTGGTCCTCGGCGGAGCGTAGATCTCGGCGGCAGATGCTCCTGACCGAGCTCTACCTGGGGCGGCCACTGGACTTCATCTACGACGACACGACGGATGGACTGGTGGTCCCCCACGTTGAGTACCAATGGATGGGCGCTCCCATGATTGGTCCTCGGCGAAGCGTAGAGCTCGGCTTCAGGTGCCCCTGGCCGAGTTCTACTTGGGGCAGCCACCGAACCTGCCCGAAGGAATCCAGACGCACGACCGAAACGACCCGAACACTCCTTGAACACTCCCGAACGCTCCCGACCACTCCTGAACACTCCCGAACACTCCCGACACACCCTTGAACACTCCCGAACGCTCCCGACGCACTCCCCACGCATCCTTGAACACTCCCGACGCACTGCCGAATACTCCCGAACGCTCCCGACGCACTACCGAACATCTCCGAGCACATACCGCGCGTAACCGACCTCTACCAGGGCATCTAAACCCAACCGTCACGACAGACAGACCGTCCGACCTGACTCACCTGAAACCTCGGCCCTACGGATACCGCCGCGGCCGAGGTCTAGAGGGCGAGGCGTTGCCCAGATACCGCTGGGAACGTCTCTCCCTAAGCCGGACAGCTGACCAAGACCACGACAGACTTACAGACGTACGACCCAGACGAAAGGTCAACGCGCCCTGGATAAGAGGCCGGCCTCAACGCTGTATCTTGTACGCGCGACGACCTAGCCCGAGAAATTAATATTTTGTACCGGGTTTTTCAGAAGAGCAACATTGTAAACTACGGCGGCAAGATGATCGGTCTACGACGCGAAGCGACCGCCAGTCCTGTGCCTCACATCTCACCTCACACACACGCGCACACACACACACACCCATTTCACTCATCACACTGACACCGGCACACTTAACTTTTATTATGTACACTCACACGAACACACTATCTTTTGTTTAATACAATTTTCTGAATAAATGTTTTATTATTTTTCACATAACCAGACTAGATTACTTCATCGCCTACTCCCCCACTCCTACCGAACCCTGGCTGGCTGAAGCGTCTGGCAGCAAGGGGGAAAGTAGGGATTTTACACACTAACACTAAATTCGATGGTCTCGTTTATGTTCGTTGATTATCCTCTGTTTTACTCTGTCGTTCCTCTTCAGATAGATTTACTGTCCCTCGATGGATCGTACTTCGCGCACGATCCTCCCTCGTCGGATCGTAGGCCCGTTCGACCTCCAGCGGTGGATCGCAATTCACGTGCAATCGTTGGTCCTAGTATTCCACGTTAGACTTGTATCCAAGTAAATGTGTGTAAAAGACGTCAGTTGATAATGACGGTATTTTAATTAATAATCCGATATGTGAAATTTGGTGTTTTCGGAGTTTGGACATCAGCACATGATTCGAAATTTTCTCTTATTTTATAGGAGTTCTATTATTAGACGAAATGCAATTGACTCCAAACGTCTCTTTTGATTGAAAAACTTTGAATTTTAATGGGTTCACTGATCGTGACGATCATATTCCAGTCCATCAGAGTCGTGAACTAGGTGACCATGCTTTAGTTTTAATGTACCAGCCATTTGCCGGAAAGTGGGTTCAGGCTTTGGCTTGTTTTTTAAGTAAAGGTTGTGCGACGGGCAATGTACTAAGTCATCTAATAATCGAATGCATAAGTTTACTAAGCGCTTGTGGATTGCACGTTAACGCTGTAGTAAGCGATGGTGCTCAGTGGAACAGAGGCATGTGGACTCAGTTTGGAATAAACGAAAAAAAAGTTTCTTGCAAGCATCCTATTTCAGAAAATAAGGAGCTTTGGTTCATTTCTGATTTCCCTCACCCAATAAAAAATTTGAGAAATAATATTGTTTCGAGGGAAAAAACCTGGGTAAAGTTTCTTTAAATGCATGAATTTTAATACTATACTGTATATTTTACATGATAGAATTTAAAAAAATATAATGGGCTGCCTACCTTGCTGAAACGAAAAGAAAAGGTTTCGAAATTAGACGAAATGGAGCTGAGTTCTTAGGATATCCTGTATGGCAGCCAAGTTAATATGGTCGCTTGAACAAAAACATAACTTTGTCTTTTTTACAGACACCTGATGGAATTATTAAAAAGAAACACTGGAAAGCTGTAATTGATATTGAAAGCAAAAACTTTTATAACTTAAAAGTTGCTTATAAGTTGACTGCGGATCATGTAGATCCTTAGTATTATCAAAAAATGAACGTTCCAATGGCATTTTATGTAAGTTTTCATGTGGATTTTCAGCTTTTTGTGACTTGCTATTAAATATTACAATTCTTTGAAAATGTAAAATAACAATTATTTTCAGAACCTGTTTACACGGCTATGGAATTGTACTCAGATCAACATTACGACCTCAAAGACTGTCAGAGCACGATAATTTTCAGTAAAAGAATATCTAATTTAATAAAAGCCATGATGTCCCGCACGCCGTAAGATGCCCTGCGAGAAAACTCGAATGAGTATGACGTTAGTAGTATGCACAATGTTTCATTAGAGGGTCAAATGAATAGGTTTAATTGGAAAATTAATATTTTCCAAGGCGCAATAATGATTTTATCTTTTTTTTTGTTTGTTACGCGTAGACAATATCAGGCTTCTTCGAATAGTTGGTAGAATGGGAGAATTGTGCAAAACGAAATAAAGGTACGCCCTTCTTAAGTCACAGCACGTGCCATGGGCTGAAGGTAACACTAAAGGCAACACTCGAGTTACTTGCTTTCCTCAAGGATAAGTATCATGTGCATTACCTCATGACTAGTCGGCTGAACCAGGATGCTCTACAGGTAAACAATAATTTTAAATCTTCAAGTGATTTATCTTCCCAAACTAATTAATTTATAAATTCAATTTTTTTTCAAAAGTCATGAAAATAATTTTGTCAAATTCTAGAGGTTTTTTGGCTTGGTAAGGCAGGCTTGTGGATCAAATGATCATCCTGATTCCAGGATGTTCGCACAAATTTTCCGCCTTCTAGGCATGTATTCTTTGATTAAACCGAAAAAAGGTAGTAATGTGGAAGGCGTGGACATTTTAGAAGCCATGATAAATTTCAAGGATGTGCATAAAGAGGACCAAAAACAAAAAGTTTTGTCTGACGTCTTAGATAAAGTTATTTCCAACGATGAAACAGCCGTTGATTATATCCCAAATTTTCTTCAAAGGGTTAGGGATCACGATGAGCGCTTATGTACGCCGCCAGAATTTGTCCAAGGGTACGTAGCTGGGTATGTTGCGTTCAAAGCCCAAAAATTAACAACTTGTGACGCCTGTATAAAAAGCATCGAAAATAAAGACAAATGTGCCAACGACGAAAGATTTAAAATGATCGACGCCTACAATCGTGGACGATTAAAGTACCCCTCGGATGATTTACACAAATTAACTGATAATGTCGAAAATATTATCTTAAAAGTTCTAGCTGGCGGAACTTTGAATCGGGACACGTTTATCCATATTGTGGAAAGTCTTGATGAACGTGAAATTCCAATGATTGGATGTTTAGAACATTATTCTATTACTGTTTTGTAAGATTTAGATTCAAAATAAATTTCATAATTTATTGTCAAAAACTACATTTTTTTGTCTGATTATACTTATTTTATTTTTTAAGGGCATGTGATACATAATCTTAAGAGCAATTTGAGATTTCCAATATTTTTTCCACAATTTTAAGATTTTCAGAAAAATAATATTTTCTACCCGCAATAGTATATTGTGCATCTCAAGAAAAATAAATGTTTCTTCCGTATTGCATGCGATTTGTGTGGTAAATGTGGAAAGAACATCGAGAAATTGAAAGTGTTCTTAAGGTAAAGTACAACATGTTCTTAAGTGAATTTTCATGTGATTCATAGTGTAGGGAATAAGGAAATCACTTAAAGAACAGATATATAAATATATTTAAAAAACTTATTATATTTTAATATTGTATGAAATCTTGTAATTAGAGCATACGAAATTATTGGGTGCAAAAGTTCCAATATTTAAAGTAACGTACATATAAACTTTACAAATACCTTCCTAATCTTTTAATAAGGGTACATACAATTTCGAATGTAAAAAGTTCAAAAAATCATCGAAAAATTGTGTGTCGTTGGTAATTTATATAATTACGACAGATCAATAAATTTGCATGTGGAAGGCATATACGATTGTTAGTTTGAAATTAAATTATTGACGACAGTTATATAGAACTGTTCTAGAAAAGTTGTAAAACACTCTTCTTTTCTTGTTATACTATAATTGCAGAAGGTGTTTGCTGGTAAGTCTGATATTTGCAGATTCATTCTGTCGTATCAATGAAGAAAATCACCATTAACACCTTGCCGTAAGGTTAATTTACCAGCACATCCAACGCGGCCTTAAGCCTTGTGAAAAACTGTAAACAGTGACAAACTCCCTCAGCATGGTAGATTTCAAGTTAAAATTAAAGTTTATGTATACAATTATAAACCTATCTTATTAATGCGATGCACTATCATATTCACATCTTCTATACTTTTCGGTTTTTTCACTCGAATCCAAAGACATAACTTTTCTTGCAAATATACTTTTACGTCTAAATTGTCTTTTATTATTATTTTTCGTTTGGTTGCGCCGTTTTCTATATTCAAAAAAGCTATATAACAAAATTCTTCATGCGCCAATGCTCCCCATTCACGATTTGCTGGTAAGTAAACAAAATATATGTTTTCCTGTAAGTCTTTGTAAGTGAATTCCGCTGCCATAGTCATTTTCACTAAAAATATAACATAAAAAAATATATTCACATTCAGAAATGAGTACTTTATACTGATTAATAACTCCTATTTGATGCTCTTTGATTATATACACGTATACAAAATACAATAGTGCATTAATAACAAATAAAATCAAGACTGCAATTCAAATATAAACAACATGCTACTTCTGATTATTGAATCATATACTTGCAAATGATTGTTATCTGACTTACCAGTTTTCAGCATAACGCTTTTAAAATCTCTAAGGATTAGCCATTTTATACTTTCATTATACACTTTTTTAAACAATCTCAAACATATTGCTTATGTAATAAATGGACCGTCGCTTTTAATTTGACACTTTAAATAATAGTTTTGAATAAAGAATGTTTACAAATATTAACTTTAATTAGCGGTTGTGTTAGAATATTTTGAGCGAACAGAAGCAAATAATTCAAATTTTGTGAAGTTCATGCATAAGAGATTGGTCTCCTTATGTCTATTCTACGGATGGGTAATGCTCGGTGAGATTTTATGGAGGAGTGCAATCTTTTGGATGAAATATTTTGTAGTTCTTAATTTGTCTGTCCGTCTGAAATCGTAGTAAGATTTGAACAGTAAACAACAAATTTTCCAATAGAATTCAGGATCAATAATAATTGATTCAGGAAATACTTCAACTCTGTAGAGCATTTTTGTATTTCGAATTCAAAATGTGTGCTTAAGCCACAAAAAAGTAAGCTGAAAATGTAGATATAAAACGAATTATGTCATGTTTATGTCTTCTTAATGGAAAATACTTTGCATATAATTCTCTAATTCGATATTTTTTTAATGTATGAACATTCAAGAAATTGATGAATATTCCATCTTTTTATAGGAACTAAAAATTTCCGGATAATGCTTTGATTGAGAAAGCTAAAAATTTGTCAAATATTGATATAAATTGCAATTTTACAATTGCATTATTTTTCAAATATTTCAACATCCCTTCAATCTTGATAATTCTTACAGAAGTTTATTTCATGTGAGTGACTTTTTCTTTTTCTAATGAAAGATTTCGTAATTCTAAATTCGGCCCAATTCGTAACATTGTAAAAAGATTTTAAAACTTCATACATTTTTTTTTCTGTTTTATTCAAAGTCAATAAATATTCAATGTTTGGAATCGAAATATTAAGTAAATGATTTTTAATTTCTGGGAATAAACTGCTTTAATAAGACAATCTTTCTTCTTTGTGAGAAATCTCAATTTTAAAATTAAAATTCTACGCATAGGATACAAAAACATAATATGAAAATACTTTTATTACAGAATTTTGAAATATACAAGTTGACCAATTTTTAATCCAGTAAATCGGCTACTTTAAGCAAAAAATTATGTTAAAAATATTTTATCCAAAAAAAAATAAGACACATTAAATTACGGTTTAAAATCCACATTCATAGATTGATGGTAAAAGCAGTTTAAAGTTTTTTAATCTTACGTTTTAGTGACGTATGCACAGACTTTTAATCAGATAAATGAAATGCTTTATAGAAAGTCAAAATTTTCTTATTACTGCACTTAATCAAATTTATAAAGTAAAAATATTTTTTAATTGATGCTTTCACTCAATTCTTTAAACATTCATTAATTGAAAATTGTACTCAAAATTTAATCTTGCAACTTTCCAATATTCCCACAATGTTACAAAATCTTATTAATCATTATTTTAGTCGAATTATTTTCAAAATATTTAAAAAATAAATGTAAATATTTTGATTAAATACTCTGTCAAATTTTGCATTTGACTGATCTTGCAAAATTGTTGAAAGTTTTGAATACCGATAGAAGAAACTTTAAATGAAATTTTAGGTCCATAAATGCTTAAAGTTCTATATAGAAATATCAACTACAGCATTCTCAAATTTTATAAATAAACTACTAAATTCAAAAAGTTTCGGATTTTTTTAAAAACTGTACAAATTTCAAATATGAATCAGTCAAAATCTACTGATTATCAGTGAAATTTGACTGATTTAAATAACTAAAAACAGGTTACTGTGAATCAGTCAAATTTCACTGATTACTTCAGTGAAAAGTAACTGATTTAACAGTGAAAAATATTGTTTCCACTGATGATTCAGTGAAAAGGCAAATCACTGATTCAATCAGTGAAAATTTGACTGATTCAGATTTAGAGTGTATACAAATTTCAAATATAAAGTGTACTCTGTACATTAATCAAACAAATTTAGAAGATGAATATTTTAATAAATATTCCTAAATATTATTGGAATATGATACATATCGATTTAGAAAAACTTCTTCAAAGTACTCAGACATTTTTCTTATTTTACGACATTTTTGCACCATGTTTGACCTTTGGGTAGGACTCAAGAAAACAATTGTAGACATACTTTCATTACTTAGTAAAATACTATGAAGACTTGCTTTTTAAATTAAAGCGAAAACTTTTAAAACCTTTAACAATCGGTTGCATAGATTCGGCTCTAATCTTGGACGCATTTAGAGAAATAGGTTTTTTTGCTTTTTTTAAATCTAGTTTTTGCCTTAAACATAAAAGAAAGAAAACACATTTGAAATATTAAAATAAAAAAGCTGGTTCATTCTTAGAGAATCCCAAATATTCTGAAATAAAACTCCTTTCCACACCACCACGGAGGTAGAGTTTACTAGTAATAGTTCAATAAATTTTATGTACACTTTCAAGGCACATCGTTTTTCCTTTTGCAAAAATTTTTAAAACTTCTAATTTTTCAAGTAATTGGGAGAAGTACATTTAAAAAAAATTGTTTTCTCTACTTCCACTCGCGCTAGCTTAACAAATTTTCAGAATTTTACGATTTTATTAATATTGTATTAAGTGTCTACATTTTCTGAAACTATCTACAGGAGAAAAATTTTAATACTTTAGTAAAGAAAGTTTTCTGAAAAGTTGTAGCTCAATCAGATTAATAGCCAAAAAGTTACCAATGTTTTAAATCGCAAACGAACGGTATAGAGGTCAAATTGGAGACGAAAACAAATAATAATAGCAACCTTCTTTTGTTTTCTTCTAAGATATACTTGATTCTCGCTTTATGCGTTATTTGAGAAGGCAAGAGTGTGGATTCTTCATATTTTTATCGTAATTCCTTATTGAAAACGGCAAAAGTAAGAATATTATATTATTATTTGGTGATACGTGAGTGCTCTTACGTACGTTATTGTTTGATGCTTGTGGGTAAGTTTATTTTGTGAAACTTAATTTGTGTGCAGATTACAAATTATTCACATTCGCTCAATTTTATCGACTTTTCATCTTATTAATTCTTTTCAAATAATTCTGTTTTCCTTCGTCGTATAATTTATTGTTCACAATGAGTAATCCGGTTGACCCAAATTCGAGTGTTTTGAAGGACAGCCAGGTTCAAACGAAGGTTGACTACCGTTTGAACTCTGGTTCAAACGAATGTCAACCCGCTAGAAAAGTCATGAAAAATGTAAAAAACTTTCAGTTGGGATGGTTTGAGGAATTGCCGTCGTGGAGAGATTGGGTGGTTACATTAGCAGATGAAACAAGATTTCATTGCAAAATTTGCAATAAAACGTTGCTATGTGGCAAATCGGAAATTGAAACGCATGAAGCATCTTTATCACACAGAAAGAAGCAAGAGTTTTCAAATAAATTAGAATGTTATGGAGTAGTAAGTGAAAATTCTTCTAATGTAACTGCCAATTCTTACAGTGTTGAACCTTGTGTAGCAAGTTCTTCTGCTTCAGAATTCACAAATTCCACGATTCCGGAAAGTGTTACTTTCAAACAGAAAGTACAAGAAGCAGAGATTAGGATTAGTACATTTTTCGTAGAGCATAATTTACCATTCGCGATTTCATCAGAATTGATAGGACTTTTCCAAGATATCGAACCTTCGGTTTTAAAAGACGTTAGATTGAGCCACACTAAAATGGTCCTAGTTGTAAATAACGTCGTATGTGCTGCTGAAACTGATCGCATGGCAAATATTTTGCGTAAGCAATCATTTTCAGTGTACGAAGACGAAACGACCGACAGGACTCTAGAAAAGTGACTGTCATTAATGGTTCGATATGTGGAGCCAACGACATTTTCTGTCAGGGTGGAATTGCTCCATCTTATTAATGTAAATGCTTCGGATTGTTCTGCCTCTAAAATTTTTGATGCGTTCGAAAAAGCATTGTCCGGGCAGAAAATCCCTTTATCTAATATCTGTGCTTTAGCTTGTGATAATGCACAGGTGATGGTCGGCAATAGGTCCTCATTTAAAACAAAATTAAAGGAAAAAAGTCCCCGTTTAATTGTTTTCCCGTGTGTCTCGCATTCGTCAGCAATTGTAGCAAAATATGCTTGTGCCACAATCCCAGATGTAGAGGATTTAATCAAAGATTTGCCAGCTTTTCTTAATGCTAGCTCCAAGCGAACGGCTATTTTTCGATCGATTGTTTTGGAATTAGGAAATGACTATCAAAAAATTCCTAGTCATTCTGAAACTCGCTGGCTTATCCGCTATCGATGCATAGATATTATAATAAAGAATTAGGAAGTTATTCTTCAGTATCTTATGGTCCTCGTATCTGAGAAGGTAGAGAAGGCCAAAGACTTGTTAGGAAAAATGCAGAATCCTTTGACACTCGCATATTTCCTATTCTTGAAATTTACTTTGAATAGGTTCAACGTATACAATGCGAAATTTCAAAGTCGCGAAACAATGGTTCAGGAACTCCAGCCAAACTCGGCTAAATTCTTCGTATGGATTCTTAGCAGTTATTTGAAAGAGGGTCTTCTTCAACCGAATTTATTCTTTCAAATCATTAGAAATGTTAACTTTGCAGATCCTAGTAATCAAAAGCCGCGTCAAGACATTGACGTTGGTAAGGAAACGCGAGAATATTTCCAGCAGCAACTTACAAACAAGAAGTTGCAAATAGTAGAAGTTGATCTATTTCTTCGTAATTGCTTGAAATTTTATGTCACAGCAAGCGAAGAAATTCGCAATCGACTTCCTTTTGATGACATCTTTTTGTCTTGCGTTGCTGTTTTCTATATTTGGGATTCTCTAAGAATGAACCAGCTTTTTTATTTTAATATTTCAAATGTGTTTTCTTTCCTTTATGTTTAAGGCAAAAACTAGATCTAAAAAAAGCAAAAAAACCTATTTCTCTAAATGCGTCCAAGATTAGAGCCGAATCTATGCAACCGATTGTTAAAGGTTTTAAAATTTTTCGCTTTAATTTAAAAAGCAAGTCTTCATAGTATTTTACTAAGTAATGAAAGTATGTCTACAATTGTTTTCTGGAGTCCTACCCAAAGGTCAAACATAGTGCAAAAATGTCGTAAAATAAGAAAAATGTCTGAGTACTTTGAAGAAGTTTTTCTAAATCGATATGTATCATATTCCAATAATATTTAGGAATATTTATTAAAATATTCATCTTCTAAATTTGTTTGATTAATGTACAGAGTACACTTTATATTTGAAATTTGTATACACTCTAAATCTGAATCAGTCAAATTTTCACTGATTGAATCAGTGATTTGCCTTTTCACTGAATCATCAGTGGAAACAATATTTTTCACTGTTAAATCAGTTGCTTTTCACTGAAGTAATCAGTGAAATTTGACTGATTCACAGTAACCTGTTTTTAGTTATTTAAATCAGTCAAATATCACTGATAATCAGTAGATTTTGACTGATTCATATTTGAAATTTGTACAGTTTTTAAAAAAATCCGAAACTTTTTGAATTTAGTAGTTTATTTATAAAATTTGAGAATGTTGTAGTTGATATTTCTATATAGAACTTTAAGCATTTATGGACATAAAATTTCATTTAAAGTTTCTTCTATCGGTATTCAAAACTTTCAACAATTTTGCAAGATCAGTCAAATGCAAAATTTGACAGAGTATTTAATCAAAATATTTACATTTATTTTTTAAATATTTTGAAAATAATTCGACTAAAATAATAATTAATAAGATTTTGTAACATTGTGGGAATATTGGAAAGCTGCAAGATTAAATTTTGAGTACAATTTTCAATTAATGAATGTTTAAAGAATTGAGTGAAAGCATCAATTAAAAAATATTTTTACTTTATAAATTTGATTAAGTGCAGTAATAAGAAAATTTTGACTTTCTATAAAGCATTTCATTTATCTGATTAAAAGTCTGTGCATACGTCACTAAAACGTAAGATTAAAAAACTTTAAACTGCTTTTACCATCAATCTATGAATGTGGATTTTAAACCGTAATTTAAAAAATTTCATCAAATAAATGTAAATAAAATATTTGATTATTCAAAAATAAATTATATTGTATTTGGATATAAATGATTTAGAGACTATCGAAGTGTGAATAAATATTTGATTCTTTAAATATCAAATATATTATATTTAGATTTGAATACTAAATTATATGTTGAGATTTCTCTGATATGAAGTAGAAAATATTTATTTGGAATAAAATATCATTAAAAATATGTGGAATAGTTAAAATCTTTTACATCACGTGTTACTATAAAAATGAAGATGCTTTAACAGTAGATAAAAGTACAAGTGAACCTGTAATTTCTGATGGCAGTGCATATACTAAAATTATCTTTTAAAAGATCTTACGTATTCCAAAAAAATTATTTAAAGTATTTTAGTTTACTATAAAAGTTTGTCGAATTACCTTCATACCAAAGAAATCTCAATTTGTAGTTTCGCATGCGAATTCAGACATAATTAATTGGCTTTTTTTAATAATCAAACCTTTCATTTACATTTATACATTAAAATTGACATATACAAATTTTTAAGTATTCTAAAACTTTTTTTAAAAGTATTTTATTTTTATAATATTGGTCACTTTTACTTAATAACAAAGAATCACAATGAGTAATTTCGTATGAAAATGTAAATATAATTTATTCATCAAAAAAGAAAAGAAACCTTTTGTTTGCACTTATATATTGAAATTGTCACGTAAAAGATGTTATGTATTTCAAAATATGGTATTTAAAGTATTTTACTCCATAGTAAAGGTTTGTCGAATCAAGTTCATACAAAAAAATTGTTTAGTAATTGTAATTTCGTATGTGAATTAGAATATAAATTATTAAATTGCTTAAATATTGAACCCCTTAATTAACACTTGTTTATTAAAACTATCATGTAAAAGATTTTACACATTATAAAATTTTGATTTTAGGGTTAAGTTTTCAAATTATATCTTCCGTCATTTCGAATTCGGAAACTCTTTCGCGCCTCTTTTGCACGGAATCCAGCAGAGGCTAAAGAAACATAAAAACCGAGCAAGCTATCGATTTGTATTTTGTAAGCAGTGCTCCTACACACTGTTGAGTTTCATATAGCAATCTAACTTACACAACTTTAGCTAACAGTGCGTACATGTGATTCCTCGCGCACGCAATATCAGCTGTAGGTACAAGGAGCCTTTAGCCATAGAAAATTCAGAGAACCACTGCGAACAGCAGACACACGCACATGCGCACGCAACCATTCTCACCTACGTACTGCTGTTTGCGTTGTGTGCGTAACGTTCGCGTGTCAAATCTGGACACACTGATCAGGCCGTGCAAACCTAATGGAAAGGTGGTGGACCGTTAGCAACTAGCGCCGCGTACAGCACTGCGCATGAACTACCATTATGTGTGCACGTGTTAGTGCATATACATGCATACGTAGGTTCTTTAAATGTGTTACAAAGAATATATTCAAATAAAATTAAAAGGAAATTGAAGATTTAGCGCAAAATTGTGAAAATTTAATTCAAGAGTGAGAAGTTATGTTGATATCAACTCACTCTTTAATTACATTTACACAATTTTGCCTTAAATCATGGTTTTCTCGTCATAAATAAAAATCAAAAATATCTGTAATTTGTATTTTTATTTTCAGAAAATATAGTTGCTTAGCACATTTTGCGTTGATTTTTGTACTACAAGATAATCGAACACTTTGTGGGGTCGAGATAGCTCTTTTCGGTGTTGTGTGAAAGTCTTCTCCAAATACATCCTTGCTGCTTCCTGCTTCTGGGATATCTTCTGATTATTTTTTCTGGAATATAGATTAAAAGCATTTAATTTATATGAATATTTGAAATTTATTTCGTAGGTATTTTATAAAATAAATAAAAATAAATTTTATAAAATAAAACTCCAGTCACATGTTTCGCGAAATTGTGGTGGGAATTTCTGACATTGTGGAATTTGTATTGGCAATTCTCAGCTATTTTTTCATAAATAATCCTTTGTAATTTTATACTATATATGTACTTGCATCTATATCTTCAGTAACATTTAGACAGAAGTACACTGCCGGTCGAAATTATTTGTTCACTTGTTGTTTCAGCTATTCCTAAAATGTCTTAATTTTTATAATAACAAGTTGAAATTTTTTCCCTATCATAAAATAAAAGTTAATAAAATTTTGCAAATAACAAATAAAACAAAATAGAAAATAATAAAATAAACTAAATAACAAAATTGAAGAAATTTTTTTTTTCACAGAAAAATTTCTTCAATTTATATTGGAAAATACCATCTAGTTTTAAATAACGTTGGATTAATTCTAAATCAGAGGTTAATAAGGTCGATATAGTAGAGTTCCGTTGTCACGTACAGTGAAACACTCTTCTAATGATCGACATAATCGACTGAAATGATTTAGAAAAATCAGAAAAAATAACAAAATGTTAATTTTATAAAAAAATATTTCAAAAAACTTGAAATTTCAATCATTCTGAAAAATATTAACAACTCTGAAATTAATTAAGATTTTTAAAAGTTTTTTGTCTCATTTAAATGGTAGGTTTTCATAGTATTTTGCTAACTAATCAAGATATTTTCAGATTTTTTTTCCTGGATTCTACCCGGCGTCAAAAATGATACAAAAAGGTCATAAAATTTTAAAAATGTGTAGCTACTTACAAGAAATTTTTAAAAACCAATGTGTATCATATTTTAATAAAATTTATAGATTACTTTCTTCATTTGAAAATTTTCGACATGTTTGTACCATGTTTGACCCCAGGGTAGAATCCAAAAGAAAAATTCTAAAAATATCTTGATAAGTTAACAAAATACTATGAAGAGTAACCTTCAAAATGAGACCAAAAACGTTTAAAGGTCTTAATTAATTTCAGTGTTATTAATATTTATTCAAAAAGATCGAAATTTGACGTTTTTTGCAATATATTCTTATAAAATTATCATTTTGCCTTCAACTTGGGCTCAGTAGATGCAAAATTTAAATAATTATAAAAATTAAGACACTTTAAGAATAGCTAACACAGCAGGTGAATAAATAATTTTGACCGGTAGTGTATATACTACTTTTTTAGTTTGGTATCTCAAAATTAGGTGCTAGAATTTTATTGTCATTCCTAAGGAAGTTTTAGATACTTCATCGAAGTTTCTTGTACTATTTTATGTAAATTTTCTTACGATTTTTACATTTTTTCACATTTTCAAAGTTTACTTCGAAATAGGGTTCATATATGTAATATTTTATTTATTGCACTTAAAATTTTAGAAATAAAGATCACTAATGAGGACTCTGATCAGAGTCGAAAAGTTTGAAATTATATACAATATCGTATGAAATTAAAAATATTGTTACTTACGTGTGCAAATTGCACGCTACTTTCTTCAAAGTCTCGTGTGCCTTCTGCAGGTTTTTCTACTTCGGGAATAAAAATTTCGAAGTCTGATGGGGAAGAAACACTCGCCGGTTTAATGTTCACATCACTTCCACTCAACACATCACTACACGACGGTAAATTTAACGTCGGAAAAATGTCGATGACAAATAAAAAATTGTCTTTCTAGTACTTCGAGGTATCCTAACCTCGACAAGTAGGGATTTGAACATGCTTCTATCCATCGTTGTCCGGCATTTTCTTTCTTCGGAAACCGATGAATTGACACATTGTTCTTCCGACCCCTTTTAGAGGTACACCCACTCACAGCACACTGAATTTCGTACTTCGAATTCATTTTAAATGATTATAAAGCGCGATCGCGTACGAATTGTTGATACATGTATACAACAATGGCGGAACTCATACGAAGCCGTTCCCTTTGCCGCACTCCGCCCGCTTCCGACAACTAGCGCCGCGTACACCACCGCACATGAACTATCCTACGGGGACACCCAATACATTAGAGGTCGACCTGCCCTGACACTGATTCTGTACTTAAGGTGTTTTTATACATCTCCGGCTGCGGGATGGCAAATTCATCTACAGAAGTTGATTGATCCATTCTGTTGAATCCTGTTTGTTTGGCAATGGAATGTGCCAATAAAGTACTCTAAATGCATTTCTCGGCCCGCAGCCGGAGGTATAAAAGCACCAGATTACCATGGTAACATGCGAGAAAGAAAGAGACCGAAAATTTTCTTGTTTCTTTCCCACTAATATGTTACCATGGTAACCAGTAACGAAGATATTATAAAGGTGCCATCCCATAACTGCAGAAAACGCAAAGCAGAAAACGAACAGCCAATTACAGAACACCTTTAAGAAGAATGAAATCTTAAGATCTTCTGTAATTGGCTGTCCGTTTTCTGCTTTGCGTTTTCTGCTATCATGAGATTTCACCTTAAACCTAGATGCGGTGCAGGCCTAGTTCCGGCGAAAATGTTCAGGTCTCGCCGTATACCTCTACGTGACCTCTAGGTAGTGTTCTTAAATGCCCGAGAATTTATGTTGAGCAAATTCTCTTGAGAATATGCTCAGCATTTAAGCTCATACGGAGCATTTAAAGAGCATTTATGAGCATTTAAAGCATTTAAATTGAACTAATGTTTCGAAGGTTTATTAAACATTCAAATGACGTTTATATTAATAAAAATAATAGTAAAAGTGTATTGAAAATAATAATTATGAACTTATTCACTAAATGTGCAAAATTTCCATATTAACTTATTCGTGTAATTTATTTTCTTCTGATATGCTGGATACACAAATTTTATTGACCATAAAACTTACATTGCTATTAATTATAAGTCTTTTTAGGGATTGAATCACATTTGTTTAGCTTTAATAGCTTTGTATTACGCCTATAGAATGATTTATAGTGTCAAGTATCCTATCTACTTCGGCAAATATGCAACAATTTTTTGTAGGTTACAAGTTTAAATATTAAATGCTTCACGCATGCAAAATTTCAAATCGATTGCTATTATAGTTATTTTTTTTATCACGAGCTGAAATAAGTACTCGAATTTAGCGTTTTAACACTAAAATAACCCCTTAAAGAATATATTTTAAATGCTCGTAAATGCTCAGTAAATGCTCAAAGCACAAAAAGGTCGAGCATATTCTCCAGCATATGCTTGTGCTCGGGAGAAATTCTCCGAGCATTTAAAACTTTTAGAACACTACCTCTACACCGATTTGGCCGATCGAAGTAGTTCGCCAACTAAACCTTAGGAGCGCCGTCCACAACTCTCCCCGTACCCCTCAATCCATCAGAGTATCGAAAAGCTTACATTTGCTGAAGCTGTATAAATTGAAAATGTTCAAGTCCAACGATATAGCGCAAGATATTATATTGAAAATTTTGGCGTATAATATGATGAATTTGATTTTGAATTTTTTATTGATTTTAATATCGGAAGTTTAATGCTAGTCATTAAACATTAATTAATTAATTTTAATTTAAAATTATAATTAATTGTTGAATATTATTTTATAATTATATAAATTATAATATATTATTTAATTTTCATTATTTACATTTTTTCGTATTATGTAGCTATAGAAGTATATCCGAAACAGAATACAGGAGTACGTGAAAAAAATCCTGTACTGAAATAATTGTAATTCATACCTATAAGTTTCTAATTAAAATTTCTAAATTTTTTGTAAATTAAAAATATTCAGAAGAAAATTAAGTATAACATTACTAAATATAATTGCAATTTTATTTAACCTTCATAATATTTCAATTCAATTTTTATCATTATACACTATTTTCTTTAGGTACACGGAGAAACTCTTTATAATTATATATTCTCTAAATTTATATACTCTTTATATATTTCAATTTAGGGAAAAACGTATCACTCTAAGACCTTTTGTCAAAAAAAAATACTGAACTTTGGAAGAATTATATGAAACTTTAGCTTAGTTCATAACAAATTTTAATATAATTCAGACTAAAGTTTCATATCATTCTTCTAAAGTTTAATATTTTTTTTGACAAAAGGTCTTAGAGTGATGCGTTTTTCACTAAATTGAAAAATACTTTAGTAAAAATTGATATAAAAAGTTTTTTCGTGCTAGTTGTATTGACCTTTGGTCTTAAATACTGGTTTATTGTTGGAAAAGATTGAATTTCTGGTCGAAAATGATGAAGTTAGTATTAATCTGACATTTTGGCTCAGATCGAAGCCCTTATAAGTGTTTTTTATTGAAACCTAACAAAAACACAGAAAAAGTGAGAAGCTGAATTGAGATTTTCTTGTAATGAAATATTTTAGATTTGAAAAGACGTAGCTTTTTTACATGGTAAATAAATAATATATTTGAAAACGAAAGGCTTGAATATAAAACAATCCTAAAAACGTAAAGTGACATGTTTGATGGCATGTCGTCTATTATATCGACCCAAAATTCACAGAATTTTTGTTAATTTTTCATTTTTGTGGCATTGGGTCAGCCTCTTTTTATTTTCTTCTATTGAAATTTTCAATGCTACTTACGATAAAAAACGCAAAAAAGAGAAAAGGCAAGCGTTTCGGCCACATATGGGGGCCCTCTTCAGTGCCATAGATTTAAAGATTAATACAAAATTTTCGTGAAAGATAAAAATGTAGAAGATAGTTAAAATAAGGATAATAATGAAACTCAAAAACTTATCTCATCGCTTGCAATTCAAAATGAAGAAGTCCAGTAAGCAAAAACAAGAATTGGAAAAATTATGTAGAAATCACTGTAAATAGAAAACCGGGTAAAATAAACGAAAAACTTAGAATTTTGTAAACAACGGACGGGAATTTTGTGTTTTGTTTTATTTTCCTTTATCAAGAACGGATGACCAATTGGTTATTAATAGTAAGCGCGAACAGTTTTAAATTTTGAAAACTTTCCTTGAGGACTTTGTTAGCGGAGTCTTTCAACGATCGAACTAAACTGTTTTAAAAACCGACTCGGGACATGTGGCTTTGCTGACTGACAATTTTTTTCTTTTTGAAAGCTATCCTGAGAGGTTCTTCTCCTACTGGAAGAAGACTATTGTCCTAAACCTAGTTTAGAAATTCGAGACGGTTATGGTGATTTTTACGAGTGGACGAAAGTGTATATTTATGAAGAAAAAGATTATTTATATCAGTTTTCCGGACAAATCATTTTGTATTGAATTTGCAAGCACGTCTTTGCAGAATTATAAATTATTATAATATCTATATTTGTCATTTTACTTAATATTATTCGAGTGTGTTCAGAAATGAAGAAAAAATGGAAAGTTGTTTATTTCGACCCAATGCCAAAAAAATGAAAAATTAACAAAAATCCTAAAAACATTTTTTTGAAGCAAAATATTTCAAAGAAATTCTTTACTTAACATTTTTTGCACAGCAAATTGAGTATGTATTGTATGGGTGTAAAATACATGATTTATATTTATTGGAATAAGTATACTCAGTAAACTCCAAAAACGAAAACTATTACAATTGTCATATAAAAATATTACGTCAATTTAACAACCCACTTTTTCTGTATATTTTCATAATTTAATAAAAAACACTGATGAAGCAGGTTCCGATCTAAGCTGAAATGTCAGATTGATATTAATTTTATCATTTGTGGACCTCAAAGCAAATCTTTTCCAAAAATATACTACTATTAATTTCTACTTATATCTCAATATAGTATTTAAATTAATAGATTAATTATAAAAAAACACAATAATAGAAAAATATAATAGAAAGTTTATGACTTTATAGCTCCTCTTTATAGCTCTTCCATGGGAAAAACTTTTGCTGAGGTGTATATAGATTTATACTTCCTTTTTTACGACAAAAAATTATATATCGTATAGATGTTATAGTGAAAACTAAACTTTCTAATTTTTAAAGGTAGTGACATCAAACTGATATCACTTTGTATGTCTTTATTCTTGAGAGATGTTAGAGAAGAACTGACGAGGCCTGCCTGAACCTCTACATATATAGACAGCTAAACCTAGGAGGGGGAGGTCATCAACCTCTACATATATGGATAACTAAACCTGGGGGAAGGAGGTCATCATCTGGCCTGGTAACACTCCCCTTTTTAGACATAAATTAGTCTCTTAATTTACTAAATTCTTACCCTCCTTACTTTTGGTATTTCGGTGATCACCAAGGGTTGCAAGCTAGAATTGTACGTGACGACGTTCGTCGGCGTTGTTACCTTTGTTTTTACACAGAATATACAGAGTTTTTTGGGCATACACTTTTGTATGAATTCGAGTATTTCTAATCTGTACAGAACATAGGCTGATCCTAATCCTAGCGCTGCGTAACCTAAATAGCTTAACCAATCCATAGTTGTTTCTCTCCATGTTCTTAGTCTTCTGTTAATGGCTATTGATTTTAACATATTTTCTGCATCGTCTAGGCTTAATTTGGCTTGTCGTGATTTATTGTTATCTATGATTTTAGGGAGACGTATTAATTTACTTTCTAAGGTTTTTAGATCGTCGTTAGAGTAACTAATGTTGTAGGTCGCATTGAATTCGTTGTAAAATTGTCCCTTTAGATTTTTGCTAAGGTACAGTGCGTCCATTCCATTATAGATTTTACAATTTGAGCCCGTTAGTAGTGAGGGTTGTTTAATCTTTAGGTGTTCTATTCCTGTTTCACAGCTAATATCTAAATATACCTCGTTCATTAGTACTATTATGTATCCGTTTAGTACGGGTATGAAGGTTTCTTTGTGTAAAGCAAAAGTTGAAGTTTTACATTTGTTCTCTGAGTATCGCTTGAATATCGTAGCTTCGCATGTTTCACTGTCAGTCAGCCTAAGGTTTGGTTGGCTTCTTTCGCAAATTTTATATTCGCTTATCGTCGTACATTTATTTATTGTTTCCTTGTCAGTAATTACATATGAGTCAGTAAATTTTATTAAATAGTCATGGTCGGGAATTACTGCAAAATATAGGTTTTGGATAGGATAAGGGATAGGTATAATATGTTTGATGGTACTCTCTTCCTGTTCTATAATGGGAATTTTGACGGTTGTAAGGTGTAGTTGGCTTTACAGTTGGCCATTGCCGCTATTAGAAGTACTAGAGTCCTCATCTAAAAAATAAGGCATACACTGATCTATGTGTACTCTCAGTATTTTATCTTTATTCCTAATGCGTAGATTATTATTATCTAGGTATTCTATAACTTCGTAAGGACCTTTCCAGGATTGTTCTAATTTGTTTTGTTTGGTGTTGTTAAGGATTTTGACTAGGCTTCCAGGCTTGTATAAAGGATGTGTTCTTATTATTCCTTCATCTAATCTTTTCTTAGTTTTTTCTAATTCTACTTGGATTCTCTCTCTAGCTTTTCTGATGTTTTCCTCGTGTTTTTTCCTCCATTTTCTAATCAGATCTTGATGGGTTAAATTGGGTGAGTTTTCAATTTGAGATGGTATATTTGGTAATCTTCCAAACGTGAGTTCAAAGGGTGTGAATCCCGTGGTTTGATTTACTGTTGAATTTATTGCGAATGTTACATATTTTAGATTTTCGTCCCAGTTATTCTGATTTTCTGCCATGCTAGTTTTGATCAGATTATTCAGGGTTGAGTGCATTCTTTCAATGTTTCCGTTGGATTGTGGATGGAATGCTGTAGTTTTAATATGTTTGATTTTCAAAGCTTTCTCAAATTGGTCCATTAACTCAGATAGAAAGTTAGACCCTTGATCAGTGAGAATAGTTTTAGGGGATCCATAAATGTAAATATATTGTTCTATCAGAGCTTCTACTATTGCTGTTGAGGTTTCACTTTCTAACGGTATTAAAGTGGTGTATCTGGTCAATCTATCCTGAATACTAAGTATGTATTTGTTACCTCTAGGTGTAGTGGGTAACGGTCCAAAAATATCCAGTGCTATTTTATCATTTGGATTGAGGGGTATGTCGGGTATTATACTTTCTGATTGATTCTTAATTCGCGTGGTCTTTTGTAGTTGGCATATAGGGCTATTTTTGACATAGTCCTTAATGACTTGGTCCATGTTGGTCCAAATTCCGATTCTCTTGACTTTTTCGATAGTATTTTGTTCTCCAGTGTGATCCCTATGAGCTTCTTTAATAATTTCTTTTCGTTCTTCCTTAGTTAATTCTCGGGTTGTAGAGAAACAAATGTGGAAATTCTTATCTGGATAATAGTTTGATAGGAATTCCATTATTTCTTGAATTACTTCTCGCTCCAGAAATGTAAATAGAGGATCTCCAAAGGATAATCTAACAATTGAGAGTTTTCTGTTAACGAATTCTTCGATAAACCAACTTAATTTATACAGCCAATCTTCTTCATTGTACATAGGCATTTCATCCTTAGTTACTTCTTTCCAAAGTTTGCCGATAGCGTTAGGCTTTGTTTTAATTTTGCCTTTGACTGGTTGTAGTTTCCAATGTATAAAATCCGTATATAAATTAGTATTTTCTCCTGGTGTTTCCGTGATTTCTTCTTCCGTTTCTGTGGTTTCGTTTTCTGATGGTTCTCTCATTCGCCTCGCGGTTAATTTGATTTTTTCTTTTAAAATTTCGTCTTTTGTTATTCGCGGCGTGTCGAATGTTTCTATTTCCGGTGACTGCTCTTCCAAGCTTGGTTCTTCTTCTTCAGTACTAATTCCGCTTTTTTCCATTGCTTCTTGTAATGTGTCCTTAGTGATGGGAAAAAGTCTGGATAGACAATCCGCTACTTTATTTTCTTTTCCTTTTACATATTCTATTTCGTATTCGTATTCTTCCATACGAAGTCTCCATCGTAAAAGTCTTGAGCTAGGGTCTTTCACATTGTGTAGCCAAACTAAAGCACGGTGGTCTGTTTGAATTTTGAATTTCTTTCCGAGAAGATATTGTCTGAGGCGTTTCATAGCCCATACAATTGCTAAAAGTTCTTTTTCAGAGGTGGTGTATTTTTCTTCGGCTTTGTTCAATGTTCTTGATATAAAAAGACAAGGGTGCCCGTCTTGGCTCAATACTGCTCCTAATCCACAGTTGGATGCGTCCGTAGTCAGTATAAATTGTTTGGAAAAATCAGGGAATTTTAAAACTGGTGCGATTACCAATGCGTTCTTCAAATCGTAAAATGCTTTTTCGCAGTCTGGGGTCCAATCGAATATTGTCTCTTTCTGAGTTAGCTTTGTTAAGGGTCTCGCTATAGTAGAGAAATTCTTGATGAATTTCCTATAGTAACCTGCAAGTCCTAAAAATGATTGCACATCTTTTACAGTTTTCAATGGTCTGAATTCTTTTATGCAGTTTATTTTTTCAGGGTTGGGTTTGACTCCTTCTTTGGTTATTATATGTCCAAGGTATTCTAGTTCTGGTTTAAGGTATTCACATTTTCTCGGTTCTAATCTTAGTCCTAACTGGTAGATTCTTTCCATGACTGCTACTAAGTTCTCATTATGTTCCTGAATTGAGCTTCCGAATATCACAATGTCATCTATGTACGCAAAGCATTTTGTTCTTTGGAAAGTGGCTGGTGCGTTCTTTAAACCGAAAGGCATGCGATTGTATTCGAAATGTCCTTGGGTTGTAGAAAACGCAGTGTACTTTTTGTCATCTTCCTTCATCGGGATTTGGTGGAATCCAGCTGAGAGGTCAAAGGCAGAAAAGAACTTAGCTTTTCCTAAGTGATCTAGTATATCATCGATCATTGGTAATGGGTAAGCATCTTGATCCGTGTCTTCATTAATCTTTCTGTAGTCAATTACCATTCTTAATTTATTTCCTTTTTTCGGTACTATCCATAAAGGTGAGTTGTATGGTGATTGGCTTTCTCTTATAATTCCCTTTTTTAATAACTTTTCTGTTTCTTCTAGGGCAAACTGTCGGTGTTTTTCGGGTAATTTGTGGGATCTTAGATTGATTATTTTTCCATTTTTAAGTACTATTTGATGTTCGGTAAGGTTAGTACATGGAAGTGGGTCTGATTCTAACGTGAAAACTTCCGAGTATCTGGCTATCATTTTTTTGATGAATTCTCTCTGGTCTTTTTCTAAATGATCTAATCTTGAAGCTTTCAATAATTCATTTAGTCGAAATGTCATTTGAGGTCCATTACTTTCATTTGTGATTATTTTTAATATAGGTTCGTAGCTAATCTGGAGATTTACTTCTTTAGGGTAATCCTCATTATTTTTCAATGGGATTTTTATTTGTCCTTTTCGTATAGTGTAGAGTCCGTCGGGGATTTCCTTATCATCTATAATGATAATATCTTGATCTTCTGCGTCAGTTGAAATGGTACATATCTTTTCGGATTTTCCTGGTATGAAATCATTGCTTAGGTGCAAAGGTAGCTTTACCTTATTTAGCACGAGGTGACTGTTCGTGATCGCATATCTTGGATATTTTTCGAAGAATTTAATTCCAATTATACCTCCTTCTGGTAAGGGAAAATCGTTGGGTACTATGTAGAAAACGTGTTCTTGTCCAAAAAAGTTTAATTTTGTAGAATATTTAGAGATATGCCGATCGTTACCCATTAGGAATGTTTTGTGGGTAGATTTCCTTTCGTCTCTATCATCCAATATTTCTTCTTTGATTATGTTTATAGCAGCTCCTGAGTCTACTAATAATCTGTATCTTCCAGTTTTTCTTCTGGCATCGATTGTTCGTAATCTTCCGCATATGGAAGAAATTCGGCTGATTCCTCGAAGATCAGTTGCTCCGTTATTTCTTCCTCTGTCATGTTTTCCGCTTCTGTTTCTTCCTCTTGGATTGCTCTTACCGGAGGTGGTCGCTTGAAACCATGGCCTGGGGGAAAACCCTGCTTCACTTGGCACTGTGAAGATATATGACCTATTTTGCCGCACTTGGAGCAATTCATTTTAAATCTGTCACTCAGTGGTATGGTACTATTCTGTGCTCTAGGTGTAGTATTTGCACTGAGTCGAGGTGGTCCGGCTGATTTGGCCCATATTTTTACTGGTGGTTTGATAATTTGTCTGACAGGTTGGCTGTCTTTTAACCATGTTTCAGTTTCGATGGCTAATGCTTGAGCCTCGTTTACTGTGTTCGGTTTTAACAGACGTACCTGCATTCCAATTTCTCTTTTTAAATTTAATAAGTAACGGTTAACGGCTTCTTCTTCTTCTAATTCTATTTTTAAGTCTTCGTTTAGTGGGGTTTACGTGCTGGGATTGGACTAGGTAATTTATTTCATTTGTTATTTGTCGAAACCTCGTCGTGAAGTTCTGAACCGTTTCTGTTAAGCCTTGCTTGCAGCTTTCTAATTTAGATTTTAATGAAATTAATGAACTGGTTTGTCTCAAATTTTGTCTGAGTGCCGCGTATAAATCTTCATAGGAGTTTATTTGCATATATCTAATGGCTTTTTCTGCCACGTGTGTAATTTTCTTTGCTAAAATTAAATCTAAAAGAATTTCTGGTTCTTCGCATCTTATTCTAGCTCTCTTTACCGTTTTTATAAAATCTTCTACTCCCATGTCGTCCTGACCGTTAATTGGCTTTATTGTTTCAATTGCTAACTTGGCTTCCATTTTCCGTTCCTCGTGTGGTGCTGTTGGGACAGTTGTTGGGAAAAATTGTGATTGACCGTAAATATTTTCCTGTCTTGGTCTAAATGTTTCTTTTCTTTGGAATGTTTTTTCTTCGACCGAAGAATGATCGTCTGTCGCTTCTGGTCGTTGCTGGGATTCACAATCTGTTTCTACTGTCCCTGCTCCTCCTAATTTCTTTGATAATCTTGAAATTTCATCTATCCTATTTTCGTTTTCTTTTTTCAGGGCGTTGAATGAGATAGTCAGAGTTTCCATTTGGCTGAGAACCCTTACTAGTAATTCGTCAGTGGTGTAAGAGGGGGACTGGGCCCTGACGGGAGATTGTGCTCGAGACATGAGAGTGGTTGTGATTGGGAAATTTAAAGAGGATGAGTCCGTATCGTAGGATGAGTCAGTTTGATAGAGCGTGCTATCTCGGTGTTTATCAAACGCCAGTGTACCTACTTATCTATTGTTTGTGACTCGGGTGTAGAATGTCGCGGTAAAATTTTAAATGTTTATTTTTTAATACAACAAAATGCAGTATAAGTTGCTACAAACTGCTACTGATTTTGAGGTAGTGATACTTAATTTGTTAAGGGTGGCCAGTGCTTGTGAACACACAGAGTATAGCCAACCCGATCTTGCCTCAACTTTACCTCACCTGTACCGTAGTACAGTCGCCGTGCAACGTACGTAAAGAGGATTTATACTCTAAGGCCCAAGATCGATTGAGAAATGTTTACAATACTTTCACTTTCTAGAAGTAATGCTTACTGTAGTACTCGTGGCCTGATGTGGGATCCGTAGACCGCCTGCCTTCCTTGACGTGTCGAAGAGATGAGTCAGCTTACTGTTGAGAACCGGTTGCCTGGCTGGGCGTTGGCTGCTTACTTACGCAGATGCGTCTTCCGCCTGATTGCGGGCCTCGTTCAATTTTAATGGAATCTTTCACTGATAATTTACGTGGTATAGTGGCTACTAAATTCACCAACTAATTTTTATTATCAGCTACTTATTCCTGTTTTCGGGCTTACCGTAGTGAAGTCCGGAGTTCTTCTTATTTTTAAAACTTCGTAAAGTTTCTTTAGCTTCTTGGGTCCGTGGATTCCAAGTCTCGCACAGGTCCGCGTTCTATGTGGATTTTCGTAGAAATTAAAAACCGAGAACTTAAGCGGATCGTGGCAGGATCGCCAAAATGTTATAGTGAAAACTAAACTTTCTAATTTTTAAAGGTAGTGACATCAAACTGATATCACTTTGTATGTCTTTATTCTTGAGAGATGTTAGAGAAGAACTGACGAGGCATGCCTGAACCTCTACATATATAGACAGCTAAACCTAGGAGGGGGAGGTCATCAACCTTTACATATATGGATAACTAAACCTGGGGGAAGGAGGTCATCATCTGGCCTGGTAACATAGAACAGAACTTAAAATTATTAGCAAGCATATCGATACCCACGTTCTAATATGTCGTATCCCACATTTGGAAAATTTTTCAGGAAACGATAAAAACGTCTTGCTAGCACAAATAAATAAATGTAAACAAATTTTTGTTTTATACGTTCATAAAAATGCATAAATAATAATAATTAAAGGAAAAGAAATTATTTAAATAAATTTTATGATATTTATGTGGGTTACGCAAGAAGAAAAAATTAAAATGTATTTTAGAAAGAAAATTGATTTAATCGTTTTATAATTAAATATTGTTTCATCCCATACGTAACATGTTTCTCTCTTATTTTTTATTGTTTAATTCATAATTATTATAATATAAAATTATTGATACATTTTATTTTTACTATCTTTAATATTGCTTAAAACATTTTTTTTTTCATTTTAAGTACTCTTAATTTTTTTTTTTTACTTCTGGTACATTTTCTTGCTGAGATTGTTGAAAAATTCTTGTCCTCTTTCGTCTGGTATCATCACAATTTTTTTTATAATTAATATCATTATCTTCAAGTTTTTTTAATCTATTATTAGTACGCAGTACTTTGCTTTTAACACCAAGATTAACTTGATTAGCTTTTCGTTTCTTACTCTTAGTCTTTTCAGTTACCTAAACTATATTTTTATTCTCGGCTTCCAAATTTTTTATTGATGAAGATTGGTCAGAAGCAGAGTCAATATCATCAATATATTTTATATTATCATAGAAGCAGTGTGTATCTCTCAGCAACACTTTTTTAATGCCTGTAATTGTTGCCATTTACTTTTAGTTCTTTTTAATCGATCTACAAACAGAGGTTTCAGCGGATGCTCTAGATTTAATTGGAGTTGTAAAAATATTATTTGTAATTACCTTCTTACTCATTTTATTAAATAATTTCTCAAAATAAACTTAAGACTAATTAGAATATTAGAATACATATTAGAATATTTATTTAAAAATATTAAATAAACAATTTGACTCACAAGATTTTAATATAAGCTGTAAAACATTATTATTAATCCATTTTTTAAAAAAAGTCAATTTCTCAAATTTTGTGGGATACGACATATTAGAACGTGGGTATCGATATCCCGCTCAAAAATGCAACAAATAGCATCTATGTGACAAATTTCACTTAAATAGTTATTCTCATGATATAAAAATTCTCGATTAAATAATTAATGAAAAAAGTTCGTCAAAAAATTTCTCTTTAAATATTCTACACTTAACATTACTTGATTCCAATTAAAACAATAGGATTAAATTAAGTTAAATTTACAGTACTAAATTAGCGTACTGAATAATAAACCAGTAATATTTTTATGAACTTTTTTCTTTATTTTAATGGAAAGAAAAATATATATATTACGTATTCGTAAAGAAAGACTCTATTTAAAAAGAAAATTATTCAAGCCATAGAAAATATGTTTTTGAAATTGGAAGTTCTGATATTTTGATATTGGAAGATATTATGAGTTGTTTTATTGAATAATGGAAATATTTTGAGTTACGATGCAATAAATATATGAATTGATATTTATAAACCATAATTATACTTGCAAATAAAAAAATGTAGTAACATCGTATGAAATTTGATAATTTTATTTTTTACTCCCATTTTTTGATTTTTTAATTTAATTACCCTGACACTCCAAGTTGATCAAAATTATTGTCAAGAGAATTTATTTACTTATTTTCATTTTTAAATTTTTACCAAACTTTATTAAATTTATAGTTGAGGAAAAGAATTTGCAAAATAAAGTAAAGATGGTATAGAAGTGGCTTGGATTATAATTATAATTATTTCAAAATAATTTATTAAATATATATGAATTGCAAGAATATATATAGATATATGAATATATGTATACATAATGTATAGTATATATATATATATATATATATATATATATATAATTATAATACCGCCGACCTCATTTCATGCTTCAAATTTTGTTTACTCACCGAGAGAAAGTATTAGTCATGACTACCCATTTTTTTATGTAAAAAAGAATCAAAAGTATGTTTTTACTCTGTATCATCTAAACACCTTAGTTCTTGCAGGTAGATTAACTAAGTAGCAATAATTAACATTTTTATTCAAACTTACAAAATCCGGTTAGTCGGTCCGTTTCGTAGACGGTACTATTTTCATGCATTCCCACAATGTATTGATCTAATATTATTATTAAATACAGCAATTTGTTTATAAAAATTTTGTTTAGAATAATTGTTTTTTTATAATTTCAGCCATTAAAGAATTCATTTTCAAAAATTGGAAAGGGTCAATTTGTAGAGAATCTTTTTCCTAAAAAAATGAACCGTGATTTATTAGAATCGCATCATATTTAAAAAGGGCATAAGGGGCAAACTTCGTTAAGTTTACCCGCCTAAAAACTTTTTGTCTCCGATTTTCTTGAAAGTCCCCGAAATTATTGTCCTAGTGAACCTCTTTTAATTTTCCTAAGAGAACGTCTGTAGTACGACGGGTTGTCAGTATACAGGGGCTCGAATTTTCAACCTTTTACCGCGCACGATGATACTCAATTAACCGTAACTTCTACAAAAGTTATCAAAATTAATTTTTTTATGGAGGTCAAAGAAACGTTTTTTCATCAGCTTTACGCTGAAGGCAATGGTTTTATATTAAAAAAAATCTTTGAGCTTCATTTTTCAATTTTAAACATATTTTTGAGTTTTTCTCTAAGTGCGGCCGTTAATTTTCTTTCCAAAATTATGTTTAAAAAAAAGCTTGATTTTTTCCCTTTAAAATGAACCATGGTCGAAAGTAGGGCGAAAGAAATTGGTGGAGATATATAACACTCCTTGCGCGCGGCTTCTGCCTCGCGAGCGCCCATGCTTCAAATTCAGAATGTACGGTTTCTAGTCGACTACAAATAATCGACGAAAAACTGCATTTTTTCAACAAATAATTATTATCGTTATAAATTATTTCACGGATAATAATTTTTATCATTTATTGGACAAGTAAAATCCACTTTTATGTCGATACTTCATTTTTAAGACTTTAGAGAGAATTTGAAAAACCCGCCGCAAAAATTAGTACACATATTTGAAAGAGAATTTTCAACCCAGAAAAATGATTTATTTTACAGATGGAGCCGCCCAGCACTTTAAAAATAAATATATACTGTTACGTCCGAAAACGAACAAATTTAATTATCAACAATGTTGATTATTCCGTTTTTAGGTCAACACAATGGTGCTATAACCTAGGAAACGACCGCGTGTGATATTTGATCGATTTGTGTAACCTCTGCCGCGAAGCGCTCGAAACACTCGTATCCAGAGAATCTCAATTGACAAACAAAAAGGATCGAGGTTCAAATATCTATTAGATATCCAAAACGCCTTAACCAAAGCAAGGGAATCGGTAATTGTAAGAATAACTCAAGTGCGCCTAGCGATTTCAAACGCCTAGCACAATGAAAGTATAATTATCAATTAACTGGATAACAGAATTAAATTCAAGCCTAGCGATATTAAACGCCTAGCGTTGCGTTAAACGTAAACCGAATATAAATATAAATTTAAATACGCGCCTAGCGATTTCAAACGCCTAGCATAATAAAGGTATAATTATCCATTAATTGAATAATAGATTTAAATTCACGGCTAGCGATATTAAACGCCTAGCGTTGTGTGAATTAAGGGTAAATCGAAGGTGATTATAAATTTAAAATACGCGCCTAGCGATGTCAAACGTCTAGCACAATAAAAGTTTGATATATAAATTATTTGAACGAAAAAATCAAATTTACGCCTAGAGATATTAAACGCCTAGCGTTTCATGAATTAAATGTTGATTGAAGAATAAATATAAATTTAAAATACGCGCCTAGCGATTTCCAACGCCTACCACAATAAAAGTATAATTACACATTAATTGAATAATAGATTTAAATTCACGGCTAGCGATATTAAACGCCTAGCGTTACGTGATTTAAGGGTAAATCGACGGTGATTATAAATTTAAAATACGCACCTAGCGATGTCAAACGCCTAGCACGATAAAAGTTTGATTTATAAATTATTTGAACGACAATTCAAATTTACGCCTAGCGATATTAAACGCCTAGCGTTGCATGAATTAAATGCTGATCGAAGAATAAATATAAATTTAAAATACGAGCCTAGCGATTTTAAACGCATAGCACAATAAAGGTATAATAATCAATAACTTTAATCGAAAAATTCAAAATACGCGCCTAGCGATTTCAAACGCCTTGCACAATAAACGTACAATAATCAATTCTTTTAAACGAAAAATTCAAAATACGCGCCTAGCGATTTCAAATGCCTAGCACAATAAAAGTATAATTACACAATCATTGAATAATAAATTTAAATTCACAACTATTGATATTAAACGCCTAGCGTTACGTGAATTAAGGTTAAATCGACGGTGATTATAAATTTAAAATACGCGCCTAGCGATATTAAACGCCTAGCGTTGCATGAATTAAATCTTGATTGAAGAATAAATATAATTTTAAAATACGCGCCTAGCGATTATAAACACCTAGCACAATAAAAGTTTGATTTATAAATTAATTTTAACGAAAAATTCGAATTTTCCCCCCAGCGATATTAAATGCCTAGCGTTGCATGAATTAAATGCTGATTGAAAAATAAATATTAATTTAAAATACGCGCCCCGCGATTTCAAACGCCTAGCACAATAAATGTATAATAATCAATTATTTTAAACGAAAAATTCAAAATTCGCGCATAGCGATTTCAAACGCCTAGCACAATAAACTTACAATAATCAATTATTTTAAACGATAAATTCAAAATACGCGCCTAGCGATATTAAACGCCTAGCACAATAAACGTACAATAATCAATTATATTAAACGAAAAATTCAAAATACACGCCTAGCGATATTAAACGCCTAACACAATAAATGTATAATATTCAACTATTTTATACGAAAAATTCAAAATATGCGCCTAGCGATATTAAACGCCTAGCGTTTCATGAATTAAATCTTGATTGAAGAATAAATATAATTTTTAAATACGCGTCTAGCGATTATAAACGCCTAGCACAAAAAAAGTTTGATTTTCAAATTAATTTTAACGAAAAATTCGAATTTTCCCCCCAGCGATATTAAACGCCTAGCGTTGCATGAATTAAATGCTGAACGAAGAATGAATATTAATTTAAAATACGCGCCTAGCGATTTCAAACGCCTAACACAATAAAATTATAATTACACATTAATTGAATTATAGATTTAAATTCATGCCTAGCGATATTAAACGCGTAGTGTTACGTGAATTAAAGGTAAATCGACGGTGATTATAAATTTAAAATACGCGCATAGCGATGTCAAACGCCTAGCACAATAAATGTATAATAATCAATTATTTTAAACGAAAAGTTCAAAATACGCGCCTAGCGATTTCAAACGCCTAGCACAATAAACGTACAATAATCAATTATTTTAAACCAAAAATTCAAAATACGCGCCTAGCGATATTAAACGCCTAGCACAATAAATGTATAATATTCAACTATTTTATACGAAAAATTCAAAATACGCGCCTAGCGATATTAAACGCCTAGCACAATAATTGTATAATAATCAATTATTTTAAACAAAAATTCAAATATGCGCCTAGCGACTTCAAACGCCTAGCACAATAAAGGTATGATAGTCAATTTAAATGTTATTTGAAATAAGTACAAATTCAATAAATTGAACAAAATTGGAAAATTAAAAGAATTTGAATGTTGGCGTAATTACACTTACTTGAAATTTTTATTAAAAGAACGTTGAAAAGTCGTACACAGTTTACAATTTTGAAACAAACTTTTTAGGAGCTAGCCGTGGTTCAAGCCCAGAACTAGTCCTTTTTCGGATTGTGTAATCTTAAAATTACTCAGTTTATATACACTTTGACCCCCATAATGCCAATGTGTAAAACGAAGAAAAGTAAGAGAGATGACAGATGTTATACTGGGTGTCCTCTTATTTTCTCAGTCTTTAAAGATTTTTTTTTTTTTTTTTTTTTTTTTTTTGGTGAGGAGGAAAAATGGCGAAATCTTTTATAGACGTTGTACAGCACTCTCTTAGGACGGGTCTAGGCATACCTGTTAAAACCAAAAAACCCCCTCTCACGAACCAATACACCGCCCATGGAACCGCCTTTTGGCTTTAAACTTCGCGGGCAGTTGGTTCCAGCTTAAAGTCGCGTACGACTCTTCCGTCGTCCGTTCGCCCGGGACTCCCATCCGCGGGCACACGCACGTTAGGCAGGCCGGCTAACCGCGCCAGCCAGGAATGGAACAAGAAGATTCCTCCCCCGGTCGACGCGAACAGCCAAGTCCGCCCAAGACGCAGGACCGCGGGTGTAGGCCCCGATGCGATTTCTACTGGCCCCCATTGTTGCCGCGCTCTGCACGCTCATCGAGCTACCTCGTCTTCATCACCAGGGTGACGAATGACTCAACAAACATCCAAATCTGGTCCGACTGGAGCATGAGAGAGACCATCGTGTCAGGAGTGAGCTCGGCACCCACTGCCTGACCGAGGGCCTTCTTTGCCGCGCCGCACTTTGCGCAGACGAAGAGTGCGTGCTTTGCATTATCCACAAGGGAACCGCAGTAGCGGCACGACTCATCGTCTCTTTTCTTGAAGCGCTTCAGGTACGCATTAAAGCAACCATGGCCCGAAAGCGCTTGCGCCAGGTAAAAGCCGACTTGACCGTGCTTTCTATCTAGCCAGGTGGCGAGCTCCGGGATCAGACGGTGTGCCCATCTCCCGGTTTGGTCACCATGCCATCTCGTCTAACATTTTTCGACGAGTCTGCGCCTTCCATCCTTGCGGATGGCCTCCTTCGCGCGAGCAATTTCCTGCAGGTCAGCGCAGGTAAGCTTCTTGCGAAGCTGAAAGGTCTCCAGCCTTTCCTCCGCCAATGAATCTATTGGCGGGACGCTCGCCAGGACCAGCACAGCACTCATCGACACAGTTCGGTATGCTGAGACAATTCTCATCACCACACCTCTGTGTACCGAGAACAGCTTCTTCAGGATAGCATGGTTGTAAGGGAACTTGTCCAGATCGGAGCTGCATAAAGCAGCTTCGAATTTACCACGCTCGCCAACAGCCTTCTCTTAGCTCCCCTAGGACCACCAATGTTGGACATGAGCCGAGTCAGGGCGGCCCCACACTGGATGGCTTTGGCAGTCGCGATCTGCAGGTGTTCGCCGAAGCTAAGCCTTCGATCCAACTGCACACCCAGGTACTTAATGCTCTTTTTCCACTTGATTTCATGTTCCCCGAGAACGATCCTCGGGTATTTGAAGGATCTCCTGTCTGTGACCAGCAAAGCCTCGGTCTTCTCAGGGGCCATTTTCAGGCATCTGCTATCCAACCAACGCTTTGCCCGCCACAGACTATCATTGATCCTCAGCTCCAGGATTTTGACGTCGTCAGTGGCGCACACGACAAGTGCGTCATCCGCGAAACCGATGATGCTCGTTCCAGTAGGCAGGTCCATGCGCAGGAAATCGTCGTACATGACGTTCCAGATGAGTGGACCTACCCGCGACCCTTGAGTGGCGCCACATGTCATCTCTTCCTTCAGAGACCATTTGACGCCCTCGTATATCACCCACCTGTCTCTCAGATAGTCATTTATCATTCGTAACAGGTAGTCTGGAACCTTTTTCCGCACCATCGCCTCGATGCAGATGTTCCATCTCGCGGTATTGAACGCATTGCGTATGTCAATGCTGATCAACGCGCAGAATCCCTTACGCTTACCAGTTCCGCTTCTTGCTTTAGTGGCGATGTCCACCACTGCCTGGATGGCGTCAACTGTGGACCTGCCTTTCCGAAAGCCGAACTGGCTTTCCGAGAGACCATTCTCGCGGACCATGTGACCCTGTAGTCTTTGTAGGATAATTTCCTCCAGAAGTTTCCTCATCGTATCTAATAAACATATTGGCCTATACGACGAGGCATCCCCTAGAGGTTTGTTGCCTTTTCTCAGCAGGACCAACCTCTGCTTCTTCCAGTCTGCGAAGAACCTCCCCTCCCGAAGACAGGAGTTGAAGACTTCTAGGAGGATCTCCGCGTATACCCCGATCACCTCTTTGAGGATCTCGTTCGGCAACCCGTCGATCCGACGATGCGGGAACAAGCTTCGCACGATGTACTTGACTCGATCGGCATTATCCAGGCCCGGGGTTTTTCTTCTAGTCACCAATCTCTTAGTGACTATTTTGAAGGCGAGGCCCCATGGATCCTTCTCGACTTCTCCGATCAAGTCTTTCCAGCACTGAAGTCGGCTTTTTTTTATGCCTTGCCTCAGAGCTGATTTTGCTTTTTTCCATGCCTCGCCCAGCAGAGGATCACCTTTTGAGCGGGTAAAACTCCGTCGCGCTGTAAGGGACTTTCGACGGAGGACGGACAACTGGTCGTTCCACCAGTACATCGAGTCCCCGGTACGCCTGTGCCCGCGGCGAGGCATGGAGTGGTCGCATGCTGCGACCACTTTCCGCCTCGCTGCCCGCACAGTGTCCTCCAACGACCCAGCAGACCTTGCCCAACCAAGCTCATCTATGAGCCTGGTTTCTTCAAGATGTTCGCGAAGCTTATCTTTGCTGAGTCGTTTTGTGTTCCAGGAGGGGCTCCTTACCTTGCCGCCCCTTCCCGTATTCACTGGGTGACTCCGTTCCTGGATACTAAACTCAATGCACTGGTGGTCACTCAATGTTATTACATCGAGGACGCACCAGTCGCCTATCCTGGAGGCAAGACGAGGCGCGGCAATCGTGAGGTTGATAATCGACCCCCCAGCTCCTCGTCTGAACGTAAAATCCCTGCCCCGATTCAATACAATCAGGTCGTTCCAGGAAATCCGCGATGCTCAAATCAGGGTTGCAGACAAGGATCCCAGCCCTTCTTGATGCATCCTGGTACCAAGCAGAGTTTTCGGACCATTTGTGTTGCTCACTAATGAGCAACACATCGGCTCTCCTCTCCCTGGCAGTCTGCATCAGAAGGTTCTGGGCTTCTTTCCCTCTCCCGAGGTTGACCTGTAGAAATTTCACTTTCCACCTCTCAACCTTCGGAGCTCCGCCCTGAATATTGGGCAAGAACCGCTCCCCGAAGCATGGGCGACATCTTTTTCTCCCCTATCAGTACAAGTCAGCCACCGAGGGGGAGCGTTGCACTCCTTGGCCACGTGTGATGCGCCCCCACACCTCCAGCAGGCATCCTTCCTGCCTGGAAGCGTGCAGCCACGCGACACATGGCCGTATCCCTGGCACCTGAAGCACCGCGCAACCTCGACATGCTCTCGGATGCGGCAGTTCACCCACCCTACCCTTAGTCTACCAAGCCTGAGCAAGCTCCGGGCGTCCGCCTCGGTTAAACGGACCACCGCAGTCTGCACACCGCCAAAGCGTTTGTACAGCCTGCACTGGTCCCCGAGGTCTGGCTTGCCCAGTGCGATGCAAAGCGCGGCAACAACCTCTTCTCTTGTGACTGTCTCGTCGAGGTCCCTGACTTCAAGGGACCTCTTCGAGACCAAAGATTTAACTTCGGTCTTCTCTCCGACCGCCTGGTCGAGCGCCTTTTCGAAGGTGGAGACGTCACCCCCCCTTCTGAGGACCAGGAGAATCTCCTCCCTCCTGGTTCTCCGAATGGAGAGGACCTCCGCCCCTGCGTTTTGGGGGTTTACTTTCCCTTTCATAGCCTTCAGGATATCGGCATAGGACTCTCCATCCTTCGCCGACACCCTGATAGCGTCGCCCGACCGTGCGGCCGGACAGCGCCTTGCCAACTTCACCTTTGTTTTAGGTTCCTGCGCAGATGGCACAGGAACCTCTTTTTTTCTTCTGTTTTTTCTTTTTTTTCTTCTCCACCAGCTGCCATTCCCCCTCCTTTTTTGGGGTTTGGCCTCTAGTGGCCGCAGCGTATATTGGCGATATGCCGCCCTTCCCTTTCTTGGGAAGCCGATCTTCGGGGGGAGAAGGAGCAACCCTCTTCTCCCCCTTTGACAGCTTTTTTGGGGTATCTCCCAGAGACGCAGAGCGCAGTCTCCGGAAGATACCCATCTGACGGCGTGGTGGGATTCCATCCTTTTCTGGATTTCCACCCCGCTCTCTTCTAAGCAGTTGTGGGTGTTGAGCATTCCGCTCAACACCTCCGTAGCCTCACTCACACTGTCCTTAACATGGCCAGGGTTGTTTCTCAGCATACCCTGCTGGATAACCCTGAGAGCCCTGGCCAACCTCTCCATTTTCTTACTTTGCTCCTTCAGGAGCTGAAGGACGTCTTTCCATCCCTCAGCCTCTGAAGAAGTGTGTGAGGGCGTGTCTGGTGCACTCACCTCTTCACCTCCTTTATTTTTGTTAGTATTCATATTTATAAACTTCGTGCTTTGAGACGGTTTGCCCATCATGGGAGCCCTTCCGCAGTAGGGCTGCTATCCCCGCCTGTATAGATCCCTAGTTATGTGCGCCGAAACCGAGAAGCGGCTTATCGGATGGTCGATCCTATCGGCTGATTAAATGAAGCTAGTAAAAAGGTTACGGGATAGGCCCACGCCATAATGATGCTAAAGGTTTAACGTCACCCCTATCGACCGAGCGGTGCCGGGTCCGCCCCGACACCTGACCCGGACTTCAGGCTAGACGGTGTGCGATTTATCCTACGCAGCGTCGGATATAAGGAAATACTGACCAGGTAATCCTTCATTCTTGCGCCCGGGCGTCCATAATTTCAACCCCGAAATTGGCTCCAGACATTAGAAACGTGAGCGTTTTTCCCAGTTTAACTTGTGGTTTCACGGGATCTTTGCCCTTCACGGTCGAATACCGGAGGGACTTACATTTACCCATATTACTTCCACAGAGGTAAGGTACTGACATCGCGTCCTACCCTGGTCGGGAGGCTACTACTCCTCCCTTGGCTAGTCTATCGTGAATATCCACCAGGCGCCGGCCGCAGCCCATTCACTCGGCAACGCATTGTTGTGATGTGATGTGACCACGAGAAGGGCACGAGGGAAGTTCAGCGTTACCGCCGCATGCGCATTTGGGTTGATACCCCGATTAAGGGGCCCCCCGCATTCACACCGTTTCCACTCATGCGGCATCAAGGAACCTGTTCAAGGTCCCCTGATGCTTTTTGCTCCACACCGCGTCCTCACGCGCCTGAAGGTTGAGGAGAGACCATTCAAACACGTGCGCCCGGCAGGCCCACCACTAGGGAAAGTCTGTCTATAAGACTCCCTTGACGGCAATCCTGACGGCGACAGCCCAGCTGTTGGCAGAGTCCTTTCGGCTACTACCTTTGGCGGGCTGCAGGACGCGTCTGCTCCGTGCATGGCCTCACACGTTCCTCTGGGTGAGACGCTGCCCTCCCGCGTAACGCCGTCTCGGGTATTTGTTGTGTTGCGTTCAGTGTTGCTGTAAGTATGTAGTGTCATGTTGCTGTCTGTGTGTCCCCTCCTCCTTTCGCATCCGGGCTTGGGACCGGCAATGGCGGAGTTAGTCTTTACAAGATTATCATTCTAAGCTATACCTCTACTATTACTTATCTCATAGAGTTTTAATCAATTGAACTCAATTTATTTATCATTTAACTGTTGTAGATATTTATTTCATGCATAGAGAAAGTGTACTTACTATGAGTTAAGTTATAGTATTTTTTTTATATATATATTGAATTTAATTTAGAATTATATGCAATCTTAAAACATTCAGCCTAAATATTCAACTGTCTTAGTTTTAAATATTGAACGCAAACATTTCATTACATTTCCCTATTTGTACACACTGAAATATTTAAATTCTAATCCTTAATGGAAACTGACTTTGGATTGTGTTATTTTTGAATATACACTTGAATAATCAAAAAAAAATTCTTTTTCACCTTTGAAGTGAAAATACCCTTTATTTCTGTGGTTTTATCATTGAGAGAGTTTAATTAAAAGAAAATATAGAAAATATTATTTGGACGAAAATTAAAATTTTCCTGAAACTTCTTAAAGTGCAGTTCCTAGAGACTTACGCAATTGACATGTTTATTGCATCCCTGCACTCGGAGTCAGCTACATTCGAGTTTCCATTTCCTGTATCTATAGGGTGGCCGAAATTCTTACAAATTACTCTATTTGTTTTCTTATTTTCCATAAAATTAATATTCGAAACTGATGCAGGATATAACACCCCCCTCCTAAAACGCTTACTAGTAAATAAAATGTCTAGGAAGCGTACGCTGCGTAACCTCACTTCCACTACATGTTTCTTCTATCTCCGACATCTTGTTACGCTATAGGCTACGCATTGTCCATCTGAATTGCCTCCTTAGGTTTTATAAGAGAAAAATTTGTCCCTTACTTCGGATTCTTGTTGATCCGACTGTGCGCCACATTGTGTTGTCTTATGACCCTTTTTGGGCAGGATTTATTGCTGGACCTCCAGTTCTCCTAGTTCCACATCTTCTTGCATCTTGTACCGTTTGGTTGGTACTGGTTTAGATGACCGTCTATTAATCAGGATGAGACACTGCGTGAGTGTGCTCCAAATCGCACCCATCATATGTATCGACCATCCATAAATGCGATGTAGTAGGAATCCATTAATTACTATATCTATGATTATTTTAATTCCTTGAATTATCAAAAGGTTTGCTATAACACCGGCGCTAGCTGTGCCAAATGTTGTGAATTTTTCCCAAAGTCTTGCTCCTCTTGACTCTACAATCTTCTCCATTGTTTCTTCGTTCAATAATTTTAGCAACGCTCCATCCTGGCCGCTTGCAATGTGACCATGCATTTCTCGTGCTACATCATTCAATAAGGATGACTTCTCAACTGGGAACATGATACGTTCTCTTAGATCTTCTAACTCCTTTTCAGTGTAGATCCCGCTTGTTGCCAAAGATGCTGGGTTAACATATTCCCAAGTTGTTTTAATTGATGGATGGATTGTGATTGGTTTCAGTCTTTCTGTTGGTCTTGGTAATAACTTGTACCAATTCCCTTCAATGAGATATTAGGAAGGTAAGATAGAGTTACAAGTGACTCGGGTTCCTTTTTTCTTGATTATGTGCGTCCTAGGTGTAAGGTAATAAGTAGTATTCCTTAGCATCACCTTGAGTTCCGCATAACAATCTTCTCCCTGTTGAACTACAACTTCCACTGGTATGCATTTAATAATATGCACTACCTCTCCTGCAGTAACTGCCATGTACCCTGGACCTTTCATAAGGTTATAAGCAAATTCATCTCGTGCTTGCGTAGCTATAGCGAGTCCGTTCTTCAAAGTTTCTCGCTCCAGATTGCACCGTTGTAATAGGACGTCTCTATACAAACATCTTATTTGAGTCTTGATGTGTTTTTCTACATATACAAACTTGGAGTTCATGTACGTGAATATGTCAAGGTTATCTGTACTAAGTCCATAATTTTCTGCGAAAGATTAGCCTTTGACTGTCTCAAAAATTACTAATTTGGGATGTTCAGTTTGTAATATCATGTATCCACAAACATTAGTCGAAGATTTTACCATTAGAGCAAATGTTGTTTCCTCTGTCACTAAAGAGTATACTGACTGAACACGATTACTAACTAAGTCGTCGATCTTATTCGCATAACCTTCGAACAAAATACTGTATTGGTGAAACTTACAATTACCGGTAGGAATAGAGTTCCAAAACGTATAACCGCCTTCAATATCTATGCATGTTGTTTCTGACAAAGTACAGTGTGTACCGGAGCGTGAATATATTAAATTGTTATTTAAATTTATTCTTGCCTTTTGTTCCTGTAACGTTATCTTTAATGTACCTTGTACGACAACCGACTCCCAGTCCCCATAAGGATCTGGATATGCCGCTCCGTTATACTTCCCCTCATTATCTACGTAACCTGCATAGAGCATAGGATGTGATGTAGTACTATTTATTTTGATTCCACTAATAACATGGTTGTTTAATTCAAGTATTCCCGTAGTATATAGTTTTTTACAAGTTTCCCTACTTATATCATATATATACTCACGTTTGCCGTGTTTTACAATTGAAATGTGAGAATACATTCGGCAATAATAAACTGTCCTATGAATTTCAAGCTTACATTGTATGGCTTGAGTTTCCGAAAATTCGTTGACCTATAACAATTGGACATACTTTCTGGAGACGTTGAGAGAGCTTGGTGGTATTTCACATTGTCCCACATCTAATAGCGATATCGTCGTAATATTCAATGAACGTGATCCGCAGTCGTACCCTACCAATGCAGTAGCAGCATGGACCAGCAAGGCAATCGCTAATGGCACGAACATCTGTAATCAGAACATGAATATAATTATTCATCTTTTGAGTATTTCCTTTTTGCTCTAACTTTGATTTCCTGGTTAATGTGCGACACTTTTAATCTATTAGCGTGTACCACCTTACTGTTCCCTTTAAATTGAATTTTTATATTGCTTTTACTTATGACTTCCAATACTTTATGAGGGCCCGTATAATGGTCCCCAAATTTGCCTGGTTTTGGTCCCATTAACAAAAAGACGTAGTCACCTACCATGAAATTTTTATCATTCAACTTTCTATCGTAATAATTTTTAGAGCGTTGTTTAGCGCTAACAAGATTGTTATAAACTGTTTTTCTTATTCCTATCAAGCGCGTGACTAAGTCTTTTACGTATCCTTGATAGGTTGGTTGCAAATCATCCTCTCGGAGTGGTTCACATGATGGAGACCTAGCTAATCGTCCGAAAACCACTTCGAAAGGCGTATGTTTGGTGCCTTCATGCACGCATGTGTTGTAATTAAAAATTGCAATATCAACCCACTGATCCCACTCACAATTCTTCTCGGAATATTGCTTTAAAAATTCGCCTAATGCGTGGTGTGAACGTTCTAATAAACCGTTGGATTGTGGGTGAAAAGCAGTGGTTTTTATCCTTTTAATTTTGAATCGTTTTGCTATTTTCTGAATTAAATTACTAAGGAAATTTCGTCCTTGATCGGTCAAAATAACCTTAGGTGTTCCAAAAATACATATGAACCTTTTTATAAATGCGTCGGCTATAGAAGTAGCCACGGCATTTGGTAAAGGTACTGCAAGGCTAAATTTTGATAGTTGGTCTTGTATCGTCAGTATGTATTCATTATTGTCTCTAGCTCTAGGCAGAGGGCCCACTATGCCCAGAGCAATTTTTTCAAAAACTGTTCCGGGTGTGTCTGTTATGACCATCGGTTGTTTGGTTCTAAGTCTGACTAATTTTTTTGATTGACAAGGTATGCATTGTTGTATACGTCTTTGTATATCTTGTTTCAAATATTCCCAAAAAAAATCATGACGTATTCTATGAAAGGTTTTCGATACCCCCCTATGACCTCCTATTGGTGAGCTGTGGAGTTCCTTAAAAATTTGGTCACGTCGGTCTTCAGTTATGTATTGTAATGTTCCTTTACAAATAATAATTTTTATTGGATCATTTTTAAATTTGGTTTTAAGGATTTCAATTACGTCTACCCATGGTATATTCTCGATATAAGGAGTCTTGGCTATGCTAAATTCTTTCACCTTTCTTGTTGTCAAAGATTCGCGTAAGAGTGTGAGCCTCTCGCTTAGATTGTTTTTTACTATTTGCTGGGACTCTGGGTTTTCCCCCCGAATACACAAACCGAACAAATATTTGTTATTACTTCTTCTAGTTTCGCCGATCTTACCTACGCATACTGTTTGATTGGCTGGGATTTTATTTGCTTCAATCAACACTCGACTACCATTATCGCAAGGACTTCCGTCACTAGCTATAAAGTATATAATATTATCTTTACGAAATTGTAGTAACTCTTTACTTTCGATTATGTTACGTCTAAACTCAGTGTGTGTTGTTTCCTTGGTTTCAGACTGGTGATTATCTTCACTTGATGATTTGGTTCTTAATTCTTCTTCATTTCCTCCAAGTATTGTACCTTGTTTTAAATGTGTAGATACATCTGAGTCAACATCAGAGAGTGACAGGTCAGTTTCTGCTCCCTTATGGTCTATATTCCAATCTACTGCGTTTGGTTGTTTTTGAGCTGATTTATCATTCGTGGAATTAGTTTGGTGTTTCTTGACATAGGATTTTTTTCTAGGCAACCTAGTTCTTGCTTCAATGTCGCTATCGGTATGGCTCTCGGCGTAATTTATTCTTTTGCCTCGACTTCGTTTTTCCCTTATTTTTGGGTTATCCTTGGTTGTTATCTTGCTTGAGTTTAGTTCCTTAGCTTCATTGTTAGACCCCTTCGTTTTATCTTCTTCCTTGTTTCTTATCAAAGTTTGTCTTCGGGTTAAAACACCAATTCGTTTATATTCTACTGGATTTCTTGACAGTGCGTCTGCGTTAGCATTCTGTCGCCCAGGTTTATATATGATCTCATAGTCATATCCAGATAACTTAAACCTCCATTTTTGAACTCTGGTGTTCAGATCAGCTGTCTTAAACCATACCAGCGGTTGATGATCTGTAACTATCGTGGATTTTCTTCCAAAAACGTAAGGTCGAAATGTTCTTACCGCATGTATTACTGCTAAAGCTTCTTTTTGCTCACACAAGCAGAAGACACTATAGAAATCAAGCAGAGACATTGAATAGCTGAGATAAACTGGGACGCTTCGGCGTCCCTTTTTTGTCAGAAAAATTCAGAGATGGACTGCATTAATGGGGCACTTCGATGCCCCTTTTTTGTCAGAAAATTTCAAATGGGTCACATAACAAAAACAGGACTAGACTTGATAGTCAGAACACTATCGACGGGAGTGAGGATCTTGTTTGATCCTACGTGCGTAGCCTTCACGAGGACCCCGCTGTTACGAAGTCTGGAGGCGTTGAGCATAACAAACTGGCGCCGATAGCTTCAACAGAGGCGCACGCTCTCTATAAGAGACACTCGGTCTTCTGGCCCGCCAGTGTGGCGGGAATTTTTCCGAGCCCCAATCCTTGATGGTGGGAGTATGCGAAAACAAGTGGGTAGTAAGCTTGCGTGCCTTCCGCATTACCGACTTGTCGGACGCGGAAGTGCTTCGCTTTAACATCGGGAGTATAGGCCTTTCGCCCTAGGTATCCCGGACGGGCTCTGCCCGTCCAAGCTCAAAAGGAATATCGTCGATATATACGAATACTCCCTTCCCTATCATTCCTTCAAATGTCATGTTCATAGCCCTTTGATACTCTGGGGCTGCATTTCGAAGTCCAAACGGCATTCTTACAAATTCAAAATGTCTGCTAGGAGTAGAAAACGCGGTTTTGTGGGCATCAGCTTCATCTAAAGGAATTTGATGAAACCCAGAGACATAATCTATCACTGTAAAATAACATGCATTACCGACTTGGTCGAAAATATCAGTTATGTCTGGGAGGGGATATGCCATAGGAATTGTTTTCTCGTTAAGTGGTCGGAAATCTAATACTACCCGCCACATTGGTTTGCCACTTTGATCAGGTTTCTCAGGAACTACCCATAGGCTTGTGTTGTAAGGAGATTTTGAAGGTCTTATAATTTCTTTCTCCAATAGTTCACTTATTTGCTTATCAACTTCCGTTCTCAAATTATGGGTCAGTCTATATTGTTTTGTATTTACTGGATATTCGTCTACCGTGAGAATCCGATGTTTAGTTATGTTTGTGGCCGATAATTCATCTCCTTCTAGTTGAAATCTATCCGCATGTTTTTCTAATAACCTATACATCTGTTCTCGTTCTTCAATGTTTAACTTATCTAATTCCAAGATTTCTTTTAGTTTGTCGAAGCGATTTGCTTGATCTAAATTGTGTTTAGTTGAATTTACGAGGTGTTTCGTCACATGCTCTGAATCGAATATTAAAAACGTATCTAAACAACTCAAATTCACATCCTTCTTCATCTCTGGGATGCCTAAATCTTCTACAGTATCTAGGTTAACATTCTGAAAGTGATGACGTTCTCCTAGGCTGGTCCTATTATCCCACGCGTCATAAACGCTGTATTCCAATTTACTGGATTGATGATCGTTTGATTGAATTTCTTGCACCAAAGTGTCGTCTTCTTCTGTCCTTGATGCTTCCGTATTGTTCCGTGCTACCTCTTCACTTGTGTGGTCCGCTAGTTTTCTCTCTTTAAATGCGGAACATTTTTTTCCAATTTGTATGAATTTATGCTCAAAATTCAGTAAAGCGTGAGAAATCTCGAAATATTCAGCACCTAATAATCCTTCACAAGGAATTGGGAAATGTTCCGGCACTACTTGAAAATTAGTCAGGTAGCCAAAAATTGTAATTTGGGCTGTTCCCAAGGTAGAAACAGTCTCTCCACTAATTCCTTTTAAATATACAATTTTACTATTATCTATTTCGCAATCAAATGGCAGAGAACTTATTTTAATTAGGTTTCCTTCAGATCCGGTATCTAATAAAAATTTTCCTATGTATGTAAGTTCTCGGTTTAAAGCGTCGATGAGCGGTAGAGTTTGCGTCTGATAGAGTTGATTGACATTAAATATTTCATCAATCGTACTGTTTTTATTTTGACCCTTATTTTGTTTAAAAGGTTAAAATATGGTTTATGGTTAAAATCCATAAGCACTCCGTACTCATAAAGAAAATCTATTCGCAATATACCGTCGTATGGAATATGTAATATATCCTGAAAATACATGAAAACTAATCGCCTGGTTAAAGATTTTTAAGGTTACACTTCCTAGCGTGCAAAAAGGTTTGTCGGAAATTCCCTTAATCCAAATTCTTTTTGAATAATTTATTTCAATATTACGTGGTAGTACGTCAATTTTAATTACATTTCCTTGCGAACCAGAATCTATCCTAAGGTCTATCCCCTGTTTGCTACCTGGATATTTAAAAGAAACAAACGGAATTAAATCGTGAAATTTATTTAGTCTAATGGTAAGAGTTCGCAAATTTGATCCTCTGTTTGTAGAAAGTTTGTTGAGCGCATTTGGTGTCGAGGAGTTTCCGAACTTGCGCTCGCATTCGGGAGACCTTGCCCATTTCCCGACCTCATCCTTTCATTATATTGGCGTTCACGGCATTCTTCAATTGTATGCCCCTTGTTTTGACAATAAGTGCAATTTTTGTCGATTTTCACGCGACAAGTGGCAGCAGTGTGCCCAACCTTGTCGCAGATCTGACAATTCAAATGCAATCTGGATTCTATTTGTGAATTTAACCTATCTGTAGCGGTTTTAAGTTGATAACATTGATTCGCTACGTGCCCGATCTTGCTACAAATCTGGCACGTATTCATGCCACTAGCTTGAGATCGGCACTGTCTTGCAGAATGTCCGGGCTTCTCACATATTTGGCATTTCATTGAAGTTGTGCATTGGTTAGCTGAATGACCGTCCCTACTGCATAATTGACAAACCACCCGGGTGTAATTTATTCCGGTAATTCGATTTCGACATTTATCTGCAGAATGTCCGGTTCTTTCACAATATTGACAAATAACTAACGACTGGGGGCTAATGATTCGAACCCCTACCTTAGTTTCTTCCGAGTTAATAACTTGAGATATATACGTACCCTTCTTAAATTCCCTATTTGGATGCATGGGTTTAATATTATTTTTATCTTCCCTTCTCAAATTTCTTCTAGCTTTAACTAACCTTTCTGCCTTGATGGCATTTTGAACTATGTGTTCCATGTCCCCAGCGTTTTCTAACCTCTGTTCAACCTCCGGTTTCAGTCCGCGTTTAAAACATTCTATACAATTATTTTCAATTGATGTCCTGAACGCGGCGTCAATATTCCCCGTGTTGACTCTTTGAGTTTCTATAAAACATCTTCCTAAATCCCTGATACGATTAGCAAATGATATAACTGTTTCGTAATCGCTTTGGTACTCATTACCCATTTCGCCTAATAATTGATGCACGGTCTTAGCGGGTGCATAAATACTCTTAATAAAATCCTTCATTTCATCAATGGTTCTGAAGGCTTGCCCATAAATAGCCTTCCGCGCTTCCCCCGTTAATTTTGATCTTATTAATTTTACTAAATTTGCTTCGTTTTCGTTTGTAATCATCTCCTTTGCTTCATCACATCCCTCAAGAAATACACTTAAAGGGATGTTTTCCCCATTATATTCAGGGACTACCGTCAACGCATCCTTCAAGGGTATGGTTTGCGCCGCCATAATTTCTGTGCTTGTGGTTGGAGTAATATAAAATAAAGTAAAATAAGTCCTCGATTCGGTTTCTTCACGTGAGTCGCTACGCGGAATTGATCTATTAGGGGTAAAAGGGTCGAATGCTTCTACTTCCCTTCTAGGATCTTCGTCGTTCCTTGCTGAACTGCGCGTTATTCTTTGAGAATTCATGTACAACGGGTAACTGAAATAATGTTATGGAAGAAAAAAAATATATACTATATTATAAGATAAGTTGGATTCTTAGGTTACTCAAAATAAAAATAAAATGACAATTAGTTGGGTTCAATTGAAGACTTAATTTATTATATAATTTACACACGTTAAAAGAACATTAATTTTTTTTTTATATAATCAATTTATTTATTTTCAATCAGATATATCTGATTCACCAAATAAATCCCTGAGCCTATCTCTTAACATATTTTGGGCGTGATTATAATGATAATTGAATTCGAAACATGTTTTATAAAAGTCTGCTCGAGGTCTAATTTTACAATCAGCGCAGAATAAAATCGGGCGTGACTTGTCAATGTAAGGGGAGTGGATTCTCCTCCCTGGTTTAAAAACAACTTTGGAACATAATTTTGGATCACGAGTTTTATTCAACGATGGCTGAACTGGCTGCGGAAGATTATCAAGATCTGGATTTTCATCAGACCGCGGAGGAGTAATGAGTCAAATCAGTGGTGGTTCAACTGGTCGCTTTGGTTGATAACAAACACGTGGTTTAACCAATATCTTATCCCCCAAATCCTTAATTATATATGGTTCTCGTAAAACGACGGAATCGATGACTTTTGGCTTGCCAATTTTTTGCGAAATTGCTCCCTGACCAGAGGACAACTAGTCACGTCCCTGTAGGTCGCAATAAGGTTCAGGCCTTCTTTGTCGAACTCTGCTTGTAAGAGTTCCTTCCTTCTCCTTATCCTTTCCCGAGTCTTTTTATTATATTTTCGTTTTTTGAAACGCTTGTTCGTGTTGGATCCTTTGCCTTCCACTAAATAGAAAAAAAGTTACACACTATTCAAAATACGTCAAATCTGTGCTGTCCATCAGGTTCAATTTTCCTTTTGAAATTCTACTCTTTGTTCAGAAGTGTTGTTTATTTTTAATACTTGTTCGGTTAAATCTTTACTTGCTTTTACGAGATCTTGATTTTTTTCCTCTAAATCCCTAATACTTCGCTCTAAACCTTCTAATTTTTTACATAAATACGCTACTGTGGACCAACGATCTTCGTCTAAATCTTCCAAATCTGTAATCCTATCAGCAGCTCTTTTCAAATATTCTAAGATAATTATTTCCGATAAAGAGACTTCTAAATCGCTTAGCATAATGAAAGCTTAAAACTAATCTCTTCTTTTCGCATCCTAAGATAAAAATATTCGAAGTTTACTTCGAGAAAAACGTAACTCGCTGTAAGGAAATAATTCAATAGCATAAAATCTCGCATTTACGAATTGTTTAAAGAAAGGCAATATGCTCGATTCACGAATATCGGCTTCAATTACTACGCTCTATCACACGTTTACGGCTATCCCTCCGGGGCCTCCAAAAATTTTCTTTGTTACGTCCGAAAACGAAGAAATTTAATTATCAACAATGTTGATTATTCCGTTTTTAGGTCAACACAATGGTGCTATAACCTAGGAAACGACCGCGTGTGATATTTGATCGATTTGTGTAACCTCTGCCGCGAAGCGCTCGAAACACTCGTATCCAGAGAATCTCAATTGACAAACAAAAAGGATCGAGGTTCAAATATCTATTTGATATCCAAAACGCCTTAACCAAAGCAAGGGAATCGGTAATTGTAAGAATAACTCAAGTGCGCCTAGCGATTTCAAACGCCTAGCACAATGAAAGTATAATTATCAATTAACTGGATAACAGAATTCAATTCACGCCTAGCGATAATAAACGCCTAGCGTTGCGTTAAACGTGAACCGAATATAAATATAAATTTAAATACGCGCCTAGCGATTTCAAACGCCTAGCATAATAAAGGTATAATTATCAATTAATTGAATAATAGATTTAAATTCACGCCTAGCGATATTAAACGCCTAGCGTTGTGTGAATTAAGGGTAAATCGAAGGTGATTATAAATTTAAAATACGCGCTTAGCGATGTCAAACGTCTAGCACAATAAAAGTTTGATATATAAATTATTTGAACGAAAAAATCAAATTTACGCCTAGAGATATTAAACGCCTAGCGTTTCATGAATTAAATGTTGATTAAAGAATAAATATAAATTTAAAATACGCGCCTAGCGATTTAAAACGCCTAGCACAATAAAAGTTTGATATATAAATTAATTTAAACGAAAAATTCGAATTTACGCCTAGCGATATTAAACGCCTAGCGTTTCATGAATTAAATGTTGATTGAAGAATAAATATAAATTTAAAATACGCGCCTAGCGATGTCAAACGCCTAGCACAATAAAAGTTTGATTTATAAATTAATTTAAACGAAAAATTCGAATTTACGCCTAGCGATATTAAACGCCTAGCGTTTCATGAATTAAATGTTGATTGAAGAATAAATGTAAATTTAAAATACGCGCCTAGCGATATTAAACGCATAGCACAATAAATATATAATAATCAATTATTTTAAACGAAAAATTCAAAATACGCGCCTAGCGATATTAAACGCATAGCACAATAAATATATAATAATCAATTATTTTAAACGAAAAATTAAAAATACGCGCTTAGCGATATTAAACGCCTAGCACAATAAATGTATAATAATCAATTATTTTTAACGAAAAATTCAAAATACGCGCCTAGCGATTTCAAACGCCTAGCACAATAAATGTATAATAATCAATTATTTTAAACGAAAAATTCAAAATACGCGCCTAGCGATTTCAAACGCCTAGCACAATAAATGTATAATAATCAATTATTTTAAACGAAAAATTCAAAATACGCGCCTAGCGATTTCAAACGCCTAGCACAATAAATGTATAATAATCAATTAATTTAAACGAAAAATTCGAATTTACGCCTAGCGATATTAAACGCCTATCGATTTTAAACGTCTAGCACAATAAAGGTATAATTACACATTAATTGAATAATAGATTTAAATTCACGGCTAGCGATATTAAACGCCTAGCGTTACGTGAATTAAGGGTAAATCGACGGTGATTATAAATTAAAAATACGCGCCTAGCGATGTCAAACGTCTAGCACAACAAAAGTTTGATTTATAAATTAATTTAAACGAAAAATTCGAATTTACGCCTAGCGATATTAAACGCCTAGCGTTTCATGAATTAAATGTTGATTGAAGAATAAATGTAAATTTAAAATACGCGCCTAGCGATATTAAACGCATAGCACAATAAATATATAATAATCAATTATTTTAAACGAAAAGTTCAAAATACGCGCCTAGCGATTTCAAACGCCTAGCACAATAAATGTATAATAATCAATTATTTTAAACGAAAAATTAAAAATACGCGCCTAGCGATATTAAACGTCTAGCACAATAAAGGTATAATTACACATTAATTGAATAATAGATTTAAATTCACGGCTAGCGATATTAAACGCCTAGCGTTACGTGAATTAAGGGTAAATCGACGGTGATTATAAATTAAAGATACGCGCCTAGCGATGTCAAACGTCTAGCACAATAAAAGTTTGATTTATAAATTAATTTAAACGAAAAATTCAAAATACGCGCCTAGCGATTTCAAACGCCTAGCACAATAAATGTATAATAATCAATTATTTTAAACGAAAAATTCAAAATACGCGCCTAGCGATTTCAAACGCCTAGCACAATAAATGTATAATAATCAATTAATTTAAACGAAAAATTCGAATTTACGCCTAGCGATATTAAACGCCTAGCGCTGCATGAATTAAATGCTAATCGAAGAATAAATATAAATTTAAAATACGCGCCTATCGATTTTAAACGTCTAGCACAATAAAGGTATAATTACACATTAATTGAATAATAGATTTAAATTCACGGCTAGCGATATTAAACGCCTAGCGTTACGTGAATTAAGGGTAAATCGACGGTGATTATAAATTAAAAATACGCGCCTAGCGATGTCAAACGTCTAGCACAATAAAAGTTTGATTTATAAATTAATTTAAACGAAAAATTCAAAATACGCGCCTAGCGATTTCAAACGCCTAGCACAATAAATGTATAATAATCAATTATTTTAAACGAAAAATTCAAAATACGCGCCTAGCGATTTCAAACGCCTAGCACAATAAATGTATAATAATCAATTAATTTAAACGAAAAATTCGAATTTACGCCTAGCGATATTAAACGCCTAGCGTTGCATGAATTAAATGCTGATCTAAGAATAAATATAAATTTAAAATACGCGCCTAGCGATATTAAACGCATAGCACAATAAAGGTATAATTACACATTAATTGAATAATAGATTTAAATTCACGGCTAGCGATATTAAACGCCTAGCGTTACGTGAATTAAGGGTAAATCGACGGTGATTATAAATTAAAAATACGCGCCTAGCGATGTCAAACGTTTAGCACAATAAAAGTTTGATTTATAAATTAATTTAAACGAAAAATTCGAATTTACGCCTAGCGATATTAAACGCCTAGCGTTTCATGAATTAAATGTTGATTGAAGAATAAATGTAAATTTAAAATACGCGCCTAGCGATATTAAACGCATAGCACAATAAATATATAATAATCAATTATTTTAAACGAAAAGTTCAAAATACGCGCCTAGCGATTTCAAACGCCTAGCACAATAAATGTATAATAATCAATTATTTTAAACGAAAAATTAAAAATACGCGCCTAGCGATATTAAACGTCTAGCACAATAAAGGTATAATTACACATTAATTGAATAATAGATTTAAATTCACGGCTAGCGATATTAAACGCCTAGCGTTACGTGAATTAAGGGTAAATCGACGGTGATTATAAATTAAAAATACGCGCCTAGCGATGTCAAACGTCTAGCACAATAAAAGTTTGATTTATAAATTAATTTAAACGAAAAATTCAAAATACGCGCCTAGCGATTTCAAACGCCTAGCACAATAAATGTATAATAATCAATTATTTTAAACGAAAAATTCAAAATACGCGCCTAGCGATTTCAAACGCCTAGCACAATAAATGTATAATAATCAATTAATTTAAACGAAAAATTCGAATTTACGCCTAGCGATATTAAACGCCTATCGATTTTAAACGTCTAGCACAATAAAGGTATAATTACACATTAATTGAATAATAGATTTAAATTCACGGCTAGCGATATTAAACGCCTAGCGTTACGTGAATTAAGGGTAAATCGACGGTGATTATAAATTAAAAATACGCGCCTAGCGATGTCAAACGTCTAGCACAACAAAAGTTTGATTTATAAATTAATTTAAACGAAAAATTCGAATTTACGCCTAGCGATATTAAACGCCTAGCGTTTCATGAATTAAATGTTGATTGAAGAATAAATGTAAATTTAAAATACGCGCCTAGCGATATTAAACGCATAGCACAATAAATATATAATAATCAATTATTTTAAACGAAAAGTTCAAAATACGCGCCTAGCGATATTAAACGCCTAGCACAATAAATGTATAATAATCAATTATTTTAAACGAAAAATTAAAAATACGCGCCTAGCGATATTAAACGCCTAGCACAATAAATGTATAATAATCAATTATTTTTAACGAAAAATTCAAATTACGCGCCTAGCGATATTAAACGCCTAGCACAATAAATATATAATATGCATTTATTTTAAACGAAAAGTTCAAAATACGCGCCTAGCGATTTCAAACGCCTAGCACAATAAATGTATAATAATCAATTATTTTAAACGAAAAATTCAAAATACGCGCCTAGCGATTTCAAACGCCTAGCACAATAAATGTATAATAATCAATTATTTTAAACGAAAAATTCAAAATACGCGCCTAGCGATATTAAACGCCTAGCACAATAAATATATAATCATCAATTATTTTAAACGAAAAGTTCAAATTACGCGCCTAGCGATATTAAACGCCTAGCACAATAAATGTATAATAATCAATTATTTTAAACGGAAGATTCAAAATACGCGCCTAGCGATTTCAAACGCCTAGCACAATAAATGTATAATAATCAATTATTTTAAACGAAAAATTCGAAATACGCGCCTAGCGATATTAAACGCATAGCACAATAAATATATAATAATCAATTATTTTAAACGAAAAATTAAAAATACGCGCCTAGCGATTTCAAACGCCTAGCACAATAAATGTATAATAATCAATTATTTTAAACGAAAAATTCAAAATACGCGCCTAGCGATATTAACCACCTAGCACAGTAAAGGTATAATAGTCAATTCAAATGTTATTTGAAATAAGTAGAAATTCAATAAATTGAACAAGATTGGAAAATTAAATGAAATTGAATGCTGGGGTAATTACACTTACTTGAAATTTTTATTAAAAGAACGTTGAAATGTCGTACACAGTTCACAATTTTGAAACAAACTTTTTAGGAGCTAGCCGTGGTTCAAGCCCAGAAATAGTCCTTTTTCGGAGTGTGTAATCTTCGAATTTGACTTAGTTTATATACACTTTAACCCCCATAAGTCCAATGTGTAAGACGAAGAAAAGTAAGAGAGATGACAGATGTTATACTGGGTGTCCTCTTATTTTCTTAGTCTTTACAAGATTATCATTCTAAGCTATACCTCTACTATTACTTATCTCATAGTGTTTTAATCAATTGAACTCAATTTATTTATCATTTAACTGTTGTGGATATTTATTTCATGCATAGAGAAAGTGTACTTACTATGAGTTAAGTTATAGTATTTTTTTTATATATATATATTGAATTTAATTTAGAATTATATGCAATCTTAAAACATTCAGCCTAAATATTCAACTGTCTTAGTTTTAAATATTGAACGCAAACATTTCATTACATTTCCCTATTTGTACACATTGAAATATTTAAATTCTAATCCTTAATGGAAACTGACTTTGGATTGTGTTATTTTTTAATATACACTTGAATAATCAAAAAAAAATTCTTTTTCACCTTTGAAGTGAAAATACCCTTTATTTCTGTGGTTTTATCATTGAGAGAGTTTAATTAAAAGAAAATATAGAAAATATTATTTGGACGAAAATTAAAATTTTCCTGAAACTTCTTAAAGTGCAGTTCCTAGAGACTTACGCAATTGACATGTTTATTGCATCCCTGCACTCGGAGTCAGCTGCATTCGAGTGTCCATTTCCTGTATCTATAGGGTCGCCGAAATTCTTACAAATTACTCTATTTGTTTTCTTATTTTCCATAAAATTAATATTCTAAACTTATGCAGGATGTAACAATACAAAGTACAATTAAATAAGTTCCCAATGGACGGTACGTCGTGATCGTGGCGCCTAGCTGCACTGCGACGCAGAAACCGCGCGCAAGAAGTGTTATGTATCTCCACCAATTTCTTTCGCCACACTTTCGACCATGGCTCATTTTAAAGGGAAAATGTCAAGCTTTTTTTAAAAAATAAGTTTGGAAAAAAATTACAGGCCGCACTTGCAGAAAAACTCAAAAATATGTGTAAAATTAAAAAATGAAGCTCAAATAATTTTTTTCATCTAAAACCATTGCTCTCAGCGTAAAGCTGATGAAAAAACGTTTCTAAGACCTCCATAAAAAATTAATTTGGATAACTTTTGTAGAAGTTACGGTTAATTGAGTATCAGCGTGCGCGGTAAAAGGTTGAAAAGTCGAGCCCCTGTATATGAGGGCGTCTAGTGGTCTCCCAAAGAAGAGATAACATGTGGTGCCCCTGAAAAGGTCAAGGGTTTGCTGGTCACAGACAGGAGATCCTTTCAGCACCCGAAGATCGTTCTCGGAGTAAATGAGTTTGAGTGGAAAACAAGCATCAAGTATCAGGGGCTGCAGTTGGATAGAAGGCTTAGCTTCGGTGAACACCTTGAGATCACAACTGCCAAGGCCATCTAATGTGGAGCAAGCTTGGCTCGGCTCATGCCCAACATTAGTGGATGTAAGGATGCAAAGCGAAGACTGGTAGCAATCGTGATGCATTTGAAGCTGCTCTATGCAGCTCCAGTCTGGGCTGGGGCCCTACAAAACCTTGTCATCCTGAGAAAACTGTTCTCAGCATTGAGAGGTGTTGCGCTGAGAATACAGCCTGTTCCACAAGAAAGGTACGCGTTTACTCGGAAAGTTTTGAAGAAAACCTCATTTTTATTTTTTGGCACAACAGTGCGCATAAAGCACTAAGGCACATTCACCTAATTAACCGTCCAATTGCCGTTGTTCTGGATAATGGCCTGGCACCTTCTGGGCATGATCTCGACTACTTTTTCGGCATATTCCATAGGTAGAGAGCGCCATACCTCCTTAATTTGTCGAGAGAGCTGCTTCAGGGTGAATGCACGCCATCCTGTAAGTTTCCTTTTCACGACACTCCACACATTTTCTTTTGGATTCACATCAGGAGATTGTGAAGGCCAGACCAAGGTCGTAATGCCACTTTCCGCCTTCCAGGGCGTGCAGAGGTGACTGCGATGTTTCGGGTCGTTGTTCTCTTGAAGGGTCCAATCTTTATTGTTGGCTCCAAACATCTTCTCTGCAGATCTCAGTCCATGTTCGTAGATTTGAAGCATTTTTTGAGAGTTGAGGTCCTCAGTAAAATCTCTAAGCAGTCAAAACCGCGCTGTGAGAAGCATCCCTAAACATGGATCTTTATGGGGTTTTTAATAGTTCGCTGGAGGAAACGCTCACCAGCGGCTGACCAGGCACGTTTTATGGGAACCCATGTCCAAAAGGACGCTTTTTTCGAAAAAAGTACATTGGCCCAATCACGATCAACATTTTTCGTAGACCATGCCAAGCGTTTTTCCATGTGAACCTCTGAGAATTTCTGCGTTTCTGCCTCGTAGGACGGTACTGCACTTTCGCCTCAGCTAATCTGCGTCTTATGGTGTTTATACTAACGTGTAGTCCCTTCTCCGCTAACTTAGTTTTGGCTTCACGCAGCCGGAGAGTTGGGTTATGCTTGAATATTGCAACGATCATCTTATCCTCCTTACTGGACGTTGCATGCGTCACTCCTTTCCCTGGCAGGTCATCGACGGTTTTTGTGTCACTATACCGCTCTACTCACATTTGCACGAAGTGCTTAGACTTTTTAAGCACTTTGGCAGCAGCTGAGTATGAAAGAAAAGCACAAAAAACCGCTTTGTAACGTTTAGCGTAGATAGCACTCATAGCTTAATATTGTGTAATATCTGACACTTTTAACAAGACTGAAACGAATCGGTGGTTGCTCCGTAGCCCTTCGAACGTACAGTCAGGACATAAAAGAAAGGAATAAAAATCTTTAAAAGTTTCTGAGAAAACGCGTACCTTTTCTTGTGGAACAGACTGTAGATTCAGCATACAGAACTGTATCGACGAGTGTTGTGTTGGTACTGGCGAGCGTTCCGCCAATAGATTTATTGGCGAAGGAAAGGTAGGAGACCTTTCAGCTCCGTAGGGAGATTACCTGCATAACCGACTTACAGGAAACAACTCGCGTGAAAGAGGCTATCCGCAAGGATGGAAGACACAGACTTGTTGAAAGGTGGCTGACGAGATGGCATGGTGAACAGATCGGGAGATGGACCTACCGTCTGATCCCGGAGCTCGCCACTTGTCTGAACAGAAAGCACGGGGAGGTCGGCTTTTACTTGCTCGCAGGCCATGGCTGTTTCAACGTGTACCTAAAGCGTTTCAGGAAGAGAGTCTGAACGTATCTGGTTGCTCATTGTACAATTTTATTTTGATCTACAGGGTTTCCTAATTAGAGGTTTCATTTTGATAATTTCGAGAAAACTTTCGGCCTGGAAACTTTTCACGCAAAAGACCAATGGTTTCGCGACTTCTGTGGCACGTAGCGCCGTCTTGTTAGAAATAAACATCGTCCACATCCATATCTTCCAATTCTGGCCATAAAAATTCATTTGCAGCATATTCTTCAAGTATTGAAAGTGAAATTTTTACAATGCCTTTGTATGTATGTGTATTTTATACTCCTGTTTACTTTTTCACAGAAATTAAAAAAATACTTACTCATGATTGTCTAGATTCAATTTTCTTTACTTTTCAAAAATGCTTTCAAAATGTTGTGATGTAACCTCATACTAACATAATCATGTATTTTTAGTATTGAATGTCTTATACTATAAAAGAATCAAGCGCATGCCGTTATTTTTAGTGTCGTACAATATGTTGCCAGAGCAATGTTTCTTGCGAAAATAGTTTGACTTTCACCTTGCTATAGTTCTAAGAAACTCATCCTATATCATCTTCTTCTTTAGCCCCAAGCATTAAAACCGGGGGGGGGGGGGATATGCCCGGGTCAAGAGAGTAGAATATCTCCTTGCTGAAAATACGTGACCTATCTGGCCATGCCTATGAGAGTTGTAGCTTCAGGGTTGGTTGATTTTTCACAGAATTGGTATGGAGAATGTCTACCGGCATTATCAAATCTGACGGCATAATCTGACGTTTGATACGTTGATAACGTTCGATAACTACGCAACTGTTAAATGCTGCTGAACATGTCAAAGTACACTTGAGTATAACTATATATTTTGTCGATTTATATACGTTAATCACCGTAAGTTTAGTTTTTTTAAAAATTAAGACTGGCACATTTTCGTATTAATTGTCATACTCGCATAATATACACCATCTGAAAAACATTGGTCACGTGTCAACGGGGTGCAATCATATTGTCACTGCATATAAGTGAACTTGACGAAAAAAAGCATGGATTAAAGAGAGAAACTAGGTATAATAACAAATAAACACATTTTTTAACTAATATAAACTTTTTTATGCGTCACAAGTCTTATCAGTTCTGAGACCAGAAACTTAAAATTGTATATTTTACTTAGGTTTTTGATTTCATTATCAGAAGGATATCTTTTATCTAATTCTAAAGACTTGCATTTATATATTAGCCGTGTTGGAATTCGGTGAAGCGTGCTCAAATTGTACACTTGAAAAGTGTATGAGATGTATGTGAGGAAAATTTACATTGTGCATCTTTAATACCACATTTTCCATACACTTCTCAAGTGTACACTGTAAGCAGCCTTCATCGAATGCAAATACGACCAGTGTCCACAGATTTCCTAAGTCTTACACATGAAGCTCAGGCATAAAATTTGGAGTAAAACTTGGTTCATGCGTACTACTTCGGGTGAATACTCTGCGGGTTAAGTTTTCATATTGCCTATCAGCTTTTGCGTCTTCAATCCATTGCATATGATATAGCACTGTAACATAAAGACCAGGCATATATCTTCTGTTTGACACATGAACCAGAATACCTCTAATTCTGTATGATGCTGGCGTAAACAATGGTGCTCCAATATCTCCGTCTTCCTGGAAAGATAAAAACAGTATATTGTGTAACAAGTGAGAGAAGCATAGAATTATAGACAAGTAGTCTATACTTGTAGTACGCAAATATTTCTGACTGGTTTGCATAACACGAACCATTGATGACAGGATTTGACAAATCTAACCGCATGCACATGAAGAAACAGATTCAGATGATGTTTTCCATACGGAAAAAAATTATGAACCAATTATTCACGCGTGGGCACCAATGGTTTGTGTCACCCAAACAAGCCAAGGGTATGTACCCTAGCGAACTAGCATTATAACTCATGAATGAGGCAAAACAAACATTCAAAATGTTTTTATCCTTATTCTACGTTAAAAATAACGTTAACTGGTAATTGAAATATGCGATAATTTTATTTATTTACGCTAAAAGTTAAAAAAACATAATACCTGTCATTGACGGCAATGCAGTGGTTCACCTTTTGTGGATCGTCTTCGTTAAAGTTGACCATTGGTTGGAGTGAAACACAACTATACTTTCATCTCACTCTAACAAATAGTCAATCCTGATGGTGAAGACATGGAAAGTGATGAACCACTGCACTGCTGTCAATGACAGGTATTATGTTTTTTTAATTTTTAGCGTAAATAAATAAAATTATTGTATATTTCAATTAACAGTTAACGTTATATTCAACGTAGAATAAGGATAAAAACATTTTGAATGTTTATTTTGCCTCATTCATGAGTTATAATGGTACTTTACGATAACTTTACGATAGCTTTACGATAGCTTTACGATAGCTTTGCATTCGAGTATCTTCTCTTGTTTCTAGTCTTCTTGGAAGGTACTATTGCTCCTTGAAAAGATATGTTAGGTATTCCCCTAGGGTGGAAATACAAGAGTCACACCACTCAATATCCAAATACAACTTTATTACTCATAACCTCTCCTCTACACGTCTCTCGTCTTGCTCTCATTCGTCGCCGCACTGCAACTACTGTCTCCACGAAGGCCCAAAATACCACGCACACGCACGGTTGCCAATTTAATAATAAAACTAGCCTCTCTAACAATCGGCCATCCTAACTGAGCTTGGTCTCCAAGCTCCAGGTTACATCATTACAATTTCATACATGAGATTAAATTGTCTTAAGGTTCTATCGTAAAACGAATTAACGGTCAGAAAAGGATGAAACTTGAAACATAGTTATTTAAATGCATAAAAATAAATCAGTCAAATTTTCAAGACTCCAGGGTACCTGTGAGTTAAGATATTTTAATAAATATTTTCCGTCATTTGACATATGCTCTTATGGACAACTGCCTTTTCATTGTTTTCAATTACCCACCACACATTTATTAACGGTTGAATATCGATGAAATCTTTTATAATAGTGAGAAAAATATCTAAAAAACATTTTTAGCTTACAATATTGTTAGAGAGATACTTGTAAATCAATGAAAATGGAAATAAATGTTACAAAAATCGTGATATTGAGTGATAATGTAGTAGATATGGCAACACCGCAGACGAGTATACGTTAGTAGGTTACGGCGTGCTATTCAAAAAGAAACATTGAGCCTACATGCACGTTTGCCCTGTCATAGTATTCACACCTGAATGCCTTAGATTCATAATCTAGTTCAATAAAATGCCTCTTATGATGCCAAATTTAGAAGAGACACTAGAAAAAGCGAGGAGGTGTTGCCACATCAACTACCTCGTGAGTCAACTGCACGAAACGTTTTGTTCTGACCAGCTATGTACCGATAGAACCTCCTTAAACTAATATTCTGTAAAGTCGCCACAGCATTGAGGGGGTCACCTTTTTCGCTTTCCGTGACGTAAAATGTAATTTTTATCTACAAGGTTTTCCAATTAGAGCGTTTTATAAGAAAAACGCGTGTTTTTTTGTGAAAAATCATTTGATTTTTATTTCACTCAATAGCGGAAGGTTTGTCATTAATAATAAAAAACAATATTATTCATATAGCCTCCACGGCAACGTTTGCAGGACCGTGCTCTTTTGATGAAATTTTCTATTAAATTTTCGCATATTTGGGGCTGTGTTTCGTCGATATCGGCACGAATCTTCGCTTTGCGTTCTTGAATTGACTGAGGAGCATCAGCATATACCTTATCTGTCACGTAACCCCAAAGAAAAAAGTCTAGAGGTGTGAAATCGCATGATCTCGGCGGCCAATTGTAATTGTCGTTTCGAGAAATAACTCGGCCTGAAAATTTTTCACGCAAAAGTGAAATTTCCGGTTGGAAATAAACATTGTCCACATCCATATCTTCTAATTCTAGACATAAAAATTCATTAATCATGGTTCGATAGCGCAATCCATTCACCGAAACAAATTCAGGATCATTTTCATGTAATTTTGTAGTAACTTTTAACAATTTTAATGCGTTGTTGAAGAGTGTATCGTTTCATTTTTATTAATGGCAACGTTTTTAGTTGCCATCTGCCAAAAAATGACACCTCTTATTATGACAGCTGCCAAAATAGTGCGCTATTCCACTGTACTTCTAACATCAAGGCTCCTTCCGCCGTAGTTTCCGTTAAATTTGAATTATGCTCAGGTATACTTTCACGGTTATTTTCTACATTTTGGACTTCGTTTTCGTCCTCGCTTTCGTTGTTATTGTCGCTACATTCGTCGTCAACTCCGCAACAGATATTAAGATGTTTTACGTGAGCAGTGGTTGATCTCTCTCATCCTCCTGTACCCGCTAAATTTTCAATTCTGTACGTATCCGAGGCTAAAACTTCGGTTATCACTAACGGACCTTTTTATTCAGACTCTAATTTCATTTATTCACATGTAGAGATCTTAGCCTTTTTAACAACAACTAAGTCGCCTACTGCGTATTTTACATTCTTTAGTCGCGATTCATCGATGCTGGCCCTATCGTCTGGTTTAAACGTTCAACTTGTCCATTAGCTTGGGCATGGTGACTGGAATTTAACTTTACTTTGATTCCATGCTGATTACAAAATTCTTTAAATACATTGGCTGTGAAGCTTGTCCCCCTATCTGTGATAAAACTTTCTGGTGTTTCGGACTGTTTTACAAATTCCAAGACTTTAATAATCATTGTATTTGCCCTAGTGTTCTTAATAGCACACACTTGCGCGAATTTTGCCAGGTTACAAATTGTTGCCAATATACTATATACCAATGTACAATATACATATAATAGATGTTTCCCCACGAGGATGTTACAAAAGTTCCGAGATGGTCTAAATGCACTATCGCAAAAGGCCTTTTTGCTGGTGTTATGCAAATAAACATTCTAAAAATGCTGCGATATGTCTGAATATAACTACACATTTAGGGAAAATAGTAGTTTTCTTTAATTCGAGCCACTGATCTTTCAACATCGAAATGACTTGACAAGTCATGTTTATGATAACAATAGCTTTACGCATCGCTCTTGGAATGACGGAAAATTCTTTGTCTTCGTTATTTGAACATATCTTAAATAATATTCCGTCTCTTAGTACATACTCTTGAACCTCCCCCTTTTGTCTGCGCGTTCGCAATTCTTCCGATTTTTGTAATATGTCAATTTTTCGAGCCAGTAATTCATCGGTACATTGGCACATCATTATCTCGTCTTCCCTAACCATAGTATTACATATTGAAGCACTGTTTAGATATTCATCTGCTTTCTCCACCGGCGTGCGAGATAGATCATCTACATGTTTCATCTTGTCGCCTAAACGATGATGAATTTCAAACTTAGTCCAGTGATAATACCTTTCCCTCAATCCCTCTATACAGGCATCTGTGTGTAATTCTGTTCGCGTCGCATTTCAGTAAACCGGGTATGAATCGACGAATGAAACTGGCCAGGCCTCTAAATACGCGGACTTCATGAACATTCATAGGGCTCGGGAAGTCTAAAATTGCGCGCAGATTTCTTGTACCCGGTTTCACTCCACTTTTCTCGAACGTAAATCCCAAATAATCAACCAAATCTAATCCAAATTTGCACTTTTTTATATTCAGCGTTAATGTACAAATCATTGTTCATCAAGAAAACTAAAATTTTCCCGATTTTTACCAACAATTCTTGCCACGATTGAGCATATACTAAGATGTTGTTACATTTTGGACAAAACAGGAGTTTCATCATTTTAGCAATATAAAATGGGGCGTTTATCAGACTGAACATCGCGCGTTCGAACTGACCTGTTTCATCTTGGGTTATGAAAGCAGTTTTCTCTTTGGCCTCATCTGCCAACGGCATTTGTAAATAGCTCTGCGCTAAGTCAAGTACTGCGAAAATTGTAGCTTCGTGCAATTTTTCTAGTCCGTCATCAATGTCATCAATTAAAGATAGGAACTTCCATAGGGAGAACTAGTCTCGGTCGTCAGATTCGTACTCTTTCACTCACCCACCTTTGTTTTGATTTTTTCTCGCTTATCGAAATTAGTTAAATACGGTTTCGAGAAGGGTGGTTCCGCACCTGATTTAAACTGAATGCCTAAGTTCAACAAATACGTACAGCCAAACTCAGATAAATTCATAGCCACACAAACATTGAATTCATTCAGTAAGGCTAATAATTGAAGTTTTTTCTTGGGGCTCAAGGTTACGCTGTTAACTAAATCGGACTTGGTTTTCGGTTCTCTACGCAGGTTTAATTCTGGAACTCTATCTATGATTTCTACTGCAGTATTAAGAATAGTTCCTTTATCAATCTTCATTGCATTTGTACTATTATTGTTAAAAGGTATAATCCTTACCTAATCATTGATTTTTACTCGGATGAAATTAATTGTGCCTCGCTTAATATGAATTGTTTCCAAACCTTCCGGATTCCTTACTTTATTTACTTCTGAATCTAATTCCGGGAAAACTTGAAAAGGGAAATCTTCACGCGGTATAAACATAAAATGATTGTTACATTGATAAAAAACGAATTGCGGCAATTCCGTAAAATTCTTTCTGCTCTCGAAAATTTGTTCTGATCATATTTCGTTCCAGTGCGAAGTTTTCTTCCAGCTTCGAGGGCCTCTAATTTCGTTATCTTCCAAAGCAAATCATCCAAGTCAAAATGATTTTTGCTCATGATTGCTGTATTAGTGTCCTTGGACCATAGCTCGATAGCGATCTGTGTTTTAGTCTCCTCTAGATTGAATCCTAACGCCTCGCATAAGCGCACCTTTTTGAAAAAATATTCTTTAGTGTCCTCGTTCAGACCTTGAACCGTTGTTGCATTTCTTGGAACCTTTGTCATAGAGATTTTTCAATGAGAAAAGTGTTAGCAAACGCATTTCTGAAATTTTTCCAGTCTTTGATCTCTTTGATATTAGTTGAAAACCAATTTTTGGCTCCTTTGGTAAGATTGCTTCTTGCTGTTTCGAACATGACCGCCTTAGTCCAGCAATGAAGTATTGCGGTGGACTCTAGTTGTTTGAGCCAAGCTCATTCATTAACTGCCCCCGTTAGTCCATCAAAATTGGCAATGCTAAGTGACAGATCTGACATTACGCTATAATACTGAGAGGCTGGGACTTGATTTTGGATAGCGGCTTGAATCAAAGCATTATTTTGATTCATCATGCTCGTGATAGCGGAGATCAGTAATGCTATATCGACTAGAGCTCGATTGTCTGGTTGTTAAAAAAATAGAGATGGAGTTCCGTTCGACAAGAGAATGCTGCCCTCTGGTAGGAGGATCGTTCCGTTATGCAGTCGCTCAGCTCCTTCTGGCAATCGATCTCCTAAATTTATCAAGGCCTCGGTGGCGTCATCTCGTTGATCGGAAATTTTGTTTCTTTTTCTGGTCATACCGGCTCGAACACGTCCGAGCCGCGCTACTCAACTTGTCTACTCGAATTTTCTATCAGTATCCTTTCGCGCAGGAATTTAAGAGATATCCCACTTCTGGGCCGATAATATTCCTCTATGGCGGAAATACAAGAGCCACACCACTCAATATCCAAATACAACAATATTATTCATAACCTCCCTAGCGAACCAGCTGTACGCTAGGTTTACGCTGTAGCGTAAGCCCAGCAATATAACTCATGAAAGCAACAAAATAAATATTTTTATGTGCCTCTGGCACGTAAAATCGTTTTTACGCTACAGTTGAGAGTAGCTTAATGTTGTGTATTACGACACAGAGGAATGTAATATTAAAATTGAACTGCGCATGCGCCTATTACGATACAGCGGAGCGCAATCTTCTACTTCTTCGTACAGCGTTGGCACTGTACTGACAAAGCCTTGTACATTTTAACTGCGCATGCGTCTATTACAATACGCTACTACTACACAAGATCGAGTAAATCAAAATGGCTGAAAGTATTCGCGAAATATCAAGTGAGATGGGCGATAGTCACGGCAATTTCGACCTTTTCAGATTGGATTCGAGTGTACGCATAAAAACTCGTATATGCGCCGAAGTCACATAAAATAGAATATGTGCCCATGCACACATTTCGGATAATTACGAGACTCGCGTAAAATGCTCGCACGACTAATCGCGCCTCATCTTCGATCTCCTGTGACCATTATCGCTCGTCGCGTAATAACCCTCATTATGCGCCTAGGCACATAATATACTAAACTTGTTTGTATTCTTATTCTACGTTAAAATTTACGTTGAACCGTAATGAAAATATGCAATAATTTTATTTATTTAAACTAAAAGTTTAAAAAAGGTAATGTCTATATTTTTGAAATTTCTAGCGTTAATAAATAAAATTATTGCATATTTTTATTACGGTTCAACGTAAATTTTAACGTAGAATAAGGATACAAGCAAGTTAAATATTTATTTTGAAACCAAAAGTAGTCTATCTAGGTCCGTTTTTATCTTCTATACTATTTTCCAAATTTTAGAAACAACATTTTATGTAATTAAGCTACAAACATGTAAAAATCTATAATCAATCAAATTTGCTAATTTCCCAGGTATCACCTGCTTCTAAGGTTCGCAGTTCGTTGCATAAGAAAATTTTCTGTATACCTTCTGGAAATAAAAATACAAATTACAGATATTTTTAATTTTGACTTATTACTACAAAATCAAGATTTAATGCAAAATTGTGAAAATAGAATTCAAAAGTGAGAAGTTGATATTAACTTCTCACTCTTGAATTCTATTTTCACAATTTTGCATTAAATCTTCAATTTCCTTTCAAGTATATTCTCTGCAACACTTTTAAAGAACGTACGTATGCATGATGGGAAGCTTAAAGCCCACACGGCTCCGGGGATCGACGGAGTGCTAAACGAAATCCTCAAAGAGGTGATCGTGGTATACCAAGAGATCCTTCTGGAAGCCTTTAACTCCTGTCTTCGGGAGGAAAAGTTCTTTGACGAATGGAAGAGGCAGAGGTTGGTCTTTCTCAGGAAGCTAGAGAAACCTCTGGAGGAGACCGCATCCTATAGACCAAAATGTCTATTGGATACAATGGGAAAGCTTCTGGAGGAAAGCATTCTACAACAACTACAAAGTCACATGGTTGGCGAGAACAGTCTTTCGGATGTTTTGTTCCATTCTCATATAGAAATGTTCAATCTTTCCAATAAAACCATACTTTTGAAAAAATATTCATAAGTTTTTTTATAGCCGCTTCCCATTGCAAATTTTAGTTGGCCCACCCTGTACTTACACTGTATAGTAGCTCGCAGCCCGTCGGCCGCGTGCCAAAATTCTCTTATAAGTCCAAAAGTAATTTTCGCCCCACTTTCTAAAAATTAAATTGATCAACTTTAGCGGAAGTTATAATTGACTGAATAACGGCTTGCGTGTTAAAACTTCGAATTATATAGAGACCGTACTTTCAAAAACATTTTTGCGAGGAAAAACCTTATCAGAAACCAAGGCCAAGCTCGATATAGTATATTACGTGCCTAGGCGCACAATGAGGGTTATTGCGTGACGAGCGACAATGCTCGCAGGAGATCGAAGCCGAGACAAAACCGAGACGAAGCCGAGGCGCGATCAGTCCTGCGAGCATTGTCGCGAGTCTCGTAATTATCCGAATTGTGTGCATTGGCACGTATTCTATTTTATGTGACATCGGTGCGTATACGAGTTTTTATGCGTACACTCGAATCTAATCTAGTATTGTAGTTCAAATGTACAAGGCTTTGCCAGTAAGGTGCTAACGCTGTACGAAGAAGAAGAAGAATAAGAAGAAGATTGTGCTCCATTACATGGCTATAGGCGCATGCGCAGTTCAATTTTTACATTTCATTCCCCTGTAGCGCAATATACTACATTGAGCTACTGTTAACTGTAGCGAAAAAACGAATTTGCGCGCCAATGGCACATAAAATATTATTCGGACTCTGCTCCATCTTATGAAATGGTTTCGAAGTGGTTTACCAAATTATTTCGTTGTGGTCGTACGATCACAGAAACTATTCCAAGTCCAGGTCGTCCAAATGAGATCACGAGACCAGAAATGATTAATAAAATCCATGATATTGTTCTGAATGAACCGTAAGTGAAAGTGCGTGAGATAGCTGAGATCGCATGCATCTCAACCGAGTGTGTGTTCAATATTTTGCATACGCATTTGTGTATGAGAAAGCTTTGTGCAAGATGGGTGCCGCGTTTGTTGATAATCGACCAAAAACCCATTCGTGTGACCACTTCGGAGCAAAATTGGCCTATTTTAATCGCAATCCGAAAGAGCTTTTGCGTCGATTTGTCACAATAGTTGAAAAATGGATCTACCACTATACTCGGGAATTACGTGAAGGGTCAAAACAGTGGATCAAACCTGGTAAAAGTGCACTAAAGCGTCTGAAAACGCTACAATTGGCTGGCATAGTTGCGACTAGTGTTTTTTAGAATGCACATAGAGTAATCTTCATCGACTAGTTTCAGAAAGCAATGACGATTACTTGAGCATATTATGACCCTAGCGAACTGGCTGAACGCTAGGCTTACGCTGTGGCGTAAACCTAGCGTAAACCTAGCGTAAAGTAGCATTATAAGTCATGAATGACGCAAAATAAATAATTAACATGTGTTTATCCTTATTCTACGTTAAAAATAACGTTAACTGGTAATTGAAATATGCAATAATTTTATGTATTATCGCTAGAAATAAAAACAACATAATATCTGTCATTGAAGGCAGTGCAGCGGTTCACCTATTGTGGAACGTCTCCACCGTGAAAGTTGACCATTGGTTGGAGTGAGACACAACTATACTTTCGTCTCACTCTAAAAAATAGTCAATTCTGACGGTGAAGACATGGAAAGTGATGAACCACTGCACTGCCTTTAATGACAGGTATTATGTTTTTTTAATTTTTAGCCTCAATAAAAAGAATTATTGCATATTTCAATTACCAGTTAGCGTTATTTTTAACGCAGAATAAGGATAAAAACATGTTGATTATACATTTTGCCTCATTCAGGACTTATAATTCTACTTTACGCTTGGTTTACGCTAGGTTTACGATAGGTTTACGCTACAGCGTATACCTAGCGTGTAGCCAGTGCGCTAGGGGATGTATTATTGGATCGATGGGTTGAAGAAATCAGGAAGAAACGGCCACATTTGGTGAAAAAAAAATCCTTTTTCGTGACGACAATGCACCATCTCACACATCTAACAGAGCTAAAGTTTGTCAGAAATCAAAAGAGTTAGCTTTGTAAAGTTTCATATGCAATTTCGTTAAAATATGAGATAAATTAACGAATAATAAGAAAAATCTATTTAAAAAATCCTAAACCCCAAAATCTAAAATCTCAAAAACTACATATCAAAAGATGAAATGAGAATTTGAATGAAAAGGAAAAGAACTAGTAGAACACTTATACATATATGAAAGTTCCGAAAGCAGTTTATGAAATTTTAATAAAGTTGCCGTCCACAGTTTCGTAAGCTCATGAATCAAAGATCCGAAAGCAGTTTGGGAAAATTGAACAAAGTACTTATTTAAGTTTTCATAGTGTTGTGGATTCAAAAAAAAACTTGATACGTTTTTGTTTGCGTATTGAATGTGTGTAGACGGCGAGAGGTCATAGCTATATATATATATATATATATATATATATATATATTGTGACGTGGTACTTTTCCACGCACAAAGATTGTTTAAAAAGTCGTTAATTTTTGGAAACCTCGAGCAGAGAATCATACCCGAGGCTGTCTATGATAGTCAAAAGTCAGGGGTCGAGCGTAATGTGCTCGGTCGGCTCCTGACTTTGACTTCTAGTTCTTTTTGTTCATAAATTTTAATGACAGGTTACCCGAGGGGAGAGGTTAGACTCCCGGGGTACTTATTCCTATCTGCCAGACCAGCCCTATCCGACGACGAGCTAAATTTCGGTCTCTTAGTGATGACAGGTGGAAACTAATCCGTAATGCGGCGCCACCTCCGTCCTCTAATATGAAAGTATTGTAGTTTTTACTAAAGCCGATAAAGGTAATGTTACAGTCTGTTCGAAACAATCTGAATATATTATTAAGATGAACAATCTTTTATCTGATAGTTCCACTTACATTTCAATTGATAAAAATCCACTCAGGAAACTTCAGGAAAAAACTTCTAAGATACTAAAAAATTTAAACGATAATGAATTTTTAAAACAAAAATACCATAACAATCAATTAACTTTAACTAGTACAGTCCTTTATAAGTGTTATGTACTTCCAAAGATCCATAAAAAAGATATTCCGATGTGTCCAATCATTTCCTCAATTAACAGCCCTACACATTTTTTAGCGAAAGTTATTAATGAAGAATTAAAAAATATCGTCAAACTTCCAAAATCACATATAAATAACAGTTTTGAACTAAAAGAAAAATTAAAAAATATTATTTTAGACGATGACCACGTTATTTTTTCTCTCGATGTGAATTCTCTTTTTACTAATGTTTCTTGCAACTTAGTTTTAGACAGTTTAGATAGAAGATTTTTTTGCATTAATGAGAATTGTAAAATCCCGTTTGATGATATTCGTGATTGTGTTAGATTTTTGTTTGATAATACTTTCTTCGTATTTAATGATAGGTTCTACAAGCAAATTTATGGGACACCAATGGGGTCTCCTATCTCTCCGTTTTTTGCTGACATAGTTATGGATGATTTGGAGAACTATTGTTTATCCGTTTTAAATAAAGATTTTAATTGTATTCCTATATTTTATTATAGATATGTTGAAGATATAATTCTATGTGTCCGTAAGAAACATATTGATACAGTGATTAATACTTTTAATTCTTATGATCCAAATTTACAATTTACCTTTGAGTTAGAACAAGATGAAAGAATAAATTTTTTAGATATGACCTTAATCAGAAATAATATGATTATCACTAATTGGTTTCGTAAACAAACATCGTCTGACAGAGTTATTAACTATTCTTCACATCATCAAACTCAACAAAAGAAAAATATTGTTTTTAACCTTGTTGACAGAGCAATTTTATTATCTTATCATGAATTTCATCATGAGAATTTTTGTAAAGTTTTTCAGATTTTAAAACAAAATAACTATCCTTCAAATTTTATTGATCAGAATATTAAAATCCGTCTTGAAAAAATTAGATCTTTTAATTCTATCCATAATGAAAACATTAGCAATAAAAAGAAGTACTTTTCACATAACTTCAATACTACTATTTGCTTGCCCTTTGTTGAAAGAATTTTTAAAAAATTATCTTCAAGTTTGAAAGTATTTAATATTTCAACTATCCCAATTGTCAATAAAAATTTGAGCTCTGTCATCATATTAGGTAAAGACAGCACCAATAAAATGGATACAACTAATGTTGTTTATAAAATTCGTTGCAAAGATTGCGAAGCGTGTTATATTCATTTCACTTGACATCTTTTGAATATCCTTTAAAATTCTGTAATATTAGATCAATCCTGTGAAAAACTTAACCAAATTTTTTAATTACTTTAAAGTCTTGAAAGTTGCCTAATTCTTTTGGAATTCTTTAAAATGACTAATTTTAATAGTATTTTATTACTAACTTATTAATAACTAACGTCCTTTATATATTCTTATATTGAATGACTATTTCTTGAAATATTTTTAATGTTCACGAAAATACCATTTATTAAAAAAATTTTTATAGAAAAAAAGGCACGATTTCCAAAAAAAGTAACACATTTCCATGAATAAGTTGTGACGGACTGTACACGGCGGTACACTCAGTCACGTTCTCCCCCACTAGCATACCGACCAGCGCGTGCAGCAGCGTCCCCCACTAGCTTCCACCTTCCCTCACCATGCGCAGACGGGTATAAAAGGAAGGCCAGAGAGCCGGGAAAGGGCAGTTCGCACAAAATGAATGACTATTACCATTCTCTGTATTTTATTTCCAGAAACAGAAACGAATCCAATAGGCCAGTGCCCACCTTACCTCACACTTCTATCTCCGCTTTCACGCTTCCGCCTACGTACATTCTCACGCATTCCGGCATTCACATACTCACGCTCATGCGCGCACACACACGCAGACGTAAACTCACTTACACTGACACCGGTCCACACCAAGCTCTTTTAGTTTATATTCATTCACACATGCACACATATTCACGCACTCATCACCTTCGACGTAACCTAGATTAAATGTATTATTATTTATATGTGAAGCGTCTGGCAACCAGGGGAAAGTAGGGATGTTACAAAGTTGAATATATTTTATTTTCTAAATTTTTAATCATATGTATAAACATAAGTAAATCTTTACAGAAAAATTCCACATCCAATGTTTGGCGATGAAATCGTAACCGTCAGATATTTTATTTCTAAAACTAATGTGTGTGTTATAAGTAATGTTACTGAGATCAAGAACAACGTACGAATAGCAAGCCTCATCAAAAATTTTGTAAGCTTGCAGATGTTCCTTGAAAAAACAATCGTAAAATAATTTCGTGACAAAGTGAACTTTATTAGAAACTATAATAAATTTTATTAGATGGAATCTTGGACCTTCTTTCCGAGAAGAGAGTTTATGATGCTATTGCATTTGATTTTGTAACCTAAGTGTTGTAACCAACTCGTCGATTGAACCTTATCTCCTGCAGAGTAGGATAGCAAGTGAGCATAGTTCACAACATCATCCAAGTTACTGAAATTCACGAACACTGATTTACACTTTGTTTATATTTACGTATTCCGGGATTCCGGCTCGATTCAGTTCGTCAATCGCGTGGATTCACACCAATACTACTAAAGACCATCGGGACACCATTTTGTCACTAAAACAACCGAGGAATTCGTGGAACAGAACTGAACCCTGTCAGCATAAAGCACTTTGTGAAAAATTGTCAAACTTTTTTAGACACTTTCGTTGACTAGCAGGTCACTTTTTCGTTTGTGTGTTTGAGGAAATTTCTATTCCAAGCATTCCGAAAAACGGATCATTCTGTTTTGACGAAATTGATAGTTTTTTTTAGACATTGTGACAAATTATGGAATAAAAATTGGGAAATTGCTGTTCTCATAATGAATATCAATAATTCGTAAAATGTTTTCCAAATATTCGTAAGTCTGATCCACTTTTCCATAAATTTATACGAAATTTTCTAAAAATTATGGTCTGACCAAAATTGACATAGTATTTTGTTAAAATTTCGCAAACTTTTTCCACTTTTTGGAACAGTTATTTTTTTCCCGTGTGAGAGATGGCTGTGTTGTAGGCGTTTTGAGCCCAACGAAGAAGTTGAATGGGAAATAGAAGGGTATTTTGGAGGTTTTGACGAATCGTATTATTTAGAAGGCATAGAAAATTTGATAAATCGTTGGACTCGTTGTATCGAGCTAAAAGGAGAGGACATAGAGAAATAAAACCGATTTTTGTCAAAAAAATAATTTCTTGTTCATTTTATCACGTCAATATCAAAGACCGTAGTATATCCATTTAATTAGGGAGAAAGAACATATTCTGTTAGAATACCACTGAGTCACAATGCCCTTTGTAATGGGAATTTCAATTCTCTAGCCCTAACCTGAGTTTCATGATATGGAGAACTAATTAATGTAGAATCGATAAACCAGATATTAAGGGCATGTGATAATTGAAGAAAGTAGCAAGTGCATGTAAACAACTCGGTCCAGTTTCTACATGTTTACGTCAAAAATTTATAACAATTTCTTTTTAAAATTTCACATGCCCTTAAGAGGGGTTAAGGAAAATGTTACGTAAACTGTCAAAAATATTCTCAGCTTTAAAACACCTTTAATATACAAAAGTGTCTTAATTTTGATTATATTGTAATTGGAATTGAAATTAAGAAACAAGTACGGTAGATTTAAGCACACACATGCGCGCGTGGGTGCGCTAATACCTAATACAACCACGCTAGACCCGTTTAAATACCCAAATTGCACTTTGGAAGAATAATTTTCATGTACTAATCCCGGATGGTAGCAAGGTATACCCTGTTAGATCCCGTTTTCCAATTAAAATAATATGATTTGAGTACCAATTACCCGTGTAGAACTCGCTTACACCCGGATAGCATTCCACAAATATGTTATCATTTCCCGGTAGAACCCAGGTAGTTTCGAATAAAGTGCTACAGCTTATGATGGAAACCTACCCGGTTTCAACCATGGTTCTAACGGTTTTTTTAAGCAGGGTGGCCTGTGCGCTCTAGGTGTCTAAACGGGTCTACCATGGTTCTATCAGGGATCTCTTGAATCGAAAGTATGGGCGTCTAACAGGGTCTGAATGGGTCATAGCGGGAAAATAGATTGAAAAATTTGGTCAAGTGCGCTCTGTGTTTCAAAACGGGTCTACCGTTGTTCTATCAGGGATCTCTTGAATCGCAGGTATGGGCGTCTAACAATGTTTGGTTCCGTATAGAACGCTGTTATGGACATACAGAACCCTTCTCAGGACCGGATACGACGTGCTTAATACCCATATATGTGCTTAATACATATATGCGGAACAATTTCAGGTCCCACATAAAACCGAGATAAAACCCTTTAAAGTCCTTCTTAGAACCTGCTTGACACCTATATAGAACCTGTTTGGCGCACAATTTTTTGAAGCATTTAGAACTCTTCTTAGGGTCGGGTACAACTTGGTTGCAACCCGTATAGAACCCGATAGTCGCAAAATTTTTGTATCTATTTAGAACCCTTCTTAGGACCGGATAAAACCAAGGGAAGGACCCATTTGCAAAAACTGTGTACAACTCTGTTTACATCCAGGTAGAAACCCATGTTCTAACAGGGTTCTATCGGGTTCTAACGGGTTTTTTAAGCAGGGATACGACAGTCAGCGTTACGCGTGGCGCAGTCAATTTTTCTGGAAAATTAAGGGTCCCCAACTTCTCCTTTCTTCTGGTTAGTTTTTAATAGTTATTTCCTGGATTTTTACAAGATATAGACTATGCGTATATTAATTTGTAATTTTTAAGATTATTCAAAAGTAATGTCTATTATTTCTTGAAATCAAAAAAATAAAATAAAACCCGGTCGCAGTTAATTACTCGATTGTGGACTCTTATACATACGGGCAAGAACCGATATCACGCAAAATGCGTAAAAGTTAATAGTTCAAAAGCTTCTGAATTATTGTTGCATTCGATAATATATTTGCCAGAAAAATTTTTTGTTCCTTTTTAACCAATTTTCCCGCTGAAATGATTTGCTTATATACAGATAAGTTATAATATTGTAGATGTGAATTACATTTTCACCAAATTACTAATTTTTTAAATTTCAAATGAGAAAGTAAATTAAATTTATTTAAGGATTTACCAGCCTTAAGGAAAGCGTTCCGATCATGACATTTGCGCTTCGCGCTCGATTTTCTGTACAAATTTCTGTAACTTTCTGATAATTTACATGATTAATAGTATATTATGTGCCTAGGCGCATAATGAGGGTTATCACGCGACGAGCGACAATGCTCGCAGGAGATCGAAGCGAAGGCGTAGTCGAGGCGTGAGTGAGGCGTAGTCGAGACGTAGCTGAGGCAAAGTCGAGACGAAGCCGAGACAAAGCCGAGATGAAGCCGAGGTGCCATCAGTCCTGCGAGCATTTTAAGCGAGTCTCGTAATTGCCCGAATTGTGTGCATTGGAACATATTCTATTTTATGTGACTTCGGTGCGTATACGAGTTTTTATGCATACACTCGAATCTAATCTAGTATTCATCATGATTCTCGTCTATTGCACTTGATATTTCGCGACTAGTTACGGCCACTTTGATTTCCTCGATCTTGTGTAGTAGTAGCGGATTGTAATAGACGCATGCGCAGATCAAATTTACAAGGCTTTGTCAGTATGGTGCCAACGCTGTACGAAGAAGAAGAAGAATAAGAAGAAGATTACGCTCCGCTGTATGGTTATAGGCGCATAAAAAATAATAATAAAAAAAATTTATCTTCCAAATATTGTTATGCCCAACGGTAAGATACCCCTTCTATTATTCTATTAACCTATATAGTGTAGAGTGCAAGGCCTGCTCCTCAGTTCTCGTCCGACCAGTAAAGTAGTAATTACTGAGCTTCCTAAGCGAATGACTCAGTAACATTCTCAAAACCTCTTTGTACGTTATTGCGCATAACATTTTTCGGCGATCCAGCCAGGATCCGCTAAGTTCTCTCGGTTCTCGAAATTCTACGGAATAGATTAATTAGAACCATATAGAAAGGCGGACGGCACTGAGAAAAGAAACTGGAATCTACGGACCAGAAGCAAGTGAGAATCTTACGAGATTCATTAAGGCAAGAACTCCGGACCTCACTACGGTAAGCCCGAAAGAAAAAAAAATAAAAGGGAATTAGTATTTATCTGAATATAATTAAGCACTGAACATAATAGGCCCTGTACGGCGTAAATTTAAATTAAAGAACATTCAAATTGGAACGAGTCCCGCCAACAGGCGGAAGAGGTACGTCACATAGACGGTAAGAATCTAAGAAGAATTGTACCAGGTTGACCAACGCCCATAACCTGCATAGCAGCAAGTAACTAACACCCTTTGGAGAACCCGGTTTCCAGCAAGCAGCAGAGTGGTTGATACATCATCGCTTGAGAAAGTGGCAGCGGGCTCCATGGAATCCAGAGACCCTGAATCTCAGCTGTTGGCGGAAGCGAGAAACGCTTAGAATAAAATATATATTAGAATCTAATCATTGTAACTTCTTGACTTGAAGCGATCTCAGGCTATTGAGTATAAGTCCTCATTACGTTCGTTGAACGGCGACTGTATTACAATACAGGCGAGGCTATGTAGTGGTGAGATCGGGTTGACTCTACCCCTGGTGTTCCAGAGCACTGGTCGTTCCTTAATAAAACAAATACACTACTATTAAAATCTAAGGAATTGCAAAAAGCGATTGCTTCGAATTTTATGGTATTAAAAAACCGAAACATTTAATATTGTAACGCAACACATCCACCCTTTACGCAAACCATCATCAAATAGGGAAAACAGGTAAAAATAAACACACCGGCGTTTCACACACATAAAAACGGTGCTTTGTACCAGATTGACTTATCACTTCCTATAAACCTTCCATTCGCCACAGCTCCAATGTCTAGAGTACATTCACCCGTCCGGGTCCAGTCCCCCTCCCATACCACTGAAGAATTGTTAGGACAAATGCTCGCCCAAATGGAATCTCTCACTTTCTCTCTCAACATGCTTAAGAGAAAAAATGACAATAGAATAGAGGAGATTTCTAAGCTGATAAAGAAAGTAGGTTGCTCGGGAGAAGTGGAAACCGATTGGGAAACTACACAACGACAAGAGGTTACCAATGACTCGTCGTCCGAAGAAGGATAGGAAAATAAGCACGCACAAGAAAACTTACAATTTAGGAATGAGAACATCTACGCAGAGCCTAATGTACGATTCCCGGCCCCTCAGCATCACACATCGTCGAGGAGGAAAGAATAAAAGCAGAAAACGCGATCGAAACCATTCGTGGGATCAATGGACAAGACGACATAGGAATAGAAGATTTCATTAAAAGTGTTATGGAAGCAAAAACCAGATGTACACAACCTAATTTACTCCTGGACTTAATTATAGCAAAGAAAATTACTGGCTTCGAGGAAAAGTCAATTAGATATTTACAAATGAACTCATACGACGCACTTAGACAAAATTTAAAATCATCAAACTCGATTTTAGCCCTAAAATCAAAACTAGAGAGTTTCAAAGAAAGAGCAACTGAGTATTTCACATATTTATGTTAAAAAAATGAATTTTGGATTTTCAATAGTAAATTTTTTAATTAAAAAGAAAAATATACATTTTATCAGAAGCTATGTCAGACAAAATTTCTAGAAGCAAGTGTTGTTGCACCACCAGGTGCGCAGCTTCTCGAGAGGCAGCCCCTAAGGGAAAGCTGTGAGAATCTTCGAAAAAAGGCCAAGCAGGCAATCTAGAGGGACGCCGAGGTTCGGCGTATTGCGCTCATAGACAATGACCCTGAAATATCGCTCCGGCCGAGCCCCACACTGAGAAACTTTTTGTTAGAGTAAATGATAAGATTGAATGAAAACTTGGTATAATAGTGTTTTAAAATGGGGAAAGTTGAGGTTTGATTACATTTATTCATATTATGGCATCGAAATTCAATATAGTCATAACAGTATTTGTTGAAGCGTAATGAAATACTTTTTATACTTTCAGGTTCACGTGAAAATTTCGCTTTTTACAATCTGTTATCCAAAACCACTATAAACTTTACGATGTCATTTTACAATAAACTGTCCCTTTGAAGGCCTTGTCTACCGAACCTGTTGTACTAGCGCACCTCCCTGTTTGAAGATGAGCCTTCCGCGCTAACGAACCAATTCGTGTTTTTCCCCGAATTTTTCCCAACCTTTATAAATCATTAAACTAGCCAACTTACGTCACATCGAATCTCTACCACACTACTCAAATTTATAAACCATCACTTCCATTTCTCTTAGTGTTCCGTCCTTTGTCCTTAATTTGACCTTAGTTACTAGTCACAATTACAACGCGATAGCAAAAAAACACTTAACTACTTATACTCAATTCTTGTATCATGCTCAATTTAATTCATATGAACATAAATATAGTTTCAACCTAATTCGACTCATTTTTATCGTAATCGAAATCGAGATCCTTGCGATTACATCTTTATTCCAAGGAGTGATTGAAAGGAACCAAGTAACGAAACCTTGTGTTCCAACTGTTCAATCAGCTACTTAGCAGTCTTTAAAACGTGTAGAAGAAAAATTAAGATTTTAAATACCAAGTATTATGAATTGTCATTCGAAACATAAAGAGTATTGGAAAAATGATATTATGATTACCAAGACTTCTGAAAATAATTCTAGTAAGTCGAACAATGAATATTGTAACCTGGAAAGCATATTTGAGAAATTCATATTATGAATATGAACTTGCCAGAAACCTGGTGACGCGCGACAAAAATAAAAAAATCCATTCCCGATTTTTCGTATGATTTGTTTCGTAATGCCGTTCGAGTGCTTCCGACGATATTCGAATAGCTTCGTAGACTCGATCCAAGTCAGACCAAGTCACAAGGAACCCTAGGTAGGTGTCCCCAAACGATTTTGTTCGTTCGCACATATGTTGTAGTACTCGAAAAACTAAGCGACACGTATTTTTTTTTACATGCCCAAAATGGTTTTTAGGGGGTAAAAATCACCCCCGATAAGTGCGGTACCAAATACCTATTTAATTGTTTCACATATAATAACAGAATCTTTCACAATCAAACCAACTCGAAAAATATCCTCACTATGAGAGATGAAATATGTGATTTTTTCAACTTGATAAAAAAGATTTTTGGGGGGTAAACTACCCCACAATAAATTTTAATTATTATAGATAGGACTTGTATCGACCCTTTGATGAATTTACACATGTATCGAAATTTTAATTATACAACAAATTTTCAAACAGACATTATTTCAACCCGAAAAATCTGGAAAAAATATATGTTGCACGCGATAATAAAATAAGCTTTACGTATATTTGCATTTTCATGAGAAATTAATTTATAAGGGGTAACAACCTGTCACGTCCTGTGACCTTTTTTATAAATATAATAAACGTTAATATTGAAATTATGTACGAACTTGAATCTAACATTGATCATTGATGTATGTAACTAAATGGTTTAAGAAATAATGTGAATCGACTGGAAAGAATCTACAGAGAGGAAAAATCTAAATACTATAAGAGAAAACGAAGAAGTAAACACAGAAGATAGTATTCAGAATCGCCAAGTAAGAAATCAATATCTCCACCCTCACCGCAACTGGAGATATACAACATAGAATGCACCGCGGGATGTCATCGCACCCCAATTTTACGAGGGTCATTCAGAAGCAACAAGTAGACTCCGTGAATGCGGGATGTATTGATCCAAAATACACAACCGATTGTCCCAAAATCCCGACGCAGACTCAGTAAAAGATAAAAACCTAGACGCGGACTCCAAGGGTGATCCCTACTATTCAACACTGCGTGGGAGGCACTATACAAATAAGGCTATAAAAATGCTATAAAAAGGACCGTAAAAGAAAATTGAATTTGGGGACCAACAAAATTAGGCACCAGAATTGGTAATAAACCGAAATGGAAATTCTTATACATACTGAAGCCAATTCAATAAATCGTGTCATATACACGGATTGACAGCACGTATACTTAGAGAAAAAGAACTAAACTGACAAGAAATGAAATTTATTGAAATTAGAAAATATCAAAGGGGGCCAAGTTCGAGAAAAACAAAATCGTAAAATAGGGTGAAATGACCAACCCCAAGTCTATTTAAGCAGGGCGATTCCATGGAGCACTGGCCACTTCTTCAGTTCCAGTTTGACTTCTAACCCGGAAGGTCCAACACCGCGCGACAAGTCCGGGCCACTTCTTCAGTTCCAGTTTGACTTCTGACCCTGAAGGTCCGACACCTTGTCAAGGCTCAGTTCCTGATACCAGGTCTCTTTACCCTTGAAGTAGTTCCTGATACCAGGTCTCTTTACCTTGAAGTAGTTCCAGATACCGAGTCTTTTCACCCTTGAAATAGTTCCAGATAACGAGTCTGTTCTCCTTGAAGTAGTTCCCGATACTAAGTTTGTTCATCCTTGAAGTTGTTCTCCGGTCACCAGTTCGAGTACGCGAGTTCACCAGTTGTAGCAGCAAAGGATTATCAGTGGCTCCAGCTCTCCTCTCCATGAGTTTCCGTAGTAACCAAGGTCAGTCACATTCAAGTTAGGGATTTTCACTCTTGTAAAATTTAATAAAGAATATTTCATTGATATTTCTCCCCTTTTTTTATTATTGGTTATTCTCGTCCCTGTTTCAGTTTAGAAACCGTTCAGATTTCTTTACTGATCAAAAACGAGGAAAGTTCAATTATAAATTAAAATAGGTATGTGACTGGGACGTTACATAACCTTAAGTGCATGTTATTATATTTCTACAAAATAAAGTAAATTTCGCGTACAAGACCAAGCAGAAAAAATTCTTTCACACAGACGGTTGAAAAATATAAATTGCTTAATTTAGTCGAAACATTTTATGGGGGTAAACTACCCCAAAAAAAGTTACGATTATACAAGAAAATTACAAAATAGGTTAAATTGAAGCTGCAAATTCTGAAAAAAATGTATATGCCACCCGATAATAAAATGAACTTTACGTACATTTGCATTTTCATGAGAAATTAATTTATAAGGAGTAACCACCCTTAAGTGCACGTTATTATATTTCTACAAAATAAAGTAAATTTCGCGTACAAAACCAAGCAGAAAAAATTTTTTGACACAGAGGGTTGAAAAATGTAAATTGCTCAATTTATTCGAAACATTTTATGGGAGTACACTACCCCAAAAAAAGTTACGATTATACAAGAAAATTACAAAATAGGTTAAATTGAAGCTGCAAATTCTGAAAAAAATGTATATGCCACCCGATAATAAAATGAACTTTACGTACATTTGCATTTTCATGAGAAATTAATTTATAAGGAGTAACCACCCTTAAGTGCACGTTATTATATTTCTACAAAATAAAGTAAATTTCGCGTACAAAACCAAGCAGAAAAAATTCTTTCACACAGAGTTGAAAAATATAAATTGCTTAATTTATTCAAAACATTTTATGGCAGTAAACTACCCCAAAAGAAGTTGTGATCACACAAGAAAGTTACCAAATGAGTGCTAATTCATGTCGTAAAAATCTGTAAAAAGTGTATGTTGAAGGCAATAATGAAATGAAACTTATCAGACCAACTATCATCATTAGACTTGTTTATTCATTGTACGTGGTACAGTAGTGATGCTCTTCGAAGAAATGTTTAAAAAACAAAGATTTTTTGCACCACAAACATCTAATCGCGGCTACATTTTGACATCCTGAAATTTCACATAACGTTTTGGAAAATGTTTTTAAGGAAAAGTCTACTGGATTCTCAAATTCTCCGGGTTTTTCTGCAACATAACCACTTTTAAACCAGGAGTATTTAAAAAGACTGTGATACCTTGGTGTAGATAATTGATTATGTACTAAAGACTGTAACTTTATAATATTATTTCGTATGTGCAGATTCAAATCATGGTCTAACAGTATAACTGAATCTGAAAAATGTTGCACATAATTTTTCCATATGAGAAATCCGTAGACCTCAAGGGGCTGAGCTTTTCCAGTAGTGCCTTTTGGTATAATCATAGGAATAACATTCTTTCCCGCAGGCGTTGCTTGCCGTACAACTTCTGGGCAGTGCCCAGTCCAAGAATCTATGAGCAACACGCTTGTCGCACCTACCTTCGGGAAAAAAATATTTTCCAACCAGCTCTGAAAATGTTCTGCAGATAAAATAATTTAAAAAATTTAATGACTGTAATGAATTTATTTTATGAACAAAAATTACTAAAAATAAACAAATTTACCAGACGTAAGTTTTTCAGATTTGGATGCAGCTACAAAGACGTTTATAGGCTGAAATATGGTTTCTTGTACAGTAGGTCCAAACTTTCCACTTGGCCCTTTTAACACAAGATAAAGCGGAGATAGAAGCTTTCCATTTGTAGGTCTACATCGTGAATTATCATACCAGCATCAATTGCACTTTTATTATCGCGTGCAACATATATTTTTTCCAGATTTTTCGGGTTGAAATAATGTCAGTTTGAAAACTTTTTGTATAATTAAAACTTATCGTGGGGTAGTTTACCCCCCAGAAATCTTTTTTATTAAGTTGACAAAATCACATATTTCATCTCTCATAGTGAGGATATTTTTCGAGTTGGTTTGATTGTGAAAGATTCTGTTATTATATGTGAAACAATTAAATGGGTATTTGGTACCGCACTTATCGGGGGTGATTTTTACCCCCTAAAAACCATTTTGGGCACGTAAAAAAAAATACGCGTCGCTTAGTTTTTCGAGTACTACAAGATATGTGCGAACGAACAAAATCGGAGGGGAACACCTACCTAGGGTTCCTTGTCAGAAGTGGCTTATAAGCGACATTTATTCCGGAATATGGCAAGCAAGAATAGCCGAGAGGCTTTAAGCATTAGGAATTGCGGTTAGTTATGTAGATATGTGCGATTATAAATAGTGTAGCATTGCGTACTCAAATATGTGAATATAAATAAGGTATAATAATAACATTTGTGTGTGTGTTTCCACTGAAACCTCTCCTCTTTTCAGTGCCAAAGCTCTCCTCTCTATTTTCCTTTTGTTTTGCACGTATTAGAAAAAGACACAAGAATTCTTAATCCGAAGCTGTCACGTCTGAAGGTTTGGCAGAGTGAGTGATTTTTCATATAGTGGTTTTCTGATTCACATATTCTTTGTTTCGCTTTGTAACTTGGATATAGTCAATTTCAAATTCTCGTAGGTTTTATAACATTTAGTAGAAAATGTATTCTGTTTATTCAAACGAAAATATTAACTTCGCCGCTTGAAACCCACTATATTAATTTCTGATATGTAAACCCCGTTTGCCTCAATTTGAAACGATATCATACTAAAATATAATTCATTTTTAGGATTTATGAGGTGCGCAACTAAAATCCGGATGTTTTTTTTATGAAAATGCAACTTTATTGTAAAAAAAATTGGTTACAAATGAATCATCCAAAGTATTCACCATCGTTAGCTACAACTTTTGACCAACTTTGTAGTAGAGCTCGAATACCGTTACGGTAAAAGTGTTCTTTTTTTGAGTTTATCCACGCATCAAGCCATTTTTCGATGTCTTCATATGAGTGGAACTGCTGATCAGCCAGACCATGTGCCACCGACCGGAACAAGTAATAATCGGACGGCGCAATATCTGAGGAATACGGCGGGTGGGGTAGAACTTCCCATTTGAGCGTTTCCAGGTAGATTTTAACGGGTTTGGCAACGTGAGGCCGAGCGTTGTTATGCTGTAGAATTACCTTTTTCTGCCTCTACTCGTGTTGTGGCTGTTTTTTAATAAATATAAATTAATATAAATATAAAATATATATTTCAATAAATAAATATAAATATGCTGTTTTAATAAATAACACCAGCATCTTCGAAGGTTTTTGCCATCCTTCACGAGGACGGTCGTCAGCATCGAAATCACCGTCTTTGAACCGACAGAACCAATCACGGCACGTTGTTTCACTTAGAGCTGCATCTCCGTAAACTTTTTGGAGCTCTCGAAGCGCTTTAGCCGACGTTTTCTTCGGATAAGAGAAGGAAATCAACAGTTTCCCCAAATGACGATTATTAGGCACAAAAACAGACATTTTCACAACACCAAAAGTATATGACGCCAAAACAAAATCCCTAATGTGCCAAAACGGTTTGTTTACCATTTGTCTAAGTTTGGTTCATGACGTTTTGGACATGTCAAAAATGACCAGCTCTTACTGCTGGAGCCATCTATTGACAAACAGCGGGAACATATTTTTTTTTTCGCTAGTCGTTAAATTTGTTGAGCAATTGAGCAAAATCTTCATTGCACTGTATCTCCATTGTTTCTTGATGAATCTTGAACTTTTTTTTTTTAAATGAAAGCACTTTTCATATACTTTCGATGTGTACAATAAAAAGTTGTAAAAATTGAGTGGAACACTTGGAAAAATGTATTTTTCAACTAAGAAATTTATAAACAAATTTCCCTTAGTTGCAAAATTGAATTTTTTTATTAAACAATGATGATTTTCAATGTAAAATAGTGAAATCTATCGATACAAAAATCAGCATCACTATATCTACTTCTCAGGTCCGTACAGGTTAATTGTTTATTAATTTGTTTATAAGGCCATAAGTCATAAACTAACAAACTTTCCGACTTCAGGTTTTGCAACATAATTGTCAATAATAAGAAGTATTCGGACGTTGTTGAACGGCGCGATATGAGTAAACAAAGCCTTTGAGTGATTGTTTATTTAAGCGTCATAAACATTATCTATTATTATTCATAACTTTTGACCTAATTAATATTATTTTACGGTCACCATCTAGTTTTGTAGGGTTTTTTATGAGGAAAAAAAAGTTACAAAACTATTTTCCGATAAAATGAAAATAATCAAAGATATACGCGAAAAACGTGAAATTTCGTTGGAAAATTATAAATAATCGTAATTTAAACAATGGCGTCGATCGATTTGACACTACGGGAAAAGATATGTTGTTTCACTCATTTTGTTACGCCGAAACTCAATTTTTCAGCCTGCTCCAAGAAAACATCGCGCTTTTCACTAAATCGCCTGGACTAAAAAAGCTTCAGGAATAATTCGTGGAAAGGTATTCAAACGGACCAGACTGTGTGAATCGTAAATTAGAAGATATTCCGAAAAAAACTGACCCCAATGAGGGAATCCCTCATATGTTTGGTAACGGAGGGTAAATACTGAAATACATGCAATGAAAAAATTTTTAAAATAAACGGAAAAAATATTTGTCAAAAATTACCAATCTACAGAAAAGCATGATAAAATTCTAAAGCGACGTACTTTTTTTAATAATTAACATTTATTAGGATTTCCATTATAGAATACGCTAGGCTACCGACAAAAATTCCCATCTAGATGGTAAAGAAAATCGAATTATTAGAAAATTTTATCATCTAGATGGGAATTTTTATCAATAACACAGCCACACAAAAAAAAGTTTTGAGTCCTGGGGTCAGACCATGTATAGTATATGGTTTTGCGGTCGCTGAATCAGAATCCGGAGTCAGATAAACCCTATCGGGTCAGCGTTTCACCATAACCTCCGATAACCCCATCATCTAAGCTATACAAGGTGAGGCACATGAAGAGTAACAGAGCAATAGCACTCAAACTATTGATCATATCCAAAAATGTTTCAGATAAAAGTTTCAGTGTTCAAGAAGGCCGTTATACTGGACCACTCTATTTTTTTATCGGTGGGGGTGCTGAAGGTACGTCAAGGTCAAGTCCACTTTTTTAAATGGAACCATGTATTTTTTTCGATGACATTATTACCGATTTTTAGACGAATTCAGCGACTTACAACACAAGGTCATTCTAGTCACGCAAAGTATGAAAATAGTCGAAAAATTGAAACATATCGGTATAATCACTTGTAAAGGTCCCACTATCCTTGGTTTGGGTCTACCTACAGAAGATGCTTCTACGAATCCAATTACAGAAATTGACGCGTTTTAGGAAATCATTGCCGTACAAATCCTGATGTAATGACATACGATACGGATGGAACTTATGTTGATGTATGATTTTAATGTTTACGGCATTCCCCCAGCACCATAAACATATCAAAATATTCTTGAAAGTCGTTCATTTTCGCGATCCGATGTACTCATATTAGGAGGTAATGCGTGACAAACTGATATGTCAACAGAAAATGCTTACTTTCTGCCGTTGTCAACAATACCCTATCGATGTGTATTATCATGGGTATCGTAAGAAATGAAAAGAAATGAAAATGACTTTTCGACTATTTTCATATTTTGCGTGACTAGAATGACCTTGTGTTGTAAGTCGCTGAATTCGTCTTAAAATCGGTAATAATGTCATCGAAAAAAATCCATGTTTCCATTTAAAAAAGTGGAGTTGACCTTGACGTAGCTTCAGCACCTCCACTGATTAAAAAATAGGGTGATCGAGTATGACGTCCTTCTCGAACACTGAAACTTTTATCTGAAACATTTTTGGATATGATCAATAGGTTGAGTGCTATCGCTCTGTAACACTTTATGTACCTCACCCTGTATAAGCCCGTAACAATAAACCCGTTACTTCAAACCGCGTAACCCCTTAACACTACAACCCCATAACCTCTAACACCATAACCATTATTACTCCATAACCCAATAACCCTGTAACCCCATATAATCAATGTGAATCATTACAAAAAAGTACGTAACTTTAGAATTTTATCGTGCGTTTACAAATATTGGGATGTTGATTAAAAAAAAAAAACTAATAAGAATAAAGAAGTACTATAAGTAAGCTTAAAATTCCGATTATTATTTGTTCCGATCGATGACACATGGCCTGGCTGAGCAGCACTTTCATTCTTATGAAGATGGTAAAAAATGGGTCGACTCTTGGATAGCCTCAAAAGACGTGGTGTTTTTCCGACGTGGCATTCATATGCTGCGAGAAAGATGGGAAAAAGTAGTGGCTAGCGATGGACAATACTTCCAGTGACATGTTTTTTACTGATTTTTAAAAATAAAGCATTAATTTTCACGAAAAAAACAGCAAGAACTTATTTAATATTCCAATAGTTTGGTAGATTTAGACAAATATTTTTCTTTGTCCAATACTTAAATAGTCGCTTATTGAAAACATTATGTTTTTGATCTTTGTTGAAACCTATTATTTCAAGTGCATAGCTGAATATAACATACTTACTAGGTATCCATAATCATTGACTGGGATAGCTATAACATATTCCGCAGATCTACCCCACTTCGCTTCGTACGACGTAACAAATCGATGCTGTATGTTATGCACGGTAACTTTCATCTGTTTTAATGTGATATATTCAGTATTGTTTATACACAATTTTTTAAATCCTGGCGCATAACCAATCATTTTTTTATATTTAGTTATTGTTCCCATTTCGACTGGAATAGGCATAAAACTGCCGTGTTCTTCAATAGTCTTTATCAGCTAGAAAAAGAATATTTTTAAAGTTAAAATTGATGTAAGACATCATATTACATATGTATAGGTATTATCTGTATAAATTTCGTTTGTTCTTCAAATGTGATCTAATTTGAAGATTAATACGAATCAATTAAATCATTTTAATAAACAAGAAGCAATTTTGGATCTTGTGGTATGTGATAACACACACTGTTGTGCAATTAGATATAAATTCATCCTCGAAATAGCGAACAGCTCTTGACAGTCCAATTGAAAAAATGGACGCACACAAGGACAAATAAAAGTACGTATAAAAAACGTAGAAAAATTCTTATGAAAGGACGTGCAAAATAACGTGCTAAACTGGAATACAAAATGACGTCCTTTTGTAGGTCCTTTGGTACGCTTTTTCGGAAATTCATTTTTAACGTTATATGAATTAATAATGCAAATATTCCAGTTTCACTTTGTGGACGTTAATTTGAGCTTAGTTTTATTTTGATAAAGTACTTTTTACCGGCAGGGTTGTATAAAACTCAGGAAAAAGTGTATTTTGATTTAAAGACAATATCTGAAATTAAAAGATTCTATGGTCTAGTGAGCGCGCTGGTTCTTCAATCTATATCTTTTTTATGTTTTTTATTGTTGTGTATTATTATGTTCATTTCTGATTTCAAAAATATGGAATTGTTTAAACCTATAGCGATCCGTTGTTTGACATTTTTTTTTTAAGTAGGAAAAGATGACGTATCAAAACCTTATGGTACAGAATGACGTTCCAAAGGAAGTACAGAAAGACGAACAAAAGGATGTACTAAAGGACGTGAAAAAGAACGTATAATGTGCTTTGATATTTTCTTTTGTACCTCTGATTTTTCAAAGGGGAGAATATGGTAGAAATAATAGATTTTCTGGGAATATTTATTTTTATTCAAGGAAATCAACAATTTTTGCATGATCTCCTGCGTTATTTATAAAAAATGTTAGAGGGTCTAAAACTTTCAAGAGACATTAATTTTTAAGATTCAGCGTAAAAATATGATAAGAAAAGTCGTCTCTTGGATTCTACTATTCTCTTTCTCTTCTCTATTGCTCTCTTTTTTCTGTTTTTAAAGAAAAAGCAAGATGACAATTATAAAAATTCGAAGGTAATAGTGACAAATATAATATATCGCTAAATAGGAAAAAAAATGAATTCAGCATTGGATATACACATTTCTGGCGTGAAAAATGTATTTACAAAGCCGTAGCTTCTAACACACTTAAGGATACACAGTTTGTGAAGTGGTCTTCGGTAAGTTCCTGTAGCAGTTTTCACATCTGCCACTCGCAGTCATCCATCGGCTTCGGGATAGTCTGCTGATCTGTATCCATTGATTTTTGAGAAGTTGGTCATCCCATATGACGATGACATGTCCTACTATTAGGTCTCGTCTGTTGGTGAACTATTTTGATCTGATATTTGGGCAAAAAATCGTCATTGTTTAAACGTCTTGGTGGTCCATGCCCCTCTGCATTCCACAGCAGTAGGAAATGATTAGGTGTGAGGCTTTCCGAGTTCTCTGGATTGTCTGAAGCGTAAGTCAAAGGCTGGCTGTTGATGGAATAATCTGATTCACCGAAGAGTGTTTGTAGGACTCCTTGTGCAGGTCCCCGCAGAGTGCCCCTTCTCGACACATTTTCAGCAGCACCTGCTTCTGTCCCGTCCTCGACAGTCTGCCGCCATGTGTTCAAAACCAAGACAGCGGTAACACCTATTCGTCTCAATTTTCCTGTGTACCTTGCAAGAGACCCACCCGATTTGGGTCGCCTTAAGTAGTTTTAAGGCCCTTGCCTCCTCCAGTAGGACATACGCCTTTCTGACCCCCTTTTAAGATCTCTTTGTTAGAGAGACCCTGAGTTCCATCTCCTGCCCTTGCTGGCAGAATTCCCTAACAGCCGCCTAGACCTATTCTCCTTCACACAGGACTAGCAGGTCCTTGAAGTGCGTCTCCCTAATTCCCTGGACTGTGACGCCCAGTTCATCAGGATTGACGCGCCTCCTAAGATCACCCAGGATGGAAGCGTAGCTCATTCCATTTTCTTTCGGGGGTTCTTCCTAACCGAAACCTCCGCCCACTCCTCCTCTTTGTTGGAGGCTTGTGGTATCTCCTCCTCCGGTTTTTCGTTCCTGCGGAGCAGGTTGTGGAAGGGTTTGGCTATCCTCATCTAAGAAATCCTTGCTTTTAGGAGAGCTCACCTCCTTGATATTCGAGACCATCCTGGCTCTCAAATTTTTTAAATTTCTCTCATTTGACTATTGTGTGATTCTTATCACAATGGCCATAGCCATAGATAGTGGCTACTAAATTGGTAATAATATTATAATATTTTATTGTGCTACTCGGCCTTCTTTTATTTTAGGATACTCGATCGCCTTTTGTATTATGTCCTAATACGATAAGGTTGGTTTATTTTAAGTTCCTCTATCATGTTCCTCTATCTTCAATCGCTCCATCAAGTCCCCTTGCGCGGATTCTATCCAAGACCTGACCCTGGATACTGCCGATAATTTTCTGCTTCCTGTATTAGATTCTTCATCCTCTTTGTCTTCATTTTTGCTATACTCCTCCTGAAGCGCCGCCAGTTCTTGTTGAGTTTGTAAGCGTACAATCTCCTGTTGCCGTGGAAGCCTCTTTCATTCAGCATTCTTCTTCTAAACGAGCCAGTTCTTAGGCATGGCGGAGTTCGACCTACAGGCGCTTCCTTTTTAATTCGTTGGCACCTACCGTTTCGAATTCCTCGAACAACTATCTGAACACTTTGTCTATGATGAGCCTGTACCTACTGTCCTCAAAGTGTTCGCCGATCTGGCACCTCTCCTTAAAGCTGGCTCTGCTATATGTTCATCTTGTTGCAGGTTAGTGGTGGTCTTTGGTGTAACTTTTTTAGACTGGGTTCTCCGATTGTGGTCTGCACCGCTTCTCTCCCTTTTGCCTACCACCTTCTTCACTGTGTTGGTGAGTGCAACATAGCGGTTCTGCTCCTTCCCAAAATTTGTCCGTTGACTCTTCCATGGGCTACTCCCCTTCAACGCTACTTCCAGGGTTTCGAGTGAGCATGCGTTCTCGCCGTCTTCCTGACCACCCCCGTCCGTATTCAGGTTTTCTGTCATCCCACCCCTCGAAGCTTTGGCGTCCTCGATCCTCTTGTTGTACCATGTACTAGCTGTCCTATAAATATTCGCTGTAGTCACAATACTATTCAAAAGTTTTTCACTTTCCTTGGGCTTTGTCTTGACCACTTTCTTTCCACTTACACTGCCCTTTTCATTATCACGAATGCTTATTTTCGTATTATTTTCATCACCCATTTTGAAACTGAAGTGTATTTCATAATTACAGTCACTACAGATCACTTTGATCTACTCCCGCATCCACCGCGATAGGATCCGGTTCGGAGGACCAATGTTCTTTTTTATAAAGCGAATAGTGATGTTTGTTAAAATCATAAAATTGTTTTTTAACACAATACGTGTGACGAATTATGTAAATAAAACACGGCACTATGATTGATTAATTTAATGAATTATTGCACGTAAAATGATTAATGTATAATCCGGTCGCATGAACAATTATTAGGAATTTCATATAAATAAACAATGAATATTGATGATGCGTTACAAATGATACTCTGAGATTAGCACTTAAAATCTTAGAAAGAGTGTAGGCGTGCGGTCACTGCTCTTGTCGATTGCGAACTGAACTCTATCAGTCAAACCCTTGCCAGGTCCAAAATCCGTCCCCTATTCCATTACTCTGGTAAAAACCAGAGTAATGGAATCCCCCATGACTCTCTGTGCGAATTTAAGATCGGCATGGCGCAATGGCCTGACAACGGTCAAACATAACTTTAGGCAGATTTCGTCCTCAACAATCTGGTTCCAATAACCAGTATGAATTTATAGACGCTGCGACTATTAATCTTGGTCAATGGAATCAAGTTTTTTGCTTTTAATAAGTAATTTCTTCTAACTAGGTTATTTCTGGTAACCCTAACAAGGTGAAATTTTTCTTAGTATATACCACTCTACAGTATTGTCCCGTGGTTTTTGTGTAAAAATCACTTCCGACCCGAAAAATTAATTTTAAGGTTTAATTACAAACGTGAGATGAAAATTTTACTGATCCCGAAAGAAGAAGTTAAGTATGGTATTTTCTGAGTAAAAGTAATATCACAAGAGCTCTTTCGTTCCTGTCTCTAGTGTTTTCAAACTTGAAATTAGCCAGACGCCCTCAAATGATATGCATCTCGATATGGCACTTTTTCGCAAGATTTTGAGCCTACTTAAACTTGCAAAGTCCCCACAAGCTATGCCCTTCGACATTGAACTTTTACCTTGGGAGGCTACTACACTCTTTCAACGGAATCTACAGTTCAAGGTGGAATTTCAACCACCAGTCTGGGTAAAAGTACTTTCATAAATGTTCGCTAATACCTGGAGTGTTATTACCTGTGCCATCGAAGACTTTTTTTAACGCAATTATTGTTTATTTAGTGCTATAGGGTAATTTAGAAAATATAAAAATGTCTTACCGTTATAATTCCAATATCGCATTTAGGCTTTTCTCCATCCAATTGATATTTAGGATGAATTTCCACTTGCTGATAATAATATGGCACTCTTGTTCTTTCTATATTCACAGACGCAACTAAAGCATAATATTCCTCAAACAGATCTTCATCTTCAGTGACTATGAATATTTTAATACATTGTGCTGCTGTTAGAAGATGATACGGACTTAAAACATACGCTGAACAATATTGTTCACCATTACGAAATAGAGAAGCCACATAATTGAAAAATTTCTGTCTTTGAGGATTAATCACTTCTGCATTTGTTAATTTTCCTGTTATATGAAGTGGTTCTATAAAAAAAGCGAGTTTTATATTTATAAGACTTATTAACGGAGGCCTCTCAAATTGGGCAAATTAAACATTATCAGAGTTCAAGTTACTATACTTGATGATTGAACAACACCTGCTCCACACAAAATCAATTACCACATGCAATGTAAAAAAACACATATCTGATACGTGACTAATGATCCTCCGATAATTTAGATAGTGGAAAAAATTTCAAACTCAACTAAATAATTTGAAATATATTACTGTCTACACAATCTGTCACTTTTTCGTTTTTTGCTATACAAGCAAGCCTCGGCATACATGTTGATATCGTTTTCTCTTAGTTATGTTGTGTATAAGGCCGTTTGCAAAAACAAGTGGAAACTATAACAAGGTAGAGTTCAGAGGAATCTTAAAGATCTCGCGTCTTGCTTCATATTATTTATTTTTACAAATTTTCAAAGAAATGGAGAATAAAGTGTACACGGTGATAAGGGAGTGGAAGTTAGATAACTTAAAGGAAAAATTCGAAGCTAAAAAAATTTGTAGATTGTATATTCATATGTATTCAAATGTATATTTTTAATAATAATGTAAACAAAATAAAATAATAGAACAATAAATATATATTTTTTCATTTTGAAAATTATAATTCCCATGTCTTTAAATTATTATTTATTTTTAAGGTTATGCTTGCATTCAACTGGGAAATTTCAGTGAATTTAACTAGAAATATGGTAATGTTAAATAGGCTAAATTAATTAAATTGACCGGAATATAACCATGAATGTAACGTGTTACGCTCCATGACGCATGGCGGTAATGCATCAATGAAGTGAACATAAGTGAACGAGTCTGTATATGATTATTAACACATATTATTTAAAATTTGTTCGTCATTATTAACGAAACTTATTATAATGAACTGCATATGAATCTCATCAATCTCTGATACCAAGTTATAAGTAACTAAAATAAATCGTAAACCATGACTAGTGAGTATAAAAGCAAAAATTAAGAATTTTTATTTTCAACTTTCGATTTAATTATTTCCTTTAAAACACAGAGGCAACAGATAGAAGTAGCCACACACTCTGTTTGGTGTCAAAAAGGAAACTGATTTGAGAAGAGAGCAGTACCGTTTGAAAACTGCACGGAGAGAAGTTTAGTAGAACCGTTGCACTAGTGGTGGGAAAGCCGCACTTTTTTGGTTTAGTGTCTCAGTGTCTCTTTAGTGACTCAGAACCCAAGTACGCTTAAGTGTTCGAAGAGAATATAAATACACTATGTGGAATTTATTTTTGGGTCAAGATAAAAACTAATAACATTAATACAAACATGTCTCGAAATTATTTCTAATTTATTTTTCCCTTATTCTAATGATATGGAAAACTTTGACCAAATGAAATGTTCAGGTCAACCACGCGCCAACGTCCACCTAATATCAACTTAAAATTACTTATCGGGGGAGAATCGGCCAGAAAATGATGCATAAAAGCACCCGTTATTTGGCAAATCTTCAGAAACCTTCCAACTTCCATCCACGGTGTTATTCTATTCGAAAGTGTAAACTCGGTGACTTCTAAATCATTTTCGACGCCGTTACTCTCCTCGAAAGAGTACTACAAGACCTCTAATACCAGTTACACAAATTTCGACGTCCAATAGTTCAGTAACTTCAAAGAGAAGTAATAATAATCAGATCGAGTTGATTATTTCGTAGAAATTTTCGTCTGACTTTGCCGCTTCTAACGAATCTAGTCGCATGATTTATTTCACAAAACTTCAATGTACAAACAATGAACGAAGTTTTTACAAATTTAGGCTAGAAAACTTTTAGGATAGCATGGGTCGGGAATTTTACTCCTTATTGGGCACAATTTTTTTCGTAAAGCGGGAAACACCCTTTAAAAATGAAAAATACGATTCAAGAACATTGTTTTTGTGCATTGAAAACTGTCGCTTGAGATCATATTATGCTTTAAGGCTCTAAATTGAATTAATATTTCAATAATATCAAAAAAGCAATTTTTTCGTCAAATGCATTTTCAAGCAAAACAGTAGAATGTTTTGCTTTTAACATATGACGATCGGCGATTTTTTCGACGAAAATATGTATAGAATATAAGCATGAAGAATCGTTGTTTCAGCGCATAAGAATCCATGTCATTGCTGCAAAAATAATCCGATCGAGCTGAATTTTTGTTCAATTATTACTAAATGTATGAGGAGTAAAGCGATATTTTTTATTCTGGTCAATGTGTAAATATATAGCGAAGTTTTTGAAGTAAAAGTTATGAAAACTTTGATTATCGATAAAAAATTGAAATTTTGCCGAATTGACAATAATATTGGTATCGGCAGAAGCATCAAAGACGCGCGGAAATTTCTGCGTAAAAATCATCTCGATCTGATTATTATTACCCGAGAAACCGCGATTTCAAAATTTTGTGTTCAATTAAATGGAGCGCATGGCAACGCGTATCCCCTCCCTTACCTACTAGGCAATCTCGGTACACGTGCTCAGGCCTTTATTATTTCCGGAGGCTCAGTTCTTCACGACAAAATACAGATTGCTGTCCAGTTGGTAAACCTCAACCTCTCCCCACTGAGTGAAATATTAATGACTCAATTCCCCCAGTCTATTCCACAAGAAAAGGTACGCATTTACTCGGAAAGTTTTGAAGAAAACCTCATTTTTCTTTTTTGGCACAGCAGTGTGCATAAAGCACTAGGGCGCACTCAGCTAATAAAGCATCCAATCGCCGTTATTCTGGATAATGGCCTGGCACCTTCTGGGCATGCTCTCGACTAGTTTTTCGGCATATTCCGTAGGTAAAGAACGCCATACCTCCTTAATTCGTCGAGAGAACTGCTTCAGGGTGAATGCACGCCTTCCTGCAAGTTTCCTCTTCACGACACTTTGCGCATTGTCTATTGGATTCACATCAGGAGATTGTGAAGGCCAGTCCAAGGTCGTAATTCCATTTTCCGCTTTCCAGGACGTGCAGAGGTGACTGCGATGTTTGGGATCGTTGTCCTCATGAAGGATCCAATCCTTATTGTTGGCTCCAAATATCTTCTGTGCAGATCTCAGAAGGCCATGTTCGTAGATTTGAAGCATTTTTCGAACGTTGAGGTTCTCAGTAAAAAGCTCTCAACAGCCAAAACCGCACTGTGAGAAGCATCCCCCAACATGGATCTTTATGGGGTGTTTAACACTTGCTGGAGGAAACGTCTACCAGCGGCTAACAAGGCACGTTTTATGGGAACCCATGCCCAAAAGTACGCTTCGTCCGAAAAAAGTACATTGGACCAATCGTAGCCCTCCGAACGTACAGTCAGAACATTAAAGAAAGGAATAAAAATCTTTGAAACTTTCTGAGAAAACGTGTACCTTTTCTTGTGGAACAGGTAGTGAGAGTATTTCTCTAGAAATTATTTAGTGAGTACCCTTGCTATAATTGAATTCTTATTTAAATTCTTCAATTCTTACGTGAATCTCATAACTTTCCAAGGTGGCTACTCAAGGCTTATCACCGGGTTTCTTAACTAATTTTTAATGTAACCCTAATACATGTTAATCAACATTCATTATTAATTCATTATTATTATTGTTATTATTATTTTTATTATTATTATTTATTCATTATTATAATAAAAATTTAAAAATTATTCACATCATTCATATTAAAATTTCTCTCACATCCACTCTCATCGCATAGCAAGTGCTTAGCAATTCTCTTAAGGAACTGGCCCAAAATATTATCAACTTATTTCTGACCGTAGTAGTAAAAAATTTAATTTTGTGTTAAATTCACGAACTCAGTCTATTATGTTATGTTTGATTAGAGTTTTCTAATTCCAAAATCTTGTTTGATGCGTTATTTTTTTATGAAACTAATTTCAGCTGATGGTCTTGTAACGCAATGAGAAAGTATACTCTCCCTTTTCTAACGCAACATTACTCTCTCCCTTTTCTAAGGCAATACTATACTCTCTCTCTCTGTAAGATCACGACCTATGCCATGTAACGCGATGACACAGCATACTCCTCCTTAGTATGATTAAGGCCTATACATTGTAGAGTCACGGGCCGGCTCAACAGTTCTGTTCAGTCTCTTCCAAGGGCACGATCTTATATTTTAAATAAAGATAGCTGAGTACCAAATAGGTAACTCGGCAATATTTCATTAAAAAACTTTTCAGCAACAATTTAAACCCAGTTCTACGGAAATTGGAGGTGCCAAAGAAAAAATGATACCCGAGGAACAACACCTGGAATCTACGGAACCAGGATCAAAGGAAAGAGAGGATTCTCACGAGAATCCACGAAGGAACTCCGGAATTTCATTACGGTGAAATCCGTATACAAAGTAAGTAAATGTTTTGGATAAAACTAGTCGCTGAACTAATCAAGCGCTATTCTACGTAAATCCAAAACTAGTGAAAACTTAACAGGAATTTAAAAGTGAAAGGGTACGCGACACACAGCGATAAAACCCTACGAGGCCCGCAAACAGGCAGAAGTCACAGCTGTGAATAAAGGAAACCAGCCAGCCAACACCCTGGAATTCCACACAGCATCAAGGAAATTAATCCGAGGACTCGTCATCGTTGAAATTCAACAAACGACTCTCTACGGAAGTCGCTACCAAGCTCAGGAACGATGCAAAGAACTTCACCCCAGCTAAAACAAGATAGAATTAGAAATTGTAAGCATTGTTTAATCATTTATATAAACGAACTCATGAGATTATAAATCCTTTCTACTTACGTTGAATGGAGACAACAGTCAAAGTCATAGTTAGTTTTTACTATTGGTGAGGTAAAGTTTATAAATTTGGGTAGAGCACAATCCTGGTGTTCCATAACACTACTCTTCCTCGAAGAAACAAACTCACTACTTGGGAATAATTACAAGTTTGTAGCAGCTTGTGATTCATTCCCCTATATTAAAGGTCATAGTCCAAAATAAGCACACTGAGAGAGTCATCTTATAAGTACCAATTATATAGTGAATATACATAACTGACACAGACGAAACTAGTAGTGATTAAAACAATGGTCTTTCCCAACCCTCAATCCCCTTCTTGTGAAAGCATGCCAATACAATTCTTGTCGGCATTGGATGAAATGAGAAACAGCATCAGCAAACTGACTTTAGGACAGACAACTCTGACCGAGAATATAACTATCCTATCTCAGGAAAACGAGAAAAGACTCCATGAGGGACAGGAAATACTAAAACGAATAGGGATTCAAGGTGCAATATTAACGGATAGGGAACAAATAAACGAAACAAACATGACAGGGGACGTTGACGCAGAAGAAGAAAAATCAGTGCAGAGAATAAGGCACATGAACGAGATGATAATGAGGAACCGACAAGCCACCGTAGCACAAGAATCACCCGTCAGAAGAATAGAAGGTATCCAAGCAAAAGACGCGATAAGAGCCATCAAGTCCATAAATGGTCAGGATGATATGGGAATAGAGGATTTCATAAGAACAATCCTACGTATCAAAAATCAATGCTCTCAGCCACAGCTGTTGTTGGACTTCATTTTAGCAGAAAATATCACTGGAAACGCGGAGAAAGCTATTCGTTATACCACAATTAACACTTACAATGATCTTTTCGAGGCCCTACGCCAAAATCTCAAACAAACAGGTTCTGTATTATCTATAAAAAGTCGCATGGAATCTTGCGAACAAGGGCCCACTGAATCAGTTCAAACTTTCTTCTTAAGATTTAAACAAATATCAAATGAATTTAATTACGCGGTACAATTATCATCGGATGAATCGGAAAGGAGAATTGCGCTGAAATTAGAAGAAAAGAAAGCCATAAATAGATATATGCTGAATCTGAGGCGAGAAAATGGAACTCAAGTGAGGTCAATGAAACCGATTTCACTTTTTGAAGCACAAAAGGAAGCAGCAGGATACGAGACGTGGCTCAAGGAAAGTCAACCGCTGAAAACCACTATAACTCCACCACGACCAGCTGTACGATTTACACCAAGACCGTCTACACATGCAAGACCTCAAGCCAATACCCAAGGCGCTAAGGCTCTGAACCAAAACTTGTCTCTAGCAGACAAGTCAAAAATCACCTGCCACAAATGTGGAAAGATCGGATATTTTGCTTCACAGTGTTTTGTGAAAACCCAAAATTTTCAACAAGGGCAATTCCAAACACGACCACCTCAATCAGTCAAAAATATTCAAGAGGAACAACCACAATTGGAAGAGAAACAAGACTACTACGAGATGAGCCAAGAGGAAATCAACGAACGAATCCATTACGAGGAATCAGCAGAATTAAAAATGTTGGTGAGCGATTACAGTCCATCCAATGGACAAGACCTGAAACCGGAAGATACAAATTATTGATCGATAGTGGCGCAGCTATCAATATACTGAAAAGGAAAGTATTGACGGATAAAGAAAAACTCTTCAAATTTTCCAAAAACTTTCAAATGGGAAACGACCATCACCAATCCTATTCAAATTTGCTTTACAAATACTAGAGAACTAACTAAGAAAGAAATAAATAAAATTATAAAAGAAGCTCATTCAGATCATTTAGGAGAACAGAACACTTTAGACAAGGCACAGAAAATAAGAATATGGCAGAATATGGAGCAAGATATTGTAAAATACGTAAAAACTTGCCCCATTTGTCAATTAAACAAGACCACGCGAACTAAACTTACAAAAAGCCAAAGAGAGAATCAAAATTGAAAATGAAAAAAGGAAAAAATATGTGGATTCCAAAATTATAAAACACCACCCTATTTATAAAATTGGAGACTTAGTAAAAATCAGGAACCATTCAAAAACTAACAAACTAGACGCCTCATTTAAAGGAACTTACAAAATAATAGAAATTTTAGACAACAGTTTAAAAATAACCACAAAAAAACAAGTAATCAGAGTGCATATTGATAACACAATGCGCTATTTTGCGGATAAAGAAAACAATCCTGATCATACTCCCGGTCCTAGTGGTTTACATTACAGCTCAAGTTAATTTTAAACGAGAACACGGAAACTTGTACCGAGAAGTACTTGGACAAACAACGATTTATGATGAAGAATGGAATTTAATAATGAAAATAATTATAACCAATACCCATGAGAGAATGACAATAATTAGTAATATAAAGGATTTTTCATCACAAAATTGCAACAACGACTGTCCCATACGATCTACAATTTAGAACCTAATAGCCAGATATAACAGACTAAAACAGAAGTGAATTGTTATTCAAATTGTAGTTTTGGTAACCGGGGTGAAACAACATATAGACAAGAAGCCTTACCGATAATTCAATCTAACATTGAGGTACCCAGGGTATGATTAAGGCCTGTATATTCTAGTCACAGGCCGGCTAAACAGTTCTGTTCAGTCTCTTCCAAAGACACCATTTTATATTTTAAATAAAGATAGCTGAGTACCAAATAGGTAATTCGGCAATATTTCATTAACAAACTGTTTTTAAGTTCCTACCCATTACAGTTTTTTAAAATGATTTTTTTTCTTCATATACAATTTTAAAATTATTCCAAAGAATTTCATGAGAAATATTGTCATTATAGCTTCCCATGAAATGCTTGTTAAAAAGATAATGATATTGAGTATTGAGTTCTATATATAATTCATGTGTTCATTTTTATTTAGCTACAACTTTTGCCCATCTTTCTGGTAGAGCTGGAATACCGTTACGGTAAAAGTGTTCATCTTTTAAGGCTATTCACGAATCAAGCCATTTTTTGATGTCTTCAGATGAGCGGAACTGCTGATCAGCCAGACCATGTGCCATCGACCGGAACAAGTAATAATCGGACTGCGCAATATCCGGGGAATACGACGGATGGGGTAGGACTTTCCATTTGAACGTTTCCAAGTAGGTTTTAACGGGTTTGGCAACGTGAGGCCGAGCGTTGTCATGCTGTAGAATCACTTTTTTGTGCCTCTGCTCGTATTGTGGCCGTTTTTCGCGCAGTGCTCGGCTCAAACGCATAAATTGCATTCGATGCCGTTCTCCAGTGATGGTTTAGTTCGGTTTCAACAGCTCATAATAAATAACATCAGCCTCTTCAAAGATTTTGACCTTCCTTCACGCAGATGGTCGTCAACATCGAAATCACCGAACTTGAAGCGACGGAACCAATCATGGCACGTTGTTTCACTTAGAGAAGCATCTCCGTAAAGTTTTTGGAGCTCTCGATGCGCTTCAGCCGCCGTTTTCTTCGAATGAAAGAAGAAAATCAACACTTCCCGAAAATGACGATTATTTGGCACAAAATCAGACATTTTCACACAACCAAAAGTATGTGACGCCAAACCAAAATCACTAATGTGTCAAAACGGTTTGTTTACCATATGTCTAAGCTTGGTTCATGACGTTTTGGATATGTCAAAATCGACCAGCACTTACTGCTGGAGCCATCTATTCACGAGCAACGGGAACATGGTTGCGCACCTAATATATGTAACGGTTGTTTCGTTTGACCAACGTAAGTTTTTCTACGTAGTTGGTAGAAAACTTGTATACAATTTAACTTTTGTCAATTAGGCTGAGTGGATCTTTCCCAAGTTTTATAACTTTACGCAATTTTAAATTTCTTCTAAGAATAGTATTTAGCTTATGTTTATTAAATATTCTTTTCATATTTTCTGAGATTTTTCCACAAAAAGAAATAGATTTACTTTTATTATTAATTCGATTTTTAACGTTGTTAAAATTGTTACTATCATAATTTAAAGGTCTGTTTTTAGTTCTAAAATTCTTTTCTTAATGTGCTTAATGATCATTTTTTCTAGATAGTTGTTAAACAATAGATAATCTTTAATAATTTTCTAATTTTCTTCATGAAATGATTCATCTAACAATATAATAGCTGTATCACATAAATTTTTAATTATTTTGCTCGTTGTCTGTGCCAGGTGGGGCGCGGAAAGGGAGGCTGTCGGTCGGGCAGTGGGCGTACAACTCACTCCTGACACGATGGTCTTTCTCATGCTCCAGTCTGAACAGATATGGATGCTTATTGGGTCATTCGTCACCCTAGTGATGAAGACGAGGGAGCTCGATGGGCGTGCAGAGCGCGGCAACAACGGGGTCCAGTAGAAATTTCATCGGGGCCTGCACCCGCGGTCCTGCGTCTTAGCGGATTTGGCTGTCCACGTCGACCGGGGAAGGAATCTTCTTATTCCTCCCCTGGTTGGCGCGGCTAGTCGGCTTGCCTAACGAGCATGTGGCCGCGGATGGGAGTCCCGGGCGAACGGATGACGGAAGAGTCGTGCGCGACTTTAAGCTAGAACCAACTACCCGCGAAGTTTAAAGCCGAAAAGCGGTTCCGCAGGCAGTGTATTGGTTTGAGAGAGGGGTTTTTTTGGTTTTAACAGGTATGCCTAGACCCGTCCTAAGAGAGTCCTGTACAACTTCTATAAAAACTTTCACCATTTTTCCTTCTCACAAAAAAAATAATAATAATTACCGTATTTAAAAAACTGATTGAATTTTCTATTTCATATCCAAACGTAGGTCTGTCATGATATGAATAAAATTTTATCAAAACTTCCTCTATTCTACTTTTTGGTATCAACATGAATATAATGTGTAATATTACACTGGCCGACAAAATTTTCTTTCTTTTTTTTGTACATCATTTGATATTCTTTTTAAGTAAACACCAATTCCCGGATGTGTGATGATAGTACTCTATATTACTAGGTCGTTTGAAAAGTCCCGGACCTAAGTAATAAAACAACATTTTTTTGAGACAATTTGCATCTATTCTTCAACATAGTTCTCTTCCAACTCGATATCCTGATTACAACGAGTTTCTTAAAGATCGATGCCTTTTTTATAGTAGTCTGCGCTCAACTCCTCAAAATATGCGTTTGTTTGGGCAATGACCTCTTCATTTGAGTAAAATCTCTTGCCAGCCAGTCATCTCTTCAAGTTTGGGAACAGATAATAATTATTTTAGTCAATTTGGTCATCGTTTGAACTGCTTTGTGTGCTAGTGCATTGTCTTGATAAAAGAGGATTTTTTGCGTGCCAAATGTAGACGTTTAGCCTTGAACGCAGGATAGAATCGATCCAATAATTTTCTGTAATATTGAATAGTAATTGTTTTTTCTTTCTTCAGGTAATCAATATGAATTATATCATGCACATGCACATGCCAGAAAACAGTCGCCATAACCTTGCCAGACAATTGTTGCGTTTTTGGTCGCTCGGTGCACGTCTACCAGGTTTTACTCATTGTTTCGTCTATTTTTTGGTCTCTGGTGTGTAGTGATAGATCCATCTTTTTCCAACGGTTACAAAACGGCGCAAGAACTCCTTTGGATTACGCTTGAACATGTCCAAATTGTATTGAGAAACATCAGCTACATATTTCCAACTTTTGTTGATCAGTGAGCACGCGCGGCACCCATCGCGCCCATAGCTTTCGCATGTTCAAATAATTATGCACAATGAATGTGGTTCGGAATTTGTACTCCTACCACCAAAGTTAAACTCTTGCAAACACCTTTCGACTGCTGTATTCGATGGAGCAGATGTGCCATAATATTTATCAAGCTTTTTTTCAGTTTCTTTAGCCGTTTTTTCTCTTAAATAATAATGTTTAATGAAAACACGGAATTGGTTATTTTCTATTGTTTACAAAATCACTGAGTTAATGACGCGTCAATTACTCTAAAACACAAACTACTTGACAGATTGTGAGAAAACCTTGGCTTTAGTGCTTTTAAGTATGACACCTCACAAAGATGATGAGGATTTTATATTAGTGACGCCATCTAATGGTCGTCAGGCCCATGATTTTTAAACGACTCAGTATATACACGCATGGATTAGAATTGTGTCTACTTAGTTGAGTAATTATCAACATGTTTCTACAGAACATATAACTATTTAAATTATGGTGAAGAAGCTTATTGTTAGATGAAACATTGGATCAACACTTCCAATATAATATAACTTCCGGGAAATAATTTTTACTTTAGTGTCGTAATTATAATATATTGCCGGATAATATTATTATTACCGTAAAACGAATTGTCAACATACGTTTTTACAGTCAGTCTGTTAATAAAAAATCAAATATTTCAAAACATTTAAATACCAGATACGGAATCTACAGATTAGAGATATTCATAACCATTTGAATTATTCAAATAACAAAATGAATAAGACTAATAATAACTTAACTCTCTTTGTCCAGACGTGGGACAGAAGAAGGAGTTTGTATTCTCTCATGACATTTTCAAGAGCCCTATTAGAAATATACATTCGGTTTTTCCCATTTTATGGGCTGTAGTACCTTCCATCCTAGAAGCGAAAGTTGAACATTGTAAAGTAGCATTTGCAACGGGTCTGCTTGCCATCATAAACCCCTGCAACTGTCCTCATCGGCGCCGTGTATACTTAATTGTCACCATAGTTTGGTAGGTCCATCAGGTAATTGCCAATGTTGCCAAACTTTGTATCTTGACACGGCAATGGGATTAGAGGCAACAAGGGTGAGGTGGGGGGAGAACCAAGGGTAGAGGGACTTGAGAGATTCAAGGCTGGGACAGAGTTAGTTACTCCACGGCACTCCTTTGAATATAAGTCATGTAGACAATTAATTGTATAACACCTTTAAGTAAATAAATGTTATTCGATTTTATTAGTTTAATTAGGTGATTGAATGTTATTAACCCTGAACAGTTCAACACTTACTTGCACAAACACAAGAACAGTTAATTACCAAACATTTTAAAGGTTTGTGCAAGTTTAACACTCTTAGTTCTAACTGGAATTTCAAAAAACATGTACTCTTTTCAAAACGATTTGAACAAAAAACCTAATGAAACAAGATTATTTAGACAAAAAATTTTTTAAATAAAACAAAGTTTTGCATAATGAACAATACTCTCTAAACCGGAATCAATGAACGGCTACTGATTCGCAGTGACTATTCACTGAACCCAGCAGCTATAAGTCTTTCACTGAGAATCAGTGAAATTCGACTGACGAATCAGTGAAATAGATTGAACTCACTTATTGAATCAGTGAAATCTTCAGGTGGGAATAACAAAAGCAGCAATATATTTTAATGATCGATGAACAAGTTTATTTTAGGTTAAACAACACTAAAAATAAATTACGTATTTATTATTATATATTGTAATTACTGTGTATAATTGAAAATTACAGATCCATCGTTATACTTTGAGCGTTCGCAGGGAACTTCGCGAATTCGAAGGTTATGTTCACGTGGCGCGTTCACTGATTCCTCAGTGAAATCAAAGCAGGGCACTGATTCATCAGTTGATATATTTGCACTGATATAATCAGTAACTATTTTACTGATTCAGGTTTAGAGAGTAGAATTGAATAAACTTGAAGATAACTTAAAGTCAGATTCATAGTTGATTAATTGCTCAAATATAGAATTTCCTGATTCAGTACTTGACATCATTAGACTAGGTCAAAAATTTAGTTATACATTCATTACCAAAAAAATGAACACATTTTCGGAATTGTAAATGATATAAAGACTAATATAAACAAATTTCTGAAAATAAACGAGGTGCGGATAGAATTAAAATTTTGTCCTTAGCATCAAGTTACATCAAAAAACCTAACCACATTTCAGATAATGATAGAATATTGGCAAACAGTATTATTGATAAAAGAAAACATTTTTGAAGATAAAAAAAAACTTGTGACGTGAGCAGATAAAGGCAATTTTACAATAATTCTTCATGGAAATGAATGAAAAGATTACATAATTATTGAATTATTGAAAAATGATGGAAGGATATAACTAAAATGACAAAACTACCATTTGAGAAATATGAATATGATATACAATTTTTAATTTATTAATAACACCTTTTATCAACTTGATAACAACTATTTCTAACAGAGATTCGGTACTCCTATGGGTTCACCTATCTCTCCCACTTTAGCAGATTTGGTTACGTACGACATGAAAAATAATGTCTAGGAAAATGTTATCAAATTGTTATTAAATGTATGTTAAGGTAAATGCCCCAGTAACCCGTATCTTAGTTGCAGTAATCGGCACACAAATAATCTTACATTTTATTGGATTATCATTGATTTTGACCATTTTTTTATAATCCATGTTACTAAGTCGTACTATCAGTTGTTGTAAAATACTTTAATTGAAATTGTTTTTCAGTACTTTGTCAGATTTCAAAAGTAAAATAACGACCACTGGTACACTAGCGATAACTGGGTCATTTACCTTAATGTCAAAAAATAAAATCGAAGAAATAAAATAAAAATTTAATTCATATCATGATAGACTTAAATTTACATATGAAATAGAAAATGAGAATTCAATTAGTTTTTTTAATATAAGTATTATCAGGAATGAAAACAATCCATTGAACACAAACTGGTTTCGCAAAAAAATTACCCTGGGAGATTAAACTAAAAATTAAATTGCAATAATTAAAAATTTATGTGATACAGCTGTATTATTACCAAATGAATCGATTCGTGAAAAAAATTAGAAAATTATTAATGATTATCTATTGTTTAACAACTATTCAGAAAAGATGATCACTAAGCACATTAAGAAAAGAATTTTAGAACTAAAAAACAGACCTTTAAATTATAATAGTAACAATTTCATCAACGTTGTAAATTGAATTAAAAATAAAAGTATCTCTATTGCTTCTTGTGGAAAAATCTCAGAAAATATAAAAGGAATATTTAATAAACATAAGCTAAATACTATTCTTAGAGGAAAATTAAAATTGCGTAAAGTTATAAAACTTGGGAAAGATCCACTAAGCCTTTTATTGACAAAAGTAACATTGTATACAAGTTTTCTTTTAACTGCGTAGAAAAACTTACGTTGGTCAAACAAAACGACCATTACATTTGCAACAGCACTCGCTTTGTAGCCATTAACAAGTTTTTTTTTACGGAATTTGGGTCCCTTTTGTTGAAACATATAGAAACTTTATATTAATTTTTTTGGGTTTTAAAGAAGGTTGCGATACTTAATTTATAGAAGAATTAGACAAAAACTGGATAAGTTATGTGGATTTTTCATTTTTTTACATATTGAAATGTAATACTTTGTCTCGTTTTGAGACTTCTTTTGGACTTTCCTGTAAAAATATTTAATTTCCTATATTTAAATTTAGGTAAAATAAAACAAGTTTCTTGAACTTGAAGGAAAAATGTCATTGAAAGTTTAGTGTAAAAAAAGTTTTTCTGAGTGTAGGTGGACATTGTTTAAAATCCTGATATGATTAATAGACTGACAAAGAAAATAAATAACCTTCAAAACGTGTGAGAAATTCTACAAGAAATCCCACTTCAAGGGAGTTTGACTATATAGTCAAGTTACTTGTATATCTATCAAAATAATACGGATTATTATTGCATTTGAAAATTATTTTTGTTTAAATTTTAATTTTAAAACACTTTATGTTTATGAAATAAATGTTAATTTAGCACAATCAAAGAAAGAAAGATGGATCTTGGCCAATTTATATCAGTATATTGAGCATCGTGAACTCGAGAATTTCGTTTATTACTAAGTACAAAAAACTAGTTTCCAATAATATTCTAATATAACTTAATATACATATAAAGTAATACTAGTTATATGCAAAATTAAAAAATAGTTACCAACAGCACGAGCAAAAATTATAAAAACAAGCGGTAGAATAAGACAAATTTTCATTTTCAATGTTTAATATCTTCGCAATTAAAAGTATACTTCATTTGTAGGTCGTTTTAAAATAAAAGTTTCGTTTTATACGTATTATTGAAAAATTTGTGGAAGCTGCAGGGGGGGGGGGGCTTAAACTTGTGTGGTAAATAAGAAAAGTATAAAGAAGGGGTATTGACTGGCGCCACGTGTAGGTCTTCAAGCATAATTATCACTGCAGAAATGACTCCATTTATCCCTTCCTTTCGAAATATTTGAATATTAATAAGTAGTCATTAAGAACTTGATGATTTTGAGCAGAGTTACACCATACGTCAGCTCAATTTCACAAACTTGTAGTTAATTTGGCTATTTCAATTATAAAGCTTTTTTTTAAAAAAATAACCAAATTGAATATTTGTTCTTAAGGCCATGGATCAACAAGATCACGGAATATTTACTAATTATTGATAGTTTTTCATCACTACTTATCATTACAATTTTTTCTAATGGAAACCCTACACACGCTTTTGGATATTTGGTTATGCGCGCCAGAATTCATGTGTAAATAACTCATGTAGGAATACTTTGATTTTAAAAAACTGTAATCGTTTCAGCAAGCTATTTTTATGTAATTAAACCCATGAATCTACCAGACCACGTGACAAAATTTCTGTAAAATTTCATGTAGGATAACTTTTTATATCACAAAATATCTTGCTGAAAATTAAGAATATACAACAGAAGAAAATAAACAAAGCATGTCAACTTCGTTTGATTGAAAATTTTGCAAACATTTTTACACTTAAGGGGGTTCACCTGTGTAATGACCGATTTTCGAGCGGTTTTTCAGAAATTACTTATGAGAGAACTACTAAAGACTTTTTAATGGTGCTTACAATATTTTGTTTGATTATAATTCAATATTCTACACAATTTTTTTCGATAGCGTGATCAAATTAATGTCTCTCTTATAGGGGCTGAAACGGAACGTCCTCAAAATGATAGTGCCAAACGGTGCGCAAGATACAGTACGCATCGGTCGCCTGGAATGAAAATATCTCGTTACTCGTAATCCAGTGACCGGGGTATTGACGTAGTGGTTTCGCAAATTGTTAAAAATCACCAAAATGGCAGACTTGGCAACAAAAATTCGTTTCACACGTTTGTTTCCCCGACATTTAAAGCTGTAAAAAATGAACGAAACAAAAAATTTCAACTCAATTCATTGAATAAACTCATTTCGTCCAGTTCCTACATGTTTGTGTCAAAAATACATTAAATTTTATTTTAAAAATTTGGGAAATGGTAGAAAAGATGAAAACAGACGTGGATAGACTACTTTTGATTTTGATAATAAAAAAATTTTCTTCGTAGATTTGGCTAAAATTGAACTCTTTTCTATTTTTCAAACCAAAGGTTATCTATCTACATCTGTTTTCATCTTATCTCCTATTTCCCAAATTTTGAAAACAAAATTTAATTTATTTTGGACATAAATATGTAGAAACTTAAAATCAATAAAATTTGCCAATTTTGCTAATTTGCCAATTGAAAAGTCGGATTCATGCCAGTATTTACAAACGGCACGGTACCGCGCCAGTTATGAAGAAGGAAGAATGCCTGTACTGGACAGTTGGTACCGGGCAGAGGGTTGTCGCGGTACTGGCATAGTATAGCCCCAGTCCTGAGGCCAAGTGTTGGCTAAAAACCGACCTTGGAGTAATGCCAGTACTGAACCAGTACTGCAAATCCTTCTGCGGTACTGGCGCGGTACCAAGCCGGTTATAAATTTCCACCTGGGATGCCCTTAAAGTGAGTTCGACGTCAAAGAGATTATTTAATTTTCAGACGACGCAAGCTAGTACTTCAAGAATTGATACAATTTTGCAAATCTTTGTCATCAGAAAGATGACTTGGGAATTCCTGCAAAATGGTACTTTTATGCTTCTGCTTATGAAAGGGGACCATGCGATAGAGTAGGTGGAAACTTGAAGCGTCAAAGCACGAGCTAGTCTACAAAGGTCATCAAAGGATCATGTCCAGACTGCGGAAGCTTTGTATCATTGGGCGCAACAAAATTTCACAGAAACTGTTATTTTTTTCAGTACAAATGATGATTACACTAAAACCGCCGAAATGTTAAAAACGCGTTATATCGATGCAAAGACTGTACTAGGTACTTAGAAATATTATTCTGTGATGCCCGCTGATGAAAGAACACTAATTTTGAAAAAGTATTCTAGAGTTACAGAGTTTGATGTTTTTTAAAAAATTATGACCAAAAAGAAAATAAGAAGAAACTTAAGGAACTTCTTAGTGAGAGGCGGGGGGACTTAAATTAAAAAATTACTCAGTTAAAAAGCCACATTTTTTTTTAAATCAAGGCTAAATTTTGGTTTAAAAAAAATTAAATAAGGCACTTTTTGAGTGCATAAAAAGAGCTGTCTGAAACAATCATAGTTTTTCTGAATCTAAATATTCCTACATGAGTAATTCAAATTTTAATTCCGGCGCGCATAGCCAAAATCTCAAAATTTGGACCCCTTCAATTGGGCAACCCGTTGGTCTAAGGGCTTAAAATTTATATTATAAATTTACAACTGATAGTACTATAACCTGTGCAAGTTTGAACTTGATGAGAATATTTTTGAATTTCAGGTGGTATAATTTCAAAAATAATGCTCAAAATTTGATATTAAGTTAAGGACTTATATTTTACAAGTAAATTTGCTTTAAATGTGGTGGATAACAAGCATATTTTTTTCGCTTGGAATAACAGACTATATAGACCAAGCAACAGGGAATTTGTTATGACATTATTTATTTCAGAAAACGGACTGCGCCATCAGAAGAAAGGTTGGTCATAGAGTAATTTTGTCATGTTTTGGACAACGAAATATGATTTATAAATTTTTCATCAACATTTAAGACTAAATAATCGCACTTTTTTTAGTTTTTTGTTTATTACATTAAAGGTAATTATCCGATATTAATGACATTAATTGAAAAGTTGTAGAAAATTGAATTGCGAACAAAATGAGCCGTCGCTTGATCTGATTGGATAGTTAGAAGAGGAGAAAATTCGGAAAAACCGGGAAATTAATATCCCAGTTAATTTTTAACTTTTTAGGTTGAGGTTTGCTGGAAAAGTAGCGGACTTTATGCTCTTCAAATTTATAAAAAAAACGGACACTTTAAGATAATGCGTTTCCGCGCTATTGACACTTTAATTTATTTAATGCGTTAATTGTAAAATGTCTGCTTGCCGCAGAGGTGGTTCGATTTTTATTTTGAAAACGGCCTTTAAAAATATAAATCAAGCACAACAGAACTTCAATCCTTGTTTTTCGCTAAAATGTTGCGAAGTTTATTTTAAAAAGTCCCAAACATGGCTCCAAACGCCTGAACGCAGCAAAGTGACTCAGTGAGCCTACTCGTCTTATCCCCTCACAACTGTCACTTTGCTGCTTTCAGGAGTTTGAAGTTATGTTTGGGCCTTTGCTTTTATGAAATTCGCAACATTTTAGCGAAAAACCAAGATTGACTTTCTTTTGTGCTTGATTTATATTTTTAAAAGCCGTTTTCAAAATAAAAATCGGACCACCTCTGCGGCAAGCAGACATTTTACAATTAACGCATTAAATAAATTAAAGTGTTAATAGCGCGGAAACGCATTATCTTAAAGTCAACCTAAAAAGTTAAAAATTAACTGAGTTATTAATTTGTTTAACAAAAGCTAAATGTCTCGGTTTTTCCTAATTTTCTCCGCTTCTAATTATCCAATCAGATCAAGCGACAGCTCATTTTATTCGCAATTCAATTGTCTACAATTTTTCAATTAATGTCATTAATATCGGATAATTACCTTTAATGTAATAAACAAAAAACTAAAAAAAGTGCGATTATTTAGTCTTAAATGTTGATAAAAAATTTATAAATCATATTTCGTTGTCCAAAACATGACACAGTTACTCTATGACCAACCTTTCTTCTGATGGCGCAGTCCGTTTTTTGAAATAAATAATGTCATAAATCATTCATAATACATGCCCAATTGCTTGGACTAATAGGCTAGTTTGAACAGTAAGCTATTGATTGGACTACTCTTCGCCTTTGACTGGAGTTCCAAAATTCCCGGTGTGTCCTACTCTAACCCATCGCGACGTATTTCACTTAAAAAACATGGCGCTATAGGATAGAAAAAGACACCAGAAATTTTAGAACTCTTCCCTTGACAGCCTAAAGATGATGTGATGACAACGAATGTTACATTTAAAGTTTTAAGATGGAGTATAATATGTTCGATGTATAGAACATTAAAGTTTCCGATGTGTAGAATTCCATTTATGTTTGTAATAATTTGAATGAGACCATAAATGAATGCTGACTTATTATTTAATTACGAATTTAAACAGTTTAAATTAGCTTAAATCTGATTGGTATGTCTGATCTCCTTATATCGTAAGGCACATAGGGTATGACAAATTTTATTGACAAGTTTTATTACAAATCCCCCCCTCGCCACTCACACACAGCGGTCGACTGATTAAATAACTTCAAGGGCGTTTTTAATGACTCGTTCATTTGACACGTGTGTTTGTTTTTTAAAACTATAATGATGATGCAACTAACTAATCACATGAGGCTTATTATTCTCCGAAAAAAGTTATTTTGCCCGTTCACAAAAGTTTATTTGTTAAATTATTTGAATTTTTAAACATTTCTGCCACGTAGCACTACAAAATGTACTTGTATCAGAAATAGAATTCAAAATTCTCGACAATTTAAAATCAAGTAATATTACCGGGAATATTACAGAAAATATTACCAAAATGGAAAACTTTTCCAGAATTTAACTTTTTTGTTTTACAACAAGTTTAGTCATTTGAAATAAATAAATCTTCAATCGCTAGTAGGGGAGAGTCGGGTAGCCCCGGCCACTCATGACATTGAATGAACTGTACTCTCTGCTAAAATAGATTAAAATTTTTCTATTTAAGAATTGTGACAAAGCGTAATTTTGAAGATATGGACTCGTGTCTTTCACCGGCTTAACAGAAAATCCGGTGTAAATATTTCATTTCTAGAAAACAGGTGCATTTTGAGAAATATGTACATATTTATTATCAAATATTTATAAAGCTCAAAAAAATATCAGATTGGTTCTGATTGGGATATATAAATTCACTTTCGAACTATATGACCTGTAATTTTTATTTAATATTTTTGCGTATTTTCTTATTTACAGCAGTTTTATTGAAACTTGTCAGAGTCGGATAGCCCTGGTCATTTCGTGTCGGGTAGCCCTAGACACATTTTTCTGCATGCTCGATTTCATTTGTTTTCTGTCAAAAATTGATAAATACCTAACCATAAATAAATTCAAGTAATTGAGGTTTATATATAATGAAATAACCTGTATGTCTTGCACGTAAAGATTATTTATTTTCGGTGATTGTTTGGATTCTGCTTAAGGTTTCTTGTAATTTTAAATCAATTTTCCAAATAAAATTATACTTGCTCTTTTTAGGAATGCCTAAATTTAGAAAGAAATCTACAAACCGTGGGGAATGGACGAAAGAGAGTATGATAAGAGCTGTAAAATTGGCTTTAGAGAAAAACTTATCAGTAAGAAACATTTCGGAGGCATGTAATGTTCCTCGAAGTACTTTACAGGATAAGATTTATAACATAAAACAGGGATTGGAAGTCAGTATGTCTTCGATACTAGGAAGATTTGAGTGTACTTTTACAGGTGCGTATGAAAAAAAACTTGTTAATTATATATGATTGATTACGATAATCGTCTCATGCCTCTATCTCGAAAAGAGTTTTTAAAATTAGCTTTCAATTTAGCTGAATCTTTAAAAATTCCTCATAAATTCTCAAAAACAACAAGACTGTCAGGAAAATATGTTTATTATGGTTTTGTAAAAAGACATCCTGAATTATCACTTCGTAAGCCTGAATCAACTAGTCTCGCACGTGCAGTTGGTTTCAATAAGCCTCAGGTTGAGCGCTTTTTTTCAAAGTACCAAGAGCTTGATCAGAAACATCGTTTCCACCGTTTCCAAATCTTCAATTGGAACGAAACAGACGTAACCTGCATTCACGGTAACACGATGGTTATTTCTTTGAAAGGAAAGCGTCAGGTAGGAAAGCTCACCTCGGCAGAAAGAGAAAAAAACATCTCAATTCTATTTTGCATAAGCCCAGCAGGCACATTCATTCCACTTCTGTTCGTTTTCCCGCGAAAAAGGATGAATATGCGTTTGATGATTAATGCTCCTGAAGGGAGTGTAGGCGATGCACAGCACAATGGTTGGATGGATGGAGAAAATTTTCTTCTGTGGCTGAAAAATTTTGTCGAAATAACAAGACTGACAGAAGATTCTCCAATTCTCTTCGTATTGGACGGCCATGGCAGTCACAAGGACCTTGATGTCATCGATTACGCTCGTGCTAATCACGTGCATCTTCTAATTTTACCCCCACACACGATTCAGAAATTGCAACCTCTTGATCGGACATTCATGAAACCTTTTAAACAAGCATATTCGGAAGAGTGTGCTTTATGGATGCGCAAGAATCCTGGTCTGAGAATCAGTGATTATGACGTCACTGGTCTGCACGGAGAAAAATGGATATTGAAAAGTAGATATTCAAATAAGAGATATTCATCCATAATATCTAGATATTGACAAGCAATATTAAAATTTTTTTCTTCAATATATAAGATTTTGCCGAGAAGTAACATTTGATGTTCAGATTCAATAGTTTGGATATTGAAGCATGAATAGTGCGCGCGCATATATATAAAGGTCATGTGATCACTTTTTCGCTCTCATCGAAATCTAAGTGAATCTAACATTGACATGCTTGCAGAGTTTTGCGCAGACGAAGAGTGGGTGCTCTGCGTTATCCACCGGGGAATCGCAGTAGCAACACGTCTCCTCGTCTCTCTTTTTAAAGCGCCTCAGGTACGGGTTAAAACAGCCATGGCCCGAGATCGCTTGCGCCAAGTAAAAGCCGACTTCCCCGTGCTTTCTGTTCAGCCAGGTGGCGAGCTCCGGGATCAGGCGGTAGGTCCATCTCCCTGTCTGCTCACCATGCCATCTCATCTGTCATTTCTCGACGAGTCTGCGCCTTCCATCCTTGCGGATGGGATCCTTCGCGCGAGCGATTTCCTGCAGGTCGGCGCAGGTAAGCTCCTTGCGAAGCTGAAAGGTTTCCTGCCTTTCTTCCGCCAATAAATCTATTGGCGGGACGCTCGCCAGGACCAGCACAGCGGTCGTCGACATAGTTCTATAAGCCGAAACTATTCTCAGCGCGACAAGTCTCTGCGCCCAGAACAGCTTCTTCTGGATAGCATGGCTTTACAAGGCATTGGCCCAGACCGGAGCTGCATAAAGCAGCTTTGAATGGACCACGCTCGCCACCGATCTTTTTTTCGCTTCCCTGGGTCCACCAATGTTTGGCATAAGCTGGGCCAAGATCGCTCCACATTGGATGGCTTTGGCAGCTGCGATCTTTAGGTGTTCGCCAAAGCTAAGCCTACGATCCAGCTGCACCCCCAGGTACTTAATGCTTGTTTTCCACTCGACTTCATGCTATCCGAGAACGATCCTCGGATATTGGAAGGATCTCCTGTCCGTGACGAGCAAAGCCTCGGTTTTCTCAGGGGCCATTTTAAGGCCTCTGCCATCCAACCAGCGCTTTGCTCGCCACAGACTTTCATTGATCCTCAGCTCTAGGATTCTGACGTCGTCAGCGGTGCACACGACAAGTGCGTCATCCGCGAAGCCGACGATGCTCGTTCCAGCAGGCAGGTCCATGCGCAGAAAGTCATCGTACATGATGTTCCAAACGAGTGGACTCACCCGCGAAGCTTGAGGAGCGACACATGTCATCTCTTCTTTGAGAGTCCATTTGTCGCCCTCGTATATCACCCACCTGTCGCTCAGATAGTCATCCATCATTCGCAACAGGTAGTCTGGAACCTTTTTACGCATCATTGCCTCGAAGCAGATGTCCCATCTCGCGGTATTGAACGCATTGCGTATGTCAATGCTAATCAACGCACAGAATCCCTTACGCTTACCAGTTCCTTTTCTTGCATTTGTGGCGATGTTAACCACAGCTTGGGTGGCGTCCAATTTCCTGAATCCGAACTGGTTTTCCGAGAGCCCGTTCTCCCCGACCAAGAGAGCCTGAAGCCGTTGTAGAATCAACTCCTCCAGAAGCTTCCCCATCGTATCCAATAAGCATATTGGTCTATACGACGAGGCAACCCCTAGAGGTTTGTTGCCCTTCCTCAGCAGGACCAACCTCTGCTCCTTCCAATCTGCGAAGAACTTCCCATCCCGAAGACAGGAGTTAAAGGCTTCCAGGAGGATCTCCGGGTATGCCGGACCACTGTTGTTCTAGTGTAAATTCGATGCACCGGTGGTCACTCATGGTTATTACCTCGAGGACCGACCAGTCGCTTATCCTTGAGGCGAAGTGAGGTGCAGCAATTGTGATATCAATTATTGACCCCCCGCTCCTCGTCTGAACCTAAATTCCCCGCCCTGATTCAAGACGATCAGTTCGTTCCTAGCGACCATCTCGCCAACCAAGATTCCCCTCCTATCTAGGCGGGCCTCACCCCACTCGGGCGATTTACTGTTGAAGTCACCACCTATGAGGGATCGCCCGATGACCTCACGGAGGCTTTCCTCAAGGAGGAGGATCTGGGTCTCAAAGACATCGAAGGGATCGCCGGGGGAGAAGTAGCAGCTGTACACATGCACACCCGCCACCTCCACCTAGACAAACCCCGCGTCGGTCTCCAGGAAGTCCCCGACGCCCAAATCAGGGTTACAAACAAGGATGCCGGCCCTCCTTGATGCATCCTGATATCAAGCAGAGTTATCGGACCACTTGTACTGCTCACTAATGAGCAGCACATCAGCTCCCCTCTCCCTGGCAGTCTGCATCAGGAGGTCCTGGGCATCCTTCCCCCTTCCGAGGTTGAGCTGCAGGGCCTTCAATTTCTGCCTCTCAACCTCCGAAGCTCTTCCCGGAAGACCGGGCAGGAGCCGCTCCCTGACACATGGGCGACATCTTTGTCGCCCCTGTCGGCGCATGACAGGCACCTTGGTGGCGCCTTACAAGTCCTTGCCAAGTGTCCCGTGGCGCCGCATCTCCAACAGGCGTTTTTCCTGTCGGGGTTGCTGCAGCCCCGGGACCCGTGGCCGTACCCAAGGCACCTGAAGCAGCGGGCGACTTCCACAACCTCCTCTTTGTCAACGGTCTCGTCGAGGTCCCTAATTTCGAGGGACCTCGTCGAGACCAGGGCTGAAATTTGCGCCTTTTCCCCGACCGCCAGGTCGAGCTCCTTTCGGAAGGCCGAAACGTCTCCCCCCTTTTTGAGGACCAGAAGGACTTCTTCCTTCCTGGTCCTCCGGATAGACAGGACCTCAAGTCCTGCCTTCCGGGGGTCGACCTTCGCCTTCATTTCCCTCAAGATGTCGGCGTAGGACTGGCCTTCCTTCGCCGACACCTTGATGGCGTCGCCCGACCTGGCGGGCGTGGATCGCTTCGACTTAGGAGTGGCGATGGTCCCCTGCGCTTTTTGGGCAGGGTCCTCCGCCCTTTTCTCCTTTTTTTTTTCTTTTTTCTTTTTTTTTCTTTTTTTTGTGACCACATGCCAGTCCCCTTCTTTATTGGGGGCTGACTCGTGGCCACCTCGGCATAAGAGGGCGCAGACCTTTTTTCGCCCTTCGCCTGATTTTTTGGGGTATCTCGCAGAGACGCCGAACGTGGTCTCTGGAAGATCCCCAATTTCTTCATAGCGGGGTGAGATTCTATTTCCTTCTGGAATTTCACCCCGCTCTCCAGGAGGCACTTGTGGGTGTTGAGCATACCGCTCAACACCTCAGTTGCCTCGTTCACCAAGTATTTAACGAAGCCAGGGTTATTCCTCAGCATGCCCTGTTGTATAACGCTGAGGGCCCTGGCTAACTTTTCCATTTTTTCATTTTTCTCCTTCAGGAGCTGAAGGACGTCTTGCCATCCCTCAGCTCCTGTAGGAGTGTGTGAGTGCGCATCTGGCGCCTTCACCTCTCCATCTCCTTTATTTTTATCTGGATTCATATTTATTTTCCTCGTGTCTTAAGACGGTTCGCCCATCATGGGAGCCCTACCGCAGTAGGGCTACTATCCCCGCCTGTATAGATCCCTAGTTATATGCGCCGAAACCGAGAAGCGGCTTATCGGAAGGTCAATCCTATCGGCACATTAAATGAAGCTAGCAAAAAGGTTACGGGATAGGCCCGCGCCATAATGATGCTAAAGGTTTAACGTCACCCCTATCGAGCGAGTGGTGCCGTGTCCGCCCCGACACCTGACCCGAACTTCAGGCTAGACGGTGTGCGATTTATCCTACGCAGCGTCGGATATAAGGAAATACTGACCAGGAAATCCTTCATTCCTGCGCCTGGACGTCCATGATTTCAACCCCGACATTGGCTCCAGACAGTAGGATCGTGAGCGGTTTTCCCAGATTAACATGTGGTTTCACGGGATCTTTGCCCTTCGCGGTCGAACACCGGAGGGACTTACGGTTACCCATATTACTTCCACAGAGGTGAGGTACTGACATCGCGTCCTACCCTGGTCGAGAGGCTACTACTCCTCCCTTGGCTAGTCTATCGGGAATATCCACCAGGCGCCGGCCGCAGCCCCATTCACTCAGCATCCCATTCATTCTGGTGTGTGTGGGTGTCGGTATCATGCATGTGATTGTGGTATGACCGCAAGAGCGCACGCGGGAAGTTCAGCGTCATCGCCGCATACGCATTTGGGGCGATACCCCGATTAAGGGGCCCCCCGCATTCACTCCGTGTTCGTTCATTCGGCATCAAGAGACCTGTTCAAGGTCCCCTGATGCTTTCGCTCCACACCGCGTCCTCACGCGCCTGGAAGTCGCAGAACAACCGTCGTGGCACGTGCGCCCGGCAGGCCCATCACTAGGGAAAAACCCGTCTATAGGGCTCCCTTGGCGGCCATCCTGACGGCGACAGCCCTACTGCTGGCAGAGTCCTTGAGGCTACTACCGTTGGTGGACTGCAGGACGCGTCTGCTCCGTGCTTGGACTCATGCGTTCACCTCGGCGAGACCCTGCCCGCCCACAGAACGCTCTCTCAGTTGTTAGGTGTGTTGTGTTTAGTGTCGCTGTAATGTGTTGTGTCATGTTGCTGCCTGTGTGCCCCCTGCTCCTTTCTCATCCGGGCTTGGGACCGGCAATGGCGGAGTTAGTGTTAAGGTTAAGTTTCTAACAAGAACATTTAATTAATTTTGGACATGCCAGATAATGAAAATTTGGTTCAAATATCTACATTACTTTTACAGAAAAGCACATAATAAAATATAATTTGACTTGTTTCTAAAAACTGAATATGTAGTTATTTTATAACCTTTAAAATAATTTTTTGAGTATCTTAGACATTGAGCTGTAACATCTATAACTTACCATTTCAGTGTACCTGATATTGATGTTAAATATCTGAGATATTCAACTCTAGTACCTCAGAGATTCAAGTTTACTAACGAGGATATTCAGAAGTTTAGTATCTTGAATATTCATTCTTAATATCTGAGATAATCAAGCTCAATATCTGAGATACTGGTGCACGGAGAGAAGAGAACGCAGCTGTCATGTGCGCGGGACAAAGCAGAGCTGTGTTCTTACGAAAATGTACGATTGGACACAGCTCAGCTATGTCCTCGCATAGCCAGAATGTGTGAGCGCACATCTCTGCTTCGCGCTGGGCACACGCCGTTCGGACGAAGCAGAGCTGTGTGCGAACAAATGAAGGCTTCGTCTAAACACAGCTCCACTGTGCCCTCGCACTCCTGTGCTTCGTGCTAAACACATTGTGCGTGTGCGCCACGTTTGTGTATATGTAATGCAGTGATTATAATTTGATTATTTATAAGGTCAAAAAATTGCCGTGTCTCATTGACGTGGATGAAATCGACGCGGAATTTAAAGGTGCGTATAACGATCATTCAAAATACAAAATTTCTGCAATTAATACGTCAATACTAAACCACTGATAAAAGTTTTTGTTTCTACGTATTTATAGTCGATTGTAAATAAAAAGATCTGTACGTTATAGGCCGAAGTTAAATTTGTTCTTTGCTTCGAATCCAAAAATAATTAGGTCAATATAATAATTTGTTGCCGCAGAGGAACATATAACCGCAAAATTTTTTTCATTTCAGAACGGAACATTTTTGGATAATCAAGTTTTAAGGTAGTTACCACCCACGAAAATTAGACCTCAGGCAGAAATAGATAATTTTGCTTTAATAGCAATATTATTACTAAAGGGCTATTTTGGAAGAGAAAAGATTAATTTCCATGAAAAAAATTTGAAATACAGAAAAATAATTTTATTAATAAATTTTATTTTTTACCCAATTTTTTTTCTTATCGCTTTTTACCAAATTCTAAAAAAATATGCGATTTTAATAAATTACGAATAACTCTTTCAAAAAAGGATTTCCTACAACTTAACCATTTCCAATTTTCAAAAATGAATAAATTATTATCAAATTTAGCAATTTGTTTATAAAAATTTCGTTTTGGAAAATGTTTTTTTAATGGTTTCAGCCATTAATGAATTTATATTTAAAAATCAGAAACGTTGAAGTTGTGGGAAATCTTTTCTCTGAAAAAATGATTCATGATTTATTAGAATCGCATAATTTTTTATAGTCGATTTTAAATAAAAAGATCTTTACGTTATAGGCCGAAGTTAAATTTGTTCTTTGCTTCGAATCGAAAAATAATTAGGTCAATGTAATAATTTGTTACCGCAGAGGAACGTATAGCTCAAAATTTTTTTCATTACAGAACGGAAAATTTTTGGGCAATCAAGTTTTAATTAAAAATACTCAGATTTTAATAAAAACCATCACATACAACATTTTTGATTTTATACTTTTATATGTTGCCTGTATTTCATATAGAAATGTATCTCTGTCGTGTCAAACGCAACTAAATCTTTGTTGCTCTTTATTCGCTTTTTTACATATTTTCATTTTAACATTGAAATTATAAATCAATTATGATATCAGAGTTTAATAATTCTCAAATTATAAAAATTGGTTCGATAAATATCAAACTTTTATGCAGGTAAGTGCCGATCAATGCATTACATTTACACAAACGTGGCGCAAACACACGATGTGTTTAGCACGAAGCAGAGGAGTGCGAGGGCACAGTGGAGCTGTGTTTAGACGAAGCCTTCATCTGTTCGCACACAGCTCTGCTTCGTCCGAACGGCGTGTGCCCAGCGCGAAGCAGAGATGTGCGCTCACACATTCTGGCTATGCGAGGACATAGCTGAGCTGTGTCCAATCGTACATTTTCGTAAGAACACAGCTCTGCTTTGTCCCGCGCACATGACAGCTGCGTTCTCTTCTCTCCGTGTGGTTAATATCTTTTTTTCAATATCTGCAGGCATTGAAGTAGAATATTTAAATGTTTGTCACATAGTTGAATGCTACTGACATTGTGCCTCAATATCTAGATATTATGGGTCAATATCCATTTTTCTCCGTGTGGTGAACGAAGCATATAAGAAGGTTTGCAGGATGGAAATAGCTACAAATGGATTTGCCAGCACTGGAATACTTCCGTTCAATCCGAAGATCTTCATGGATGCTGAATTTGCACCTTCCTTGACCACGGATCTACCTCGGAATAATGCTCAGGAAATCGGTGCACCTACTGCTTCTTGTTCCAATCAACGACATGAACTCGTTGAATTGGAAGATGGTGGACAAAATTTGGCAGAGGAAACTTCATGTCAAGAAAATCAATTTGTCTGACATCTTCAACAACTGATGCCGCTTCCTGACTATACACAGCGCAGAATTATTTCACGAAAACGGAGAAGCCAGTATTCTAAAATTCTGACTAGTGACGAATTCTATCAAGCTTTATCGCATAAGACTCAAGATAAAAAAGATCAAATTGAACAAAAAGAGCAGAAAAAGAAGGAAAAAGCGGAGAAAAAGAAAGCCACTGAAATGAAAAAGAACGAAAATGTGCTTAAACGAATTCAAAAAAAGAAGAGAAAGAAAAGAGGATGAAAGAAGCAAGCGAGGCAAAGGAAGAAAAAAGGAAAGCAAAAGAAAAGAAGAGAATTGAAAATGAATCTAAGAAAGAGAATTTAAAAAACAAGAAAAGTTAAAAGGGGGAAAATGAGAGAAAGAAGCCAAAAAAGTAATTTTCTTCTGATTGAGGTTTTGGTTAATTTTGGCTAATTGGCTATGAATTAATTAAGCTTATGTTTATATATGTCATAAAATGTTATAATATTCTATTATTCATGACAAAATTTTTTTCTATAAGTTCTAATTTATAAAATTTCGAAATTTCGATTTTTAAAAATACGTTTCCCGTTATTCTTCTATGATAAAATGTCCAAATATTTCGGTTTTTTCGATAGCTGGGGCTACCCGACACTATTTTGTACTACCCTATTTTAAATCTCACTTCAATCGCTTTGTTTTCTTCTAAAATATGTTCATTTTCTATATTTCTCTTTGTATGTTGTTGGTAGGAGTACTGGCATTATAACTAACCTTCTAAATTTCAATTTGGAACTCTATAAGCCAAGTTATTATCAAAAAAGCTTAAGTGGCCGGTACTACCCGACTCTCCCCTATCATTTCCTTATACTTTAATAAAAAAAATGATATTAGTCACAAACAATTTATTGTTACATTTACAGATTATAATACTCATATAATATATAAAGATTTTAGCGTTTTAGGCAAAAATAATCAAACTTTGTAATTTATAATGAAATAGATAAGAATCCAGAAATTATGCTTTGCGTTCCGTAATAATCGATCGTCGCGCTACGCGCTCCGGAATAATAGCAAGTTCAATGTTTAACATTCGACAAATTGAAGTTAGAATTTGTTTTGAGCGCTATAAATATAAATATATATTTTTTCAATCATAGTTTATTTACTGATAACAATATTATCAAGAAGAAATAACAATACTTATAATATATCAAAATGATCTTGGCAGCAAAACATGTTACTAGTTTCTGGCTTATCTCGGCGTTGTGCACTTTCAAACCATTTATTTCAAACAATCGGATTTACTGGAATCGGAAAAAAAATTTTGTCGGGTGTCTTAGATGTTGAAGAAAGGGAGGGAGAGTTTGCTGTGAGAGTGAGGAGGATGGATGATACCGGCCCAGCCCTCGAGTACATGAAAATCTGAGTACTGCGCTAGGAAAGGAGTCCTAATTGCCAAAATCTATGTAGAGAAAACGCGTCCCCCCTCTACTATGATTTTCTCCTCAATTTCCCTCATTATAAAAGTCCTAGCTCAGCGCGTCTGAATTCGAAGCTTTGTACAACTACTCCCGCGACCCCTAGAGGACTCAGAATCTAGATGCCGACCGACATGGCGGTCGCCGATCAAGCAATGCTGGCCAAACACGCACTGCCTGGCAAGCCAGGTTAGGGTTTTTTTCCCCATTCCACGTCCCCCACCGAGATCGTATTGTAACAAGTGTCAAAGCTTGGAGCTTTAAAAATTAAAAGGTGAAATTTGTCTGGAGAAATTGAAGTACAGGACTCTCCTAGGACGAGGCTAGGCATATGTGTAAAAATCAAAAACTCCCTTTCTCGAACCAATACACCGCTCGCGATACCGCCTTTTAGCTTTAAACTTCACAGGCGCTTGGTTTCGGCTTATAGTCGCGTTCGACTCCTTCGACATTCGTTCGCCTGGAACCCACCCCCACGGCCACACGCCTGTTAGATTTAACCGACCAGCTGCGCCAGCCAGAAAAAATGTCCCACCCCTCACTGATGCGGCAGCCCAGTCCGCCCAGGACAAGCGATTTCATGTAGGTACTTGTCGACAAAGTTCGGTATGCTGAGATAATTCTTAATGCCATACCTCTCTGTGCTGCGAACAGTCTTCTCTGCACAGTATGGTTTTGTAGGGCCCTAGACCTGATCGGAGCTGCATAAAGAAACTTCGAATGCACCACGCTCGCCATCAGTCTTCTCTTTGCTTCCCTGGGTCCACCAATGTTGGTCATGAGCCGAGCCAAGCTTGCTCCACATTGGATGGCCTTGGCAGTTGCAATCTGAAGGTGTTTGTCTTAGCTAAGCCTTCGATCCAACTGCACCTTTAGGTACTTGATGCTTGTTTTACACTCAACCTCATGTTCTCCGAGAACGATCCTTGGGTACGGAAAGGATCTCCTTCCGTGACCAGCAAAGCCTCGGTCTTTTCAGGGCCCATTTTGAGACCTCTGCTATCCACCCAACGCTCTGCCTGCCATAGACTTTCATTGATCCTCAGCTCAAGGATTCTGACGCCTTAAGCGGCACACACGACCAGTGCGTCATCCGGGAAGCCGATGACGTTCGTTCCAGCAGATAGGTGCCATGATTTGTTCTGTCGCTTCAAAGACGGTGATTTCGATGTTAACGACCGTCCGCGTGAAGGAAGGCCAAAAACTTTTGAAGACGCTGAATTGGAGGCATTGCTCGATAAGGATCCGTGCCGAACGCAAGAAGAGCTTGCTTCAGCATTAGGAGTTACCCGACAAGCCATTTTCAAGCGGTTGCATGCGTTGGGAATGATTCAAAAACAAGGAACTTGGGTTCCTTATGATTTCAAGCCAAGGGACGTTGAGCGTCGTTTTTTCGCCTGAAAACAACTGCTTTAGCGGCAAAAAAAGGAAGGGTTTTTTCATCGCATCGTGACGGGTGATGAAAAATGAATTCATTACAGCAGCTCAAGGAGAAGAAAGTCATGGGGACTGCCGGTTCATGCTTCTACGTCGTCGGCTCGGCCTAATATTCGCGCCGCGATGGTTATGCCGTGTATTTGGTGGGAACAGGTCGGTATTATTTCTTATGGGCTGGACATATTGGTCCATAGTATGAGGCACTTGATGCATACTTGACTGACTCCAACACTGCTGAACTCAACCGAACGCGCTCCGAAACCGATACCGGGCTCCACCAATCGCGTGACACCACTTCCTCCCCCTCTCCTTTTAACAACCGACCGACCGATACACCCAAACCCGAGGGCAGGGCGCGAACTCAGATACTGCTGGGAGCGCCTTCCCCTATGATGACCCCAACTTGACCCCGAGTAAACGGACCATACGTACCCGAAGCAGAAGGGACAGAGGTGGTTACGAGCACTACCCGGAAGCCCGTGCTCCGGACAAATTGTAAACCGCCGCGCAAAATAACGGCCATAACCATTCTTCTTTATTTTTATTCCAGAAACATAAACGAATCCAATAGGCCAGTGCCCACCTTACCTCACACTTCCATCTCCGCTTTCACGCTTCCACTTTTGTACATTCACGCACACGCACACGCGCACGCACACGTACACGCACACGTACACGCACACACACACACACACACACACACACACACACACACACACCCTTGCTTACACGGACACCTGCTCACAAATCATTTAGCTTATATCCACTCTCTCACACACACACACACTTCCGTCTTAATCTATCTTTTTGTATTTACCTGTAATTTCTTTATATCATTTATAATAAACGTATTTTCATAATGTATACGACCGTTCAAACGATATTATTTCATCACCCACTCCCCCACTCCTACCGAACCCTGGCTGACTGAAGCGTCTGGTAACCAGGGGGAAAGTAGGGATGTTATAATTTTGTAGCGGCGGTATGAAATTGTTAAAAAATTCATTGACGATTTCAGTATCACGGAATTTCGATGACTAAGATTACCGAGTTTAACCCTTAAAGGGCCAAAATGGCATAAACGATGCACCGGTCTTTGAGGCCGTGTAACTTATGCTATTCGCGACTGAAAAAATTGAGAGGGACATATTTGTGAAGTTCAAGACGTGCCCTTTCCGATGGTAAATACGAAATTGATCTAAAAAACTATTAATTATAAAAATATTCAGTTTAAACAAAAAAAGCGCGATTTTTTCGATCTTTTTTTTTTTGAAAGCGAGTTTTGAAAGGTTTCCCGGTCTGTCAACGACCTGGAACATTTATAACCGGTGGAATAAATGTCAGAACTTTAAGAAGGTGTGGTTCGGAGATTAATTTTTCACTTTTGTCTTTACAAAATGGAGCCCGAATTACAAAATTTTCACGAATAAATTCAGGATTTTTTTTGTCAGAAGATACGAACAAACCAAGGAAATTACTAAGAATGAAAAGTTCTTAGAATCACTCCAAGAATACGTCTGAATTTTTTCAAAACGTTTCGAGCAACTTTTCAATTTTGGAAATAGCAAAATTTTTTTAAAATAAAAAAATGCTCAAATCAACCCGAAAAAATTTGTTTGTATTCTTTGACCAATTTTAAGAACTTTTTATTCTTGGTAATTTTCGCTATAAGTCTATTGCTTTCAAGAAAAAAATTCTCAATACTGCGGTACTTTCGAGGTTATTGAGAATTTTTTTCTTGAAAGCAATAGACTTATAGCGAAAATTACCAAGAATAAAAAGTTCTTAAAATTGGTCAGAGAATACATACAAATTTTCGGGTTGATTTGAGCAATTTTTTTATTTTGCAAAAATTATGCTATTTCCAAAATTGAAAAGTTGCTTGAAATGTTTTGAAAAAATTCAGACGTATTCTTTGAGTGATTCTAAGAACTTTTCATTGGTGGTAATTTTCTCGCTTTGTTTATATTTTCAGACAAAAAAAATCCTGAATTTATTCGGGAAAATTTTGTAATTCGGGCGCCATTTTGTAAAGACTAAAGTGAAAAATTAATCTCTGAACCACACCTTCTTAAAGTTCAGACATTTATTCCACCGGTTATAAATGTTCCAGGTCGTTGACAGACCGGGAAACCTTTCAAAACTCGCTTTCAAAAAAAAAAAGATCGAAAAAATCGTGCTTTTCTTTTTTAAACTGAATATTTTTATAATTAATAGTTTTTTAGATCAATTTCGTATTTACCATCGGAAAGGGCACGTCTTGAACTTCACAAATATGTCCCTCTCAATTTTTTCAGTCGCTAATAGCATAAGTTACACGGCCTCAAAGACCGGTGTATCGTTTATGCCACTTTGGCCCTTTAAGGGTTAAGATACAAATTCATGGATACGTCCGAGATTCAAAATCACGAATCTGTGATTTTGTTTCACTACAGTCGCGAGATATAGAATCACCGAAAAGTTCCGTAATCTATTAGAATCAAATTAATAACTTCCAATGCACGCTTTCATGCTCTACTCTACATATCTGAATTTTACTGAACTGTGATTCATTCTTTAACATTTAATACATCACAAATAATCACAGTTTATACTAAATAATAATCAACAGGACTGATATCGACCCTTAGTTTTAATATTCAAATATTGTTGATGTTCTTAGTTGGCTTTAGGGTTCAGACCGAGACTCTCTAAAGTAAAAAACCGCACCCTCCACTTTACTTTAGAAATCCTTTTCCAAGTCTGTTTCCAATTGCAACTCAGTTTTGATGAATAAATCCGTAGTGACAGGAGTGCTTGTACAAAAATTATGTATTTTCGACGAAAGAAATGAAGAAAAAAAGGAAATTTGGTTATTGTGCCACTTTGATTATGATTTTTTCACCAACGTTTTATCCGGTTACTTAACAAAATAGCAGGTCAGTTTTTGTTTAGTAATATTTTATTGTGATGAGTTCGCAGTTTTTAGACTTTTTATTCAATAAATATTCTTGTTACCTTCTACAATGTTACCAATTTTATAGTTTATTTTACAGTTTTCACACGTGCAATTCTTTTATATCATTTTTTTACCAAAATTTGTATCCGTCACACGTGCAAATTTTTTAACTTTCTTCCTTTGTATTTTTATGGGGAAAAAAAATTTTGCACAGTTTTTATTTGTCAAATTTAGTCATTTAGAGCAATTTTATTGTTTCACATGTGCAATTCATTTATATCGTTTTATCACAAAGTTTATCCGTCGCACCTGCAATTTTTTAAGTCTCTTCCCTTTGAATTTTTATAGAAAAGTTATTTGTACAGGTTTTATTTTTTGTAAATTTAGTTATTTGGACCAATTTTATAGTTTCACACGTGCAATTCTTTTGTTTCATTTTTTCCACAATGTTTATCCGTCACACGTGCAATTTTCTAAGTTTCTTTCTTTTGTATTTTTACAGAAAAAAATTTTTGTACAATTTTTATCTTTTGTAAATTTAATTTAGATCAATTTTATACTTTCACATGTATAATTGATTTATTTCGTTTTTACCATAATGTTTATCCTTGATACGTGCTATTTTTTAAGTTACTCCTTTCAGTATTCTTACAGGAAACATTTTTGTACAGGTTTTATTTTATTTTTTGTAAATTTAGTTATTTAGACTAATTGTATAGTTTTACATGTGCAATTCTTTTATATCATTTTTTACCACAATGTTTATACGTCACACGGGCAATTTTTTAAGTTCCTTTCTTTGTATTTTTATAGAAATAAATTCTCACTGATGAGGACTCCAATCTGAGTCGAAACGTTTAAAAATATGGAACTCTGAGTTACATTTTTTCTGTTTTTTAAATGTCATTTCTTTTAATTGTGTCTACACATGTGTGGAAGAACAGTTAGCTAAATGATTGATGCGTAGTTAGTAGTGAACATATGACAATTAAACTGGCTTAGAAATGTTGAGAAATAAAATAAGCGATAGAAATATAGATACATATTTTATATTTTCATGAAAGGAAGTGCTTTTCTGTACTTCTTCCTAGTATCCAAAATTAAATTACAATTTTACCTTACATACTATTACATCTTATTATATGACTAATAATATTTTATCCTTCTAAGAAACGTCTCTAAATCTAATTCACTTGAAAATTGATTAAAGTTGAAATCACTGATGAACTTTTTACAATTCAGTCACTCAGTTCCCATTAATGTACAGGAAAAATGAATGATTGCATTGTAAAAGTACCTCATTGATTTTTATTCAAGAAAAATTCGACTGATTTAGATTTATAATCTAATAAAAGATAAAAAGAGATTATTTTAAAATCATTTTAAAATATTTTATTGATTATCAATACAATTGAATTTAAAAATCACCGATATTCAAAGATTTGTTACTGACGTTATCCGATGATTGCTATCGTATAATGTCATACGTGTGATTCACTAATGTGAATATATAGGCGGTAAAAATGAGCCGCTTAAAATGTATGTTATTGTCGCAGGTTCTTGGACATAGAGTTTTACAAGACGCAATTGCCGAAAATTCCAGTGACTTTTTATTAAATATCTGAAGAAGTTCATTAAATGGTAGAAGAAAATTCAACTCTATTCAATAAAAGTCACTTATATTTTCTGCAACTGCGTCTTATAAAACTTTATGTCCAAGAGTCTTCGACAGTAACTTAAATTTTAATCGACTAATTTTATCCGTCTGAAACAGTAATTTCTAGTTATGTATTTTGGTATAGGTTATTTATATTTATGGCCAAATGCAAAATGCTGAATCTTGTATATATGTATGTACATAGCCATTCTACACATATGAATTTCTGCTTTAGGGATATTTTCTCTTTATACAAATCTTTGAAGGCTTTAGAAAAAATTTATTTATCATATTTTTACAGTAATTATGAAAATTACCTTTTTGCCAGTACTGTGAGCACTTTATATGTTATATAATAATAATTTACATTAAAATACGAGCAATATAAAATTACAAAGATATTTCATCACTTACATAACTACAATAAGTCTAGCTCGCGCAAATCGAACTTTATGTTTGGTTTAATATTACATTGCTTAACAAATTTGAAATTCTTCTTAACAACTTTTTAAAATCATCGCATCTGAAGAAATTGAGGTACGTTTATTTTTAATATCAAATTAAGCATTAAGGGTATCTACTTGACTCTTTGGGATTTCATTTTCCAAATCTTCGACGGTTTCCACGCTGCGAGAATTATTTTTGTTTTCGTCTTCTATTTTAGGTGTAGATGTAGGTACTGGATTGTCACCAGAGGTTGTATTAGCTGTGTCGTTTTGGGGTTTAACATCGATGATTCGTACGCGGATAATTGATCCATTATTGTCGTCACCGTCCGAGTAGGTCGTATCGTTGATGGTCACGACGTGACCTTCAATGATCTGGAATAAAAAAAAGGATGAAATTTTTTAAGGGGATTAAGAGCATAAAGTTGATGGGTCTCGAAAATTTTCAAAAGATGGAATGTGGTGTCTTGAATATTCTAACGAATTAAGCTCTACAATGAATAATGCGAAGAAGACGCTTCACAAATGTCAATTGCTCTGTTTCTTTTATTATTATTTCATCTTCATATATATATATATATATCTTCATAGTCCGAGATCCCACTGCAAAGTACCTTCACCGAAATGTTAATAGAACAAAACGCGTCGAAACTAGTGCATTATATACGTCCTAACATGAAATGGCTAGGTTGTCTAGGCATAGCCGGGTCCTTATGTTAATAATTATTTATTGAAAATCCTAATTATGGGAGTTAACTACAAATAAGATTAATAAGATAAACATAGTAACAATTGAAAGTTGACGACTAGACAAGCGAAAAATTGTAGGGTTGTCAACCCCCAGGTGGGTCTAAACATGGGTTGTTTAAACATTTATACATATTTTTTGGCGTGCAACTTCACCGACTATTTAATAGAATAATAAATACTTGAATCGAAAGCTTACGATATGCGCTTCAAGAAAATATGCGTAATTCCGGGTCCAAATTGAGACAACCCTACGCGAAAACTTTTCATTTTGCGCGCGCGATATAAAGGAATGGAGCATCACTGCAACTACAAGTTGAGATTCGAAAACCTGTATTAACTTGACTTGTTCTTCCCCCCTTGTACTCAAATCTGTAATAGTGAACATTTCACTACTTGAATTAGTGAAAATTATTTCACTATTGAAATAGTAGAATTAGTTTTACCACTATTTGAATTACTGAAATCCACTGTTTGAAATAGTGAGATGGACTTTTTGAATTAGTGAAACCCACTATTCTAATTAGTAAAATCCACTATTTCAAATAGTATATTTTGCTATTTTTAAAATGACCTATTTTCATTCAATTATTATTAATAATTATTATTATTAATTATTATTATATTATTAATAATTAATTATTATTATCACTATTAAAAATAGTGAAATTCATTATTTAAAAGTAGTACTTATGTGTATAGTGTTTGACTAGATTTTTTTGAAATTTGGTAATAACGTTCCTTTAATGTCGAAAATCCCGCACGCAGAGAAAAGATCAGTAAAATTTACATGAAGTTCGGTAGTTATTTGGACAACATGACTTTTCAGTAAATTTTACCAGAAGTTGAGTTCAATTAACAGATTTTCTGTACGTTCCACTCAGTGTTCAGTAAAATCTACTGAATACGAAAAAATCCGAGTTAAGTTGATTGTACTGTACGCTAAGTGAATTGTCGATGTC
>JAPYXD010000187.1:0-23965 GCA_030998225.1 Diplolepis rosae
ATCCTATTTTGAAAAAAGTGCTCAGTGTTTAATACAACCCGGCAGTTGTTCGTTGATTTTATATTTTATTTCATTCTTATTTGTGAATAGCGTGCTAAGTGCTTAATACAACCAGGCAGTTATTCTTGATTTTATATTTTATTCCTATCTTATTTTGAATATCGTGCTGTGTGCTTAATACAACCAGGCAGTTATTATTTAATATTATATTTTATTCCTATCTTATTTTGAATAACGTGCGGAGTGGTTAATAAAACCCGGCAGTTATATTTGATTTTACTTCAATTTTGTTTTGAATAAAGTGCTGAGTGTTTAATACAACCAGGCAGTTATTCTTGACTTTACTTCAATTTTGTTTTGAATAACGTGCTGAGTGTTTAATACAACCAGGCAGTTATTCTTGATTTTACTTCAATTTTGTTTTGAATAACGTGCTGAGTGTTTAATACAACCAGGCAGTTATTCTTGATTTTACTTCAATTTTGTTTTGAATAACGTGATGAGTGTTTAATACAACCAGTCAGTTATTCTTGATTTTATATTTTATTCCTATCCTATTTTGAATAGCGTGCTAAGTGTTTAATACAACCCGGCAGTTGTTCGTTGATTTTATATTTTATTTCATTCTTATTTGTGAATAGCGTGCTCAGTGCTTGATACAACAAGGCAGTTATTCTTGATTTTATATTTTATTCCTATCTTATTTTGAATAACGTGCTGAGTGTTTAATACAACCAGGCAGTTATTCTTGATTTTATATTTTATTCCTTACCTATTTTGAATAACGTGCTGAGTGTTTAATACAACCAGGCAGTTATTCTTGATTTTTTATTATATTCCTATTATATTTTGAATAACGTGTTGGGGGCTTAATACAACCAGGAAGTTATTCTTGATTTCATATTTTATTCCTACCTCATTATGAATAACGGGCGGAGTGTTTAATACAACCCGGCGGTTGTTCGTTGATTTTATATTTTATTTCATTCTTATTTGTGAATAGCGTGCTAAGTGCTTAATACAACCAGGCAGTTATTCTTGATTTTATATTTTATTCCTTACCTATTTTGAATAACGTGCTGAGTGTTTAATACAACCAGGCAGTTATTCTTGATTTTTTATTATATTCCTATTATATTTTGAATAACGTGTTGGGGGCTTAATACAACCAGGAAGTTATTCTTTATTTCATATTTTATTCCTACCTCATTATGAATAACGGGCGGAGTGTTTAAAACAACCCGGCAGTAGTTCGTTGATTTTATATTTTATTCCTATCTTATTTTGAATATCGTGCTGTGTGCTTAATACAACCAGACAGTTATTCTTTTATATTATATTTTATTCCATTCCTATTTTGAAAAACGTGCTCAGTGTTTAATACAACCCGGCAGTTATTCTTGATTTTATATTTTATTCCATTCCTATTTTGAAAAACGTGCTCAGTGTTTAATACAACCCGGCAGTTATTCTTGATTTTATATTTTATTCCTATCTTATTTTGAATATCGTGCTGTGTGCTTAATACAACCAGGCAGTTATTATTTTATATTATATTTTATTCCTATCCAATTTTGAATAACGTGATGAGTGTTTAATACAACCAGGCAGGTATTCTTGAATGTACTTCGATTTTGTTTTGAATAGCGTGCTAAGTGTTCAATACAACCAGGCAGTTATTCTTGATTTTATATTTTATTCCCATCTTATTTTGAATAACGTGCTGAGTGTTTAATACAACCAGGCAGTTATTCTTGATTTTATATTTTATTCCTTACCTATTTTGAATAACGTGCTGAGTGTTTAATACAACCAGGCAGTTATTCTTGATTTTTTATTATATTCCTGTTATATTTTGAATAACGTGTTGGGGGCTTAATACAACCAGGAAATTATTCTTGATTTCATATTTTATTCCTACCTCATTATGAATAACGTGCGGAGTGTTTAATACAACCCGGCAGTTGTTCGTTGATTTTATATTTTATTTCATTCTTATTTGTGAATAGCGTGCTAAGTGCTTAATACAACCAGGCAGTTATTCTTGATTTTATATTTTATTCCTATCTTATTTTGAATATCGTGCTGTGTGCTTAATACAACCAGGCAGTTATTATTTTATATTATATTTTATTCCTATCTTATTTTGAATAACGTGCGGAGTGGTTAATAAAACCCGGCAGTTATATTTGATTTTACTTCAATTTTGTTTTGAATAAAGTGCTCAGTGTTTAATACAACCAGGCAGTTATTCTTGATTTTACTTCAATTTTGTTTTGAATAACGTGCTGAGTGTTTAATACAACCAGGCAGTTATTCTTGATTTTACTTCAATTTTGTTTTGAATAACGTGCTGAGTGTTTAATACAACCAGTCAGTTATTCTTGATTTTATATTTTATTCCTATCCTATTTTGAATAGCGTGCTAAGTGTTTAATACAACCAGGCAGTTATTATTTTATATTATATTTTAATCCAATCCTATTTTGAAAAACGTGCTCAGTGTTTAATACAACCCGGCAGTTGTTCGTTGATTTTATATTTTATTTCATTCTTATTTGTGAATAGCGTGCTATGTGCTTAATACAACAAGGCAGTTATTCTTGATTTTATATTTTATTCCTATCCTATTTTTAATAACGTGCTGTGTGCTTAATACAACCAGGCAGTTATTCTTGATTTTACTTCAATTTTGTTTTGAATAACGTGCTGAGTGTTTAATACGACCAGGCAGTTATTCTTGATTTTATATTTTATTCCTATCTTATTTTGAATAACGTGCTGAGTGTTTAATACAACCAGGCTGTTATTCTTGATTTTACTTCAATTTCGTTTTGAATAACGTGCTGAGTGTTTAATACAACCAGGCACTTATTCTTGATTTTACTTCAATTTTGTTTTGAATAACGTGATGAGTGTTTAATACAACCAGGCAGTTATTATTTTATATTATATTTTATTCCAATCCTATTTTGAACAACGTGCTCAGTGTTTAATACAACCCGGCAGTTATTCTTGATTTTATATTTTATTTCATTCTTATTTGTGAATAGCGTGCTAAGTGCTTAATACAACAAGGCAGTTATTCTTGATTTTATATTTTATTCCTATCTTATTTTGAATAACGAGCTGAGTGTTTAATACAACCAGGCAGTTATTCTTGATTTTACATCAATTTTGTTTTGAATAACGTGCTCAGTGTTTAATACAACCCGGCAGTTATTCTTGATTTTATAATTTATTCCTATCGTATTTTGAATAACGTGCTGAGTGTTTAATACAACCAGGCTGTTATTCTTGATTTTACTTCAATTTTGTTTTGAATAACGTGCTGAGTGTTTAATACAACCAGGCAGTTATTCTTGATTTTACATCAATTTTTTTTTGAATAACTTGATGATTGTTTAATACAACCAGTCAGTTATTCTTGATTTTATATTTTATTCCTATCCTATTTTGAATAACGTGCTAAGTGTTTAATACAACCCGGCAGTTGTTCGTTGATTTTATATTTTATTTCATTCTTATTTGTGAATAGCGTGCTCAGTGCTTGATACAACAAGGCAGTTATTCTTGATTTTAAGTTTTATTCCTTACCTATTTTGAATAACGTGCTGAGTGTTTAATACAACCAGGCAGTTATTCTTGATTTTATATTTTATTCCTTACCTATTTTGAATAACGTGCTGAGTGTTTAATACAACCAGGCAGTTATTCTTGATTTTTTATTATATTCCTATTATATTTTGAATAGCGTGTTGGGGGCTTAATACAACCAGGAAGTTATTCTTGATTTCATATTTTATTCCTACCTCATTATGAATAACGGGCGGAGTGTTTAATACAACCCGGCGGTTGTTCGTTGATTTTATATTTTATTTCATTCTTATTTGTGAATAGCGTGCTTAGTGTTTAATACAACCAGGCAGTTATTCTTGATTTTATATTTTATTTATTACCTATTTTGAATAACGTTCTGAGTGTTTAATACAACCAGGCAGTTATTCTTGATTTTTATTATATTCCTAGTATATTTTGAATAACGTGTTGGGGGCTTAATACAACCAGGAAGTTATTCTTTATTTCATATTTTATTCCTACCTCATTATGAATAACGGGCGGAGTGTTTAAAACAACCCGGCAGTTGTTCGTTGATTTTATATTTTATTCCAATCTTATTTTGAATAACGTGCTGATTGTTTAATACAACCAGGCAGTTATTCTTGATTTCATATTTTATTCCTACCTCATTATGAATAACGGGCGGAGTGTTTAATACAACCCGGCGGTTGTTCGTTGATTTTATATTTTATTTCATTCTTATTTGTGAATAGCGTGCTAAGTGCTTAATACAACCAGGCAGTTATTCTTGATTTTATATTTTATTCCTATCTTATTTTAAATATCGTGCTGTGTGCTTAATACAACCAGGCAGTTATTATTTTATATTATATTTTATTCCTATCTTATTTTGAATAACGTGCGGAGTGGTTAATAAAACCCGGCAGTTTTATTTGATTTTACTTCAATTTTGTTTTGAATAAAGTGCTGAGTGTCTAATACAACAAGGCAGTTATTATTTTATATTATATTTTATTCCAATCCCATTTTGAATAACGTGATGAGTGTTTAATACAACCAGGCAGTTGTTCTTGGATTTTCCATTTTATTCTTATATTATTTTGAATAACTTGCTGTGTGCTTAATACGACCATGCAGTTATTCTTGATTTTGTATTTTATTCCTATTATATTTTGAATAACGTGCTGAGTGTTTAATACAACCCGGCAGTTGTTCGTTAATTTTATATTTTATTCCAATCTTATTTCTGCATAACGTGCTGAGTGTTTAATACAACCAGGCAGTTATATTTGATTTTATTTCAATTTTGTTTTTTTTATCGTGCTGTGTGCTTAATACAACCAGGCAGTTATTAATTTATATTATATTTTATTCCAATCCTATTTTTAATAACGTGCTGTGTGCTTAATACAACCAGGCAGTTATTCTTGATTTTACTTCAATTTTGTTTTGAATAACGTGCTGAGTGTTTAATACGACCAGGCAGTTATTCTTGATTTTATATTTTATTCCTATCTTATTTTGAATAATGTGCTGAGTGTTTAATACAACCAGGCTGTTATTCTTGATTTTACTTCAATTTTGTTTTGAATAACGCTGCTGAGTGTTTAATACAACCAGGCAGTTATTCTTGATTTTACTTCAATTTTGTTTTGAATAACGTGATGAGTGTTTAATACAACCAGGCAGTTATTCTTGATTTTATATTTTATTCCTATCCTATTTTGAATAGCGTGCTAAGTGTTTAATACAACCAGGCAGTTAAGAGTTTATATTATATTTTATTCCAATCCTATTTTGAAAAACGTGCTCAGTGTTTAATACAACCCGGCCGTTGTTTTTTGATTTTATATTTTATTTCATTCTTATTTGTGAATAGCGTGCTAAGTGTTTAATACAACCAGGAAGTTATTCTTGATTTCATATTTTATTCCTACCTCATTATGAATAACGTGCGGAGTGTTTAATACAACCCGGCAGTTGTTCGTTGATTTTATATTTTATTTCATTCTTATTTGTGAATAGAGTGCTAAGTGCTTAATACAACCAGGCAGTTATTCTTGATTTTTTATTATATTCCTATCTTATTTTGAATATCGTGCTGTGTGCTTAATACAACCAGGCAGTTATTATTTAATATTATATTTTATTCCTATCTTATTTTGAATAACGTGCGGAGTGGTTAATAAAACCCGGCAGTTATATTTGATTTTACTTCAATTTTGTTTTGAATAAAGTGCTCAGTGTTTAATACAACCAGGCAGTTATTCTTGATTTTACTTTCAATTTTGTTTTGAATAACGTGCTGAGTGTTTAATACAACCAGGCAGTTATTCTTGATTTTACTTCAATTTTGTTTTGAATAACGTGCTGAGTGTTTAATACAACCAGTCAGTTATTCTTGATTTTATATTTTATTCCTATCCTATTTTGAATAGCGTGCTAAGTGTTTAATACAACCAGGCAGTTATTATTTTATATTATATTTTAATCCAATCCTATTTTGAAAAACGTGCTCAGTGTTTAATACAACCCGGCAGTTGTTCGTTGATTTTATATTTTATTTCATTCTTATTTGTGAATAGCGTGCTATGTGCTTAATACAACAAGGCAGTTATTCTTGATTTTATATTTTATTCCTATCCTATTTTTAATAACGTGCTGTGTGCTTAATACAACCAGGCAGTTATTCTTGATTTTACTTCAATTTTGTTTTGAATAACGTGCTGAGTGTTTAATACGACCAGGCAGTTATTCTTGATTTTATATTTTATTCCTATCTTATTTTGAATAACGTGCTGAGTGTTTAATACAACCAGGCTGTTATTCTTGATTTTACTTCAATTTCGTTTTGAATAACGTGCTGAGTGTTTAATACAACCAGGCACTTATTCTTGATTTTACTTCAATTTTGTTTTGAATAACGTGATGAGTGTTTAATACAACCAGGCAGTTATTATTTTATATTATATTTTATTCCAATCCTATTTTGAACAACGTGCTCAGTGTTTAATACAACCCGGCAGTTGTTCGTTGATTTTATATTTTATTTCATTCTTATTTGTGAATAACGTGCTGAGTGTTTAATACGACCAGGCAGTTATTCTTGATTTTATATTTTATTCCTATCTTATTTTGAATAACGTGCTGAGTGTTTAATACAACCAGGCTGTTATTCTTGATTTTACTTCAATTTCGTTTTGAATAACGTGCTGAGTGTTTAATACAACCAGGCACTTATTCTTGATTTTACTTCAATTTTGTTTTGAATAACGTGATGAGTGTTTAATACAACCAGGCAGTTATTATTTTATATTATATTTTATTCCAATCCTATTTTGAACAACGTGCTCAGTGTTTAATACAACCCGGCAGTTGTTCGTTGATTTTATATTTTATTTCATTCTTATTTGTGAATAGCGTGCTAAGTGCTTAATACAACAAGGCAGTTATTCTTGATTTTATATTTTATTCCTATCTTATTTTGAATAACGTGCTGAGTGTTTAATACAACCAGGCAGTTATTCTTGATTTTACATCAATTTTGTTTTGAATAACGTGCTGAGTGTTTAATACGACCAGGCAGTTATTCTTGATTTTATAATTTATTCCTATCGTATTTTGAATAACGTGCTGAGTGTTTAATACAACCAGGCTGTTATTCTTGATTTTACTTCAATTTTGTTTTGAATAACGTGCTGAGTGTTTAATACAACCAGGCAGTTATTCTTGATTTTACTTCAATTTTGTTTTGAATAACGTGATGAGTGTTTAATACAACCAGGCAGTTATTCTTGATTTTATATTTTATTCCTATCCTATTTTGAATAGCGTGCTAAGTGTTTAATACAACCCGGCAGTTGTTCGTTGATTTTATATTTTATTTCATTCTTATTTGTGAATAGCGTGCTCAGTGCTTAATACAACAAGGCAGTTATTCTTGATTTTATATTTTATTCCTATCTTATTTTGAATAACGTGCTGAGTGCTTAATACAACCAGGCAGTTATTCTTGATTTTATATTTTATTCCTATCTTATTTTGAATAACGTGCTGAGTGTTTAATACAACCAGGCAGTTATTCTTGATTTTTTATTATATTCCTATTATATTTTGAATAACGTGTTGGGGGCTTAATACAACCAGGAAGTTATTCTTGATTTCATATTTTATTCCTACCTCATTATGAATAACGGGCGGAGTGTTTAATACAACCCGGCGGTTGTTCGTTGATTTTATATTTTATTTCATTCTTATTTGTGAATAGCGTGCTAAGTGCTTAATACAACAAGGCAGTTATTCTTGATTTTATATTTTATTCCTATCCTATTTTTAATAACGTGCTGTGTGCTTAATACAACCAGGCAGTTATTCTTGATTTTACTTCAATTTTGTTTTGAATAACGTGCTGAGTGTTTAATACGACCAGGCAGTTATTCTTGATTTTATATTTTATTCCTATCTTATTTTGAATAACGTGCTGAGTGTTTAATACAACCAGGCTGTTATTCTTGATTTTACTTCAATTTTGTTTTGAATAACGTGCTGAGTGTTTAATACAACCAGGCACTTATTCTTGATTTTACTTCAATTTTGTTTTGAATAACGTGATGAGTGTTTAATACAACCAGGCAGTTATTATTTTATATTATATTTTATTCCAATCCTATTTTGAACAACGTGCTCAGTGTTTAATACAACCCGGCAGTTGTTCGTTGATTTTATATTTTATTTCATTCTTATTTGTGAATAACGTGCTGAGTGTTTAATACGACCAGGCAGTTATTCTTGATTTTATATTTTATTCCTATCTTATTTTGAATAACGTGCTGAGTGTTTAATACAACCAGGCTGTTATTCTTGATTTTACTTCAATTTCGTTTTGAATAACGTGCTGAGTGTTTAATACAACCAGGCACTTATTCTTGATTTTACTTCAATTTTGTTTTGAATAACGTGATGAGTGTTTAATACAACCAGGCAGTTATTATTTTATATTATATTTTATTCCAATCCTATTTTGAACAACGTGCTCAGTGTTTAATACAACCCGGCAGTTATTCTTGATTTTACTTCAATTTTGTTTTGAATAACGTGATGAGTGTTTAATACGACCAGGCAGTTATTCTTGATTTTATATTTTATTCCTATCTTATTTTGAATAACGTGCTGAGTGTTTAATAAAACCAGGCAGTTATTCTTGATTTTACTTCAATTTTGTTTTGAATAACGTGCTGAGTGTTTAATACAACCAGGCAGTTATTCTTGATTTTACTTCAATTTTGTTTTGAATAACGTGCTGAGTGTTTAATACAACCAGGCAGTTATTCTTGATTTTATATTTTATTCCTTACCTATTTTGAATAACGTGCTGAGTGTTTAATACAACCCGGCAGTTGTTCGTTGATTTTATATTTTATTTCATTCTTATTTGTGAATAGCGTGCTCAGTGCTTGATAGAACAAGGCAGTTATTCTTGATTTTATATTTTATTCCTATCTTATTTTGAATAACGTGCTGAGTGTTTAATACAACCAGGCAGTTATTCTTGATTTTATATTTTATTCCTTACCTATTTTGAATAACGTGCTGAGTGTTTAATACAACCAGGCAGTTATTCTTGATTTTTTATTATATTCCTATTATATTTTGAATAACGTGTTGGGGGCTTAATACAACCAGGAAGTTATTCTTGATTTCATATTTTATTCCTACCTCATTATGAATAACGGGCGGAGTGTTTAATACAACCCGGCGGTTGTTCGTTGATTTTATATTTTATTTCATTCTTATTTGTGAATAGCGTGCTAAGTGCTTAATACAACAAGGCAGTTATTCTTGATTTTATATTTTATTCCTATCCTATTTTGAATAACGTGCTATGTGCTTAATACAACAAGGCAGTTATTCTTGATTTTATATTTTATTCCTATCCTATTTTGAATAACGTGCTGAGTGTTTAATACGACCAGGCAGTTATTCTTGATTTTATATTTTATTCCTATCTTATTTTGAATAACGTGCTGAGTGTTTAATACAACCAGGCTGTTATTCTTGATTTTACTTCAATTTCGTTTTGAATAACGTGCTGAGTGTTTAATACAACCAGGCACTTATTCTTGATTTTACTTCAATTTTGTTTTGAATAACGTGATGAGTGTTTAATACAACCAGGCAGTTATTATTTTATATTATATTTTATTCCAATCCTATTTTGAACAACGTGCTCAGTGTTTAATACAACCCGGCAGTTGTTCGTTGATTTTATATTTTATTTCATTCTTATTTGTGAATAACGTGCTGAGTGTTTAATACGACCAGGCAGTTATTCTTGATTTTATATTTTATTCCTATCTTATTTTGAATAACGTGCTGAGTGTTTAATACAACCAGGCTGTTATTCTTGATTTTACTTCAATTTTGTTTTGAATAACGTGCTAAGTGTTTAATACAACCAGGCAGTTATTATTTTATATTATATTTTAATCCAATCCTATTTTGAAAAACGTGCTCAGTGTTTAATACAACCCGGCAGTTGTTCGTTGATTTTATATTTTATTTCATTCTTATTTGTGAATAGCGTGCTATGTGCTTAATACAACAAGGCAGTTATTCTTGATTTTATATTTTATTCCTATCCTATTTTTAATAACGTGCTGTGTGCTTAATACAACCAGGCAGTTATTCTTGATTTTACTTCAATTTTGTTTTGAATAACGTGCTGAGTGTTTAATACGACCAGGCAGTTATTCTTGATTTTATATTTTATTCCTATCTTATTTTGAATAACGTGCTGAGTGTTTAATACAACCAGGCACTTATTCTTGATTTTACTTCAATTTCGTTTTGAATAACGTGCTGAGTGTTTAATACAACCAGGCACTTATTCTTGATTTTACTTCAATTTTGTTTTGAATAACGTGATGAGTGTTTAATACAACCAGGCAGTTATTATTTTATATTATATTTTATTCCAATCCTATTTTGAACAACGTGCTCAGTGTTTAATACAACCCGGCAGTTGTTCGTTGATTTTATATTTTATTTCATTCTTATTTGTGAATAACGTGCTGAGTGTTTAATACGACCAGGCAGTTATTCTTGATTTTATATTTTATTCCTATCTTATTTTGAATAACGTGCTGAGTGTTTAATACAACCAGGCAGTTATTCTTGATTTTATATTTTATTCCTATCCTATTTTGAATAACGTGCTGAGTGTTTAATACAACCAGGCAGTTATTCTTGATTTTTTATTATATTCCTATTATATTTTGAATAACGTGTTGGGGGCTTAATACAACCAGGAAGTTATTCTTGATTTCATATTTTATTCCTACCTCATTATGAATAACGGGCGGAGTGTTTAATACAACCCGGCGGTTGTTCGTTGATTTTATATTTTATTTCATTCTTATTTGTGAATAGCGTGCTTAGTGCTTAATACAACCAGGCAGTTATTCTTGATTTTATATTTTATTTCTTACCTATTTTGAATAACGTGCTGAGTGTTTAATACAACCAGGCAGTTATTCTTGATTTTTTATTATATTCCTATTATATTTTGAATAACGTGTTGGGGGCTTAATACAACCAGGAAGTTATTCTTTATTTCATATTTTATTCCTACCTCATTATGAATAACGGGCGGAGTGTTTAAAACAACCCGGCAGTTGTTCGTTGATTTTATATTTTATTCCTATCTTATTTTGAATAACGTGCTGATTGTTTAATACAACCAGGCAGTTATTCTTGATTTCATATTTTATTCCTACCTCATTATGAATAACGGGCGGAGTGTTTAATACAACCCGGCGGTTGTTCGTTGATTTTATATTTTATTCCAATCCCATTTTGAATAACGTGCTGTGTGCTTAATAGAACCAGGCAGTTATTCTTGATTTTACTTCAATTTTGTTTTGAATAACGTGCTGAGTGTTTAATACAACCAGGCTGTTATTCTTGATTTTACTTCAATTTTGTTTTGAATAACGTGATGAGTGTTTAATACAACCAGGCAGTTATTATTTTATATTATATTTTATTCCAATCCTATTTTGAACAACGTGCTCAGTGTTTAATACAACCCGGCAGTTGTTCGTTGATTTTATATTTTATTTCATTCTTATTTGTGAATAACGTGCTGAGTGTTTAATACGACCAGGCAGTTATTCTTGATTTTATATTTTATTCCTATCTTATTTTGAATAACGTGCTGAGTGTTTAATACAACCAGGCTGTTATTCTTGATTTTATATTTTATTCCTATCCTATTTTGAATAGCGTGCTGAGTGTTTAATACAACCAGGCAGTTATTCTTGATTTTTTATTATATTCCTATTATATTTTGAATAACGTGTTGGGGGCTTAATACAACCAGGAAGTTATTCTTGATTTCATATTTTATTCCTACCTCATTATGAATAACGGGCGGAGTGTTTAATACAACCCGGCGGTTGTTCGTTGATTTTATATTTTATTTCATTCTTATTTGTGAATAGCGTGCTTAGTGTTTAATACAACCAGGCAGTTATTCTTGATTTTATATTTTATTTCTTACCTATTTTGAATAACGTGCTGAGTGTTTAATACAACCAGGCAGTTATTCTTGATTTTTTATTATATTCCTATTATATTTTGAATAACGTGTTGGGGGCTTAATACAACCAGGAAGTTATTCTTTATTTCATATTTTATTCCTACCTCATTATGAATAACGGGCGGAGTGTTTAAAACAACCCGGCAGTAGTTCGTTGATTTTATATTTTATTCCTATCTTATTTTGAATAACGTGCTGAGTGTTTAATACAACCAGGCAGTTATTCTTGATTTCATATTTTATTCCTACCTCATTATGAATAACGGGCGGAGTGTTTAATACAACCCGGCGGTTGTTCGTTGATTTTATATTTTATTTCATTCTTATTTGTGAATAGCGTGCTAAGTGCTTAATACAACCAGGCAGTTATTCTTGATTTTATATTTTATTCCTATCTTATTTTAAATATCGTGCTGTGTGCTTAATACAACCAGGCAGTTATTATTTTATATTATATTTTATTCCTATCTTATTTTGAATAACGTGCGGAGTGGTTTAAAAAACCCGGCAGTTATATTTGATTTTACTTCAATTTTGTTTTGAATAAAGTGCTGAGTGTCTAATACAACCAGGCAGTTATTATTTTATATTATATTTTATTCCAATCCCATTTTGAATAACGTGATGAGTGTTTAATACAACCAGGCAGTTGTTCTTGGATTTTCCATTTTATTCTTATATTATTTTGAATAACTTGCTGTGTGCTTAATACGACCATGCAGTTATTCTTGATTTTGTATTTTATTCCTATTATATTTTGAATAACGTGCTGAGTGTTTAATACAACCCGGCAGTTGTTCGTTGATTTTATATTTTATTTCATTCTTATTTGTGAATAACGTGCTGAGTGTTTAATACGACCAGGCAGTTATTCTTGATTTTACTTCAATTTTGTTTTGAATAACGTGATGAGTGTTTAATACAACCAGGCAGTTATTCTTGATTTTATATTTTATTCCTATCCTATTTTGAATAGCGTGCTAAGTGTTTAATACAACCAGGCAGTTATTATTTTATATTATATTTTATTCCAATCCTATTTTGAAAAACGTGCTCAGTGTTTAATACAACCCGGCAGTTGTTCGTTGATTTTATATTTTATTTCATTCTTATTTGTGAATAGCGTGCTAAGTGCTTAATACAACCAGGAAGTTATTCTTTATTTCATATTTTATTCCTACCTCATTATGAATAACGTGCGGAGTGTTTAATACAACCCGGCAGTTGTTCGTTGATTTTATATTTTATTTCATTCTTATTTGTGAATAGCGTGCTAAGTGCTTAATACAACCAGGCAGTTATTCTTGATTTTATATTTTATTCCTATCTTATTTTGAATATCGTGCTGTGTGCTTAATACAACCAGGCAGTTATTATTTTATATTATATTTTATTCCTATCTTATTTTGAATAACGTGCGGAGTGGTTAATAAAACCCGGCAGTTATATTTGATTTTACTTCAATTTTGTTTTGAATAAAGTGCTCAGTGTTTAATACAACCAGGCAGTTATTCTTGATTTTACTTCAATTTTGTTTTGAATAACGTGCTGAGTGTTTAATACAACCAGGCAGTTATTCTTGATTTTATATTTTATTCCTATCTTATTTTGAATAACGTGCTGAGTGTTTAATACAACCAGGCTGTTATTCTTGATTTTATATTTTATTCCTATCCTATTTTGAATAGCGTGCTAAGTGTTTAATACAACCAGGCAGTTATTATTTTATATTATATTTTATTCCAATCCTATTTTGAACAACGTGCTCAGTGTTTAATACAACCCGGCAGTTGTTCGTTGATTTTATATTTTATTTCATTCTTATTTGTGAATAGCGTGCTAAGTGCTTAATACAACAAGGCAGTTATTCTTGATTTTATATTTTATTCCTATCCTATTTTTAATAACGTGCTGTGTGCTTAATACAACCAGGCAGTTATTCTTGATTTTACTTCAATTTTGTTTTGAATAACGTGCTGAGTGTTTAATACGACCAGGCAGTTATTCTTGATTTTATATTTTATTCCTATCTTATTTTGAATAACGTGCTGAGTGTTTAATACAACCAGGCTGTTATTCTTGATTTTACTTCAATTTTGTTTTGAATAACGTGATGAGTGTTTAATACAACCAGGCAGTTATTATTTTATATTATATCAATCCTATTTTGAAAAACGTGCTCAGTGTTTAATACAACCCGGCAGTTGTTCGTTGATTTTATATTTTATTTCATTCTTATTTGTGAATAGCGTGCTATGTGCTTAATACAACAAGGCAGTTATTCTTGATTTTATATTTTATTCCTATCCTATTTTTAATAACGTGCTGTGTGCTTAATACAACCAGGCAGTTATTCTTGATTTTACTTCAATTTTGTTTTGAATAACGTGCTGAGTGTTTAATACGACCAGGCAGTTATTCTTGATTTTATATTTTATTCCTATCCTATTTTTAATAACGTGCTGTGTGCTTAATACAACCAGGCACTTATTCTTGATTTTACTTCAATTTCGTTTTGAATAACGTGCTGAGTGTTTAATACAACCAGGCACTTATTCTTGATTTTACTTCAATTTTGTTTTGAATAACGTGATGAGTGTTTAATACAACCAGGCAGTTATTATTTTATATTATATTTTATTCCAATCCTATTTTGAACAACGTGCTCAGTGTTTAATACAACCCGGCAGTTGTTCGTTGATTTTATATTTTATTTCATTCTTATTTGTGAATAACGTGCTGAGTGTTTAATACGACCAGGCAGTTATTCTTGATTTTATATTTTATTCCTATCTTATTTTGAATAACGTGCTGAGTGTTTAATACAACCAGGCTGTTATTCTTGATTTTACTTCAATTTCGTTTTGAATAACGTGCTGAGTGTTTAATACAACCAGGCACTTATTCTTGATTTTACTTCAATTTTGTTTTGAATAACGTGATGAGTGTTTAATACAACCAGGCAGTTATTATTTTATATTATATTTTATTCCAATCCTATTTTGAACAACGTGCTCAGTGTTTAATACAACCCGGCAGTTATTCTTGATTTTACTTCAATTTTGTTTTGAATAACGTGCTGAGTGTTTAATACGACCAGGCAGTTATTCTTGATTTTATAATTTATTCCTATCGTATTTTGAATAACGTGCTGAGTGTTTAATACAACCAGGCAGTTATTCTTGATTTTACTTCAATTTTGTTTTGAATAACGTGCTGAGTGTTTAATACAACCAGGCAGTTATTCTTGATTTTACTTCAATTTTGTTTCGAATAACGTGATGAGTGTTTAATACAACCAGTCAGTTATTCTTGATTTTATATTTTATTCCTATCCTATTTTGAATAGCGTGCTAAGTGTTTAATACAACCCGGCAGTTGTTCGTTGATTTTATATTTTATTTCATTCTTATTTGTGAATAGCGTGCTCAGTGCTTGATACAACAAGGCAGTTATTCTTGATTTTATATTTTATTCCTATCTTATTTTGAATAACGTGCTGAGTGTTTAATACAACCAGGCAGTTATTCTTGATTTTATATTTTATTCCTTACCTATTTTGAATAACGTGCTGAGTGTTTAATACAACCAGGCAGTTATTCTTGATTTTTTATTATATTCCTATTATATTTTGAATAACGTGTTGGGGGCTTAATACAACCAGGAAGTTATTCTTGATTTCATATTTTATTCCTACCTCATTATGAATAACGGGCGGAGTGTTTAATACAACCCGGCGGTTGTTCGTTGATTTTATATTTTATTTCATTCTTATTTGTGAATAGCGTGCTAAGTGCTTAATACAACAAGGCAGTTATTCTTGATTTTATATTTTATTCCTATCCTATTTTTAATAACGTGCTGTGTGCTTAATACAACCAGGCAGTTATTCTTGATTTTATATTTTATTCCTATCCTATTTTGAATAACGTGCTGAGTGTTTAATACGACCAGGCAGTTATTCTTGATTTTATATTTTATTCCTATCTTATTTTGAATAACGTGCTGAGTGTTTAATACAACCAGGCTGTTATTCTTGATTTTACTTCAATTTCGTTTTGAATAACGTGCTGAGTGTTTAATACAACCAGGCACTTATTCTTGATTTTACTTCAATTTTGTTTTGAATAACGTGATGAGTGTTTAATACAACCAGGCAGTTATTATTTTATATTATATTTTATTCCAATCCTATTTTGAACAACGTGCTCAGTGTTTAATACAACCCGGCAGTTGTTCGTTGATTTTATATTTTATTTCATTCTTATTTGTGAATAACGTGCTGAGTGTTTAATACGACCAGGCAGTTATTCTTGATTTTATATTTTATTCCTATCTTATTTTGAATAACGTGCTGAGTGTTTAATACAACCAGGCTGTTATTCTTGATTTTACTTCAATTTTGTTTTGAATAACGTGCTGAGTGTTTATTACAACCAGGCACTTATTCTTGATTTTACATTTCAATCCTATCTGTTTTGAATAACGTGATGAGTGTTTAATACAACCAGGCAGTTATTATTTTATATTATATATTCTTCCATTCCTATTTTGATAAACGTGATCAGTGTTTACTACAACCACGCACTTGTTCGTTGATTTTATATTTTATTTCATTCTTATTTGTGAATAGCGTGCTAAGTGCTTAATACAACAAGGCAGTTATTCTTGATTTTATATTTTATTCCTATCTTATTTTGAATAACGAGCTGAGTGTTTAATACAACCAGGCAGTTATTCTTGATTTTACTTCAATTTTGTTTTGAATAACGTGCTGAGTGTTTAATACAACCAGGCAGTTGTTCGTTGATTTTATATTTTATTTCAATCTTATTTTGAATAACGTGCTGAGTGTTTAATACAACCAGGCAGTTATTCTTGACTTTACTTCAATTTTGTTTTGAATAACGTGCTGAGTGTTTAATACAACCAGGCAGTTATTCTTGATTTTAGTTCAATTTTGTTTTGAATAACGTGCTGAGTGTTTAATACAACCAGTCAGTTATTCTTGATTTTATATTTTATTCCTATCCTATTTTGAATAGCGTGCTAAGTGTTTAATACAACCCGGCAGTTGTTCGTTGATTTTATATTTTATTTCATTCTTATTTGTGAATAGCGTGCTCAGTGCTTGATACAACAAGGCAGTTATTCTTGATTTTATATTTTATTCCTATCTTATTTTGAATAACGTGCTGAGTGTTTAATACAACCAGGCAGTTATTCTTGATTTTATATTTTATTCCTTACCTATTTTGAATAACGTGCTGAGTGTTTAATACAACCAGGCAGTTATTCTTGATTTTTTATTATATTCCTATTATATTTTGAATAACGTGTTGGGGGCTTAATACAACCAGGAAGTTATTCTTGATTTCATATTTTATTCCTACCTCATTATGAATAACGGGCGGAGTGTTTAATACAACCCGGCGGTTGTTCGTTGATTTTATATTTTATTTCATTCTTATTTGTGAATAGCGTGCTAAGTGCTTAATACAACCAGGCAGTTATTCTTGATTTTATATTTTATTTCTTACCTATTTTGAATAACGTGCTGAGTGTTTAATACAACCAGGCAGTTATTCTTGATTTTTTATTATATTCCTATTATATTTTGAATAACGTGTTGGGGGCTTAATACAACCAGGAAGTTATTCTTTATTTCATATTTTATTCCTACCTCATTATGAATAACGGGCGGAGTGTTTAAAACAACCCGGCAGTAGTTCGTTGATTTTATATTTTATTCCTATCTTATTTTGAATATCGTGCTGTGTGCTTAATACAACCAGGCAGTTATTCTTTTATATTCATATTTTATTCCATACCTCATTATGAATAACGGGCGGAGTGTTTAATACAACCCGGCAGTTGTTCGTTGATTTTATATTTTATTTCATTCTTATTTGTGAATAGCGTGCTAAGTGCTTAATACAACCAGGCAGTTATTCTTGATTTTATATTTTATTCCTATCTTATTTTGAATATCGTGCTGTGTGCTTAATACAACCAGGCAGTTATTATTTTATATTATATTTTATTCGTCTCTTATTTTGAATATCGTGCATGAGTGTTTAATAACAACCCAGGCAGTTATTCTTGAATTTGTACTTCAATTTTGTTTTGAATAACGTGCTGAGTGTTTAATACAACCAGTCAGTTATTCTTGATTTTATATTTTATTCCTATCCTATTTTGAATAACGTGCTAAGTGTTTAATACAACCCGGCAGTTGTTCTTGATTTTATATTTTATTCCTTACCTATTTTGAATAACGTGCTGAGTGTTTAATACAACCAGGCAGTTATTTCTTGATTTTTTATTTTATTTCATGTCTATATTTTGAATAACGTGCTGAGTGTTTAATACAACCAGGAAGTTATTCTTGATTTCATATTTTATTCCTACCTCATTATGAATAACGTGCGGAGTGTTTAATACAACCCGGCAGTTGTTCGTTGATTTTATATTTTATTTCATTCTTATTTGTGAATAGCGTGCTAAGTGCTTAATACAACCAGGCAGTTATTCTTGATTTTATATTTTATTCCTATCTTATTTTGAATATCGTGCTGTGTGCTTAATACAACCAGGCAGTTATTATTTTATATTATATTTTATTCCTATCTTATTTTGAATAACGTGCGGAGTGGTTAATAAAACCCGGCAGTTATATTTGATTTTACTTCAATTTTGTTTTGAATAAAGTGCTCAGTGTTTAATACAACCAGGCAGTTATTCTTGATTTTACTTCAATTTTGTTTTGAATAACGTGCTGAGTGTTTAATACAACCAGGCAGTTATTCTTGATTTTACTTCAATTTTGTTTTGAATAACGTGCTGAGTGTTTAATACAACCAGGCTGTTATTCTTGATTTTATATTTTATTCCTATCCTATTTTGAATAGCGTGCTAAGTGTTTAATACAACCAGGCAGTTATTATTTTATATTATATTTTAATCCAATCCTATTTTGAAAAACGTGCTCAGTGTTTAATACAACCCGGCAGTTGTTCGTTGATTTTATATTTTATTTCATTCTTATTTGTGAATAGCGTGCTAAGTGCTTAATACAACAAGGCAGTTATTCTTGATTTTATATTTTATTCCTATCCTATTTTTAATAACGTGCTGTGTGCTTAATACAACCAGGCAGTTATTCTTGATTTTACTTCAATTTTGTTTTGAATAACGTGCTGAGTGTTTAATACGACCAGGCAGTTATTCTTGATTTTATATTTTATTCCTATCTTATTTTGAATAACGTGCTGAGTGTTTAATACAACCAGGCTGTTATTCTTGATTTTACTTCAATTTTGTTTTGAATAACGTGCTGAGTGTTTAATACAACCAGGCACTTATTCTTGATTTTACTTCAATTTTGTTTTGAATAACGTGATGAGTGTTTAATACAACCAGGCAGTTATTATTTTATATTATATTTTATTCCAATCCTATTTTGAACAACGTGCTCAGTGTTTAATACAACCCGGCAGTTGTTCGTTGATTTTATATTTTATTTCATTCTTATTTGTGAATAGCGTGCTAAGTGCTTAATACAACAAGGCAGTTATTCTTGATTTTATATTTTATTCCTATCTTATTTTGAATAACGTAGCTGATGTGTTTAATACAACCAGGCAGTTATTCTTGATTTTACATCAATTTTGTTTTGAATAACGTGCTGAGTGTTTAACACGACCAGGCAGTTATTCTTGATTTTATAATTTATTCCTATCGTATTTTGAATAACGTGCTGAGTGTTTAATACAACCAGGCTGTTATTCTTGATTTTACTTCAATTTTGTTTTGAATAACGTGCTGAGTGTTTAATACAACCAGGCAGTTATTCTTGATTTTACTTCAATTTTGTTTCGAATAACGTGATGAGTGTTTAATACAACCAGTCAGTTATTCTTGATTTTATATTTTATTCTCCTATTTTGAATAACGTGCTGAGTGTTTAATACAACCAGGCAGTTATTCTTTATTTTTTATTTTAGTTCTTACCTATTTTGAATAACGTGCTGAGTGTTTAATACAACCAGGCAGTTATTCTTGATTTTATTATATTCCTATTATATTTTGAATAACGTGTTGGGGCTTATACAACCAGGAAGTTATTCTGATTTCATATTTTATTCTTACCTCATTATGAATAACGGGCGGAGTGTTTAATACAACCCGGCAGTTGTTCGTTGATTTTATATTTTATTTCATTCTTATTTGTGAATAGCGTGCTAAGTGCTTAATACAACCAGGCAGTTATTCTTGATTTTATATTTTATTCCTATCTTATTTTGAATAACGTGCTGAGTGTTTAATACAACCAGGCAGTTATTCTTGATTTTATATTTTATTCCTTACCTATTTTGAATAACGTGCTGAGTGTTTAATACAACCAGGCAGTTATTCTTGATTTTTTATTATATTCCTATTATATTTTGAATAACGTGTTGGGGGCTTAATACAACCAGGAAGTTATTCTTGATTTCATATTTTATTCCTACCTCATTATGAATAACGGGCGGAGTGTTTAATACAACCCGGCGGTTGTTCGTTGATTTTATATTTTATTTCATTCTTATTTGTGAATAGCGTGCTTAGTGTTTAATACAACCAGGCAGTTATTCTTGATTTTATATTTTATTTCTTACCTATTTTGTATATATTTCTGAGTGTTTAATACAACCAGGCAGTTATTCTTGATTTTTTATTATATTCCTATTATATTTTGAATAACGTGTTGGGGGCTTAATACAACCAGGAAGTTATTCTTTATTTCATATTTTATTCCTACCTCATTATGAATAACGGGCGGAGTGTTTAAAACAACCCGGCAGTTGTTCGTTGATTTTATATTTTATTCCTGTCTTATTTTGAATAACGTGCTGATTGTTTAATACAACCAGGCAGTTATTCTTGATTTCATATTTTATTCCTACCTCATTATGAATAACGGGCGGAGTGTTTAATACAACCCGGCGGTTGTTCGTTGATTTTATATTTTATTTCATTCTTATTTGTGAATAGCGTGCTAAGTGCTTAATACAACCAGGCAGTTATTCTTGATTTTATATTTTATTCCTATCTTATTTTAAATATCGTGCTGTGTGCTTAATACAACCAGGCAGTTATTATTTTATATTATATTTTATTCCTATCTTATTTTGAATAACGTGCGGAGTGGTTTAAAAAACCCGGCAGTTATATTTGATTTTACTTCAATTTTGTTTTGAATAAAGTGCTGAGTGTCTAATACAACCAGGCAGTTATTATTTTATATTATATTTTATTCCAATCCCATTTTGAATAACGTGATGAGTGTTTAATACAACCAGGCAGTTGTTCTTGGATTTTCCATTTTATTCTTATATTATTTTGAATAACTTGCTGTGTGCTTAATACGACCATGCAGTTATTCTTGATTTTGTATTTTATTCCTATTATATTTTGAATAACGTGCTGAGTGTTTAATACAACCCGGCAGTTGTTCGTTAATTTTATATTTTATTCCAATCTTATTTCTGCATAACGTGCTGAGTGTTTAATACAACCAGGCAGTTATATTTGATTTTATTTCAATTTTGTTTTAAATATCGTGCTGTGTGCTTAATACAACCAGGCAGTTATTAATTTATATTATATTTTATTCCAATCCTATTTTTAATAACGTGCTGTGTGCTTAATACAACCAGGCAGTTATTCTTGATTTTACTTCAATTTTGTTTTGAATAACGTGCTGAGTGTTTAATACGACCAGGCAGTTATTCTTGATTTTATATTTTATTCCTATCTTATTTTGAATAATGTGCTGAGTGTTTAATACAACCAGGCTGTTATTCTTGATTTTACTTCAATTTTGTTTTGAATAACGTGCTGAGTGTTTAATACAACCAGGCTGTTATTCTTGATTTTACTTCAATTTTGTTTTGAATAACGTGATGAGTGTTTAATACAACCAGGCAGTTATTCTTGATTTTATATTTTATTCCTATCCTATTTTGAATAGCGTGCTAAGTGTTTAATACAACCAGGCAGTTATTATTTTATATTATATTTTATTCCAATCCTATTTTGAAAAACGTGCTCAGTGTTTAATACAACCCGGCAGTTGTTTTTTGATTTTATATTTTATTTCATTCTTATTTGTGAATAGCGTGCTAAGTGCTTAATACAACCAGGCAAGTTATTCTTGATTTCATATTTTATTCCCATCTTATTTTGAATAACGTGTTGAGTGTTTAACACAACCAGGCAGTTATTCGTTGATTTTATATTTTATTCCATATCTTATTTGTGAATAACGTGCTAAGTGCTTAATACAACCAGGCAGTTATATCTTGATTTTACATTCTATTTCTATCTTGTTTTGAATAACGTGCTGAGTGTTTAATACAACCAGGCAGTTATGCTTGATTCTATATTTTATTCCTATCTTATTTTGAATAACGTGATGAGTGTTTAATACAACCAGGCAGTTATTCTTGATTTCATATCTTATTTCAATCTTATTTTGAAAAACGTGATGAGTGTTTAATACAACCAGGCAGTTATTCTTGATTGTACTTCAATTTTGTCTTGAATATCGTGCTGTGTGCTTAATACAACCAGGCAGTTATTATTTTATATTATATTTTATTCCAATCCCATTTTGAATAACGTGCTGTGTGCTTAATAGAACCAGGCAGTTATTCTTGATTTTACTTCAATTTTGTTTTGAATAACGTGCTGAGTGTTTAATACGACCAGGCAGTTATTCTTGATTTTATATTTTATTCCTATCTTATTTTGAATAACGTGCTGAGTGTTTAATACAACCAGGCAGTTATTCTTGATTTTATATTTTATTCCTTACCTATTTTGAATAACGTGCTGAGTGTTTAATACAACCAGGCAGTTATTCTTGATTTTACTTCAATTTTGTTTTGAATAACGTGATGAGTGTTTAATACAACCAGGCAGTTATTATTTTATATTATATTTTATTCCAATCCTATTTTGAACAACGTGCTCAGTGTTTAATACAACCCGGCAGTTGTTCGTTGATTTTATATTTTATTTCATTCTTATTTGTGAATAGCGTGCTAAGTGCTTAATACAACCAGGCAGTTATTCTTGATTTTATATTTTATTCCTATCCTATTTTGAATAACGTGCTGAGTGTTTAATACAACCAGGCAGTTATTATTTTATATTATTTTACTATTTTAATTCCTAATCAGCTATTTTGAATAAACGTGCTGCAAGTGTTTAATACAACCCGGCAGTTGTTCGTTGATTTTATATTTTATTTCATTCTTATTTGTGAATAGCGTGCTAAGTGCTTAATACAACAAGGCAGTTATTCTTGATTTTATATTTTATTCCTATCTTATTTTGAATAACGTGCTGAGTGTTTAATACAACCAGGCAGTTATTCTTGATTTTACTTCAATTTTGTTTTGAATAACGTGCTGAGTGTTTAATACGACCAGGCAGTTATTCTTGATTTTATATTTTATTCCTATCTTATTTTGAATAACGTGCTGAGTGTTTAATACAACCAGGCAGTTATTCTTGATTTTACTTCAATTTTGTTTTGAATAACGTGCTGAGTGTTTAATACAACCAGGCAGTTATTCTTGATTTTACTTCAATTTTGTTTTGAATAACGTGATGAGTGTTTAATACAACCAGTCAGTTATTCTTGATTTTATATTTAATTCCTATCCTATTTTGAATAGCGTGCTAAGTGTTTAATACAACCAGGCAGTTATTCTTGATTTCATATTTTATTCC